>CM040437.1:7218874-7586374 GCA_022702705.1 Papilionanthe hookeriana x Papilionanthe teres
GACATGAGATTAATACTTGCTCCTAAATCACATAAAGCTTTTCCACAAAATTTTTCTCTAATAGCACAGGGTATAGTGAAACTTCCAGGATCCTTAAGCTTTTCAGGTAATTTCTTTTGAATTATTGCACTACATTCTTCACTTAATGCAACAGTTTCAAAATCTTCAAATTTTCATTTTTTACTTAAAATATCCTTCATAAATTTTGCGTAAGTTGGCATTTGTTCTAAAGCTTCAGCAAAAGGTATGTTAATAGTAAGTTTCTTAAAAATTTCAAAGAACTTAGAAAATTGATGATCTAATTTCTAATGTTTAAGTCTTTGAGGAAAAGGTGGTGGTGGTTTTTCAACTTCCACATTAACAGGTATAACAGTCTGATCTTGACTAAGAGAGAGTTTCTTTAGGTTTTTCAATCTCTTCAACCTCAATCTCTTTTTCAATTTCATTCTACAATCTTTCTTTTAATTCCTTTCCACTTCTAAGTTGCACAACTTTAACTTGTTCATGTTCTTTTCTAGATTCCTTTAGATTAATTTCAACATTACTAGGAAGTGTTCCTACAGGTCTGTTATTAATTAAAGTAGCAATTTGTCCCATTTGATTTTCAATATTACGAATATCAGTATTTTGATTTTGTAATTGATTATTCATTTGCATAATTAATTCTTTTATTGATAACTTTTTCTGTTGATTATTAAATCCAGGAGGTTTATAATTTGAATTAACTTGATTATTCCAATTTCCAGTGGGATGAGATTGAATATTACCCCATTGTTGTTGTGAATTATTCTAGTTAAATTTAGGATGATTTTTCCACCCAGAATTATAATAATTTGAATAAGGATTATTTTTACTTGCAATAGCTTGTAAAGTTTCAATAGTTTGAGAATCTTCAATATTAGCAGAGTTATTATGCAAAATATTAATTGCAAAATTATCTAATTTCTTAGACATTGCCGCAACTTGTAAAGCTAAGATAGAAAAGGCTTCATTATCATGAATATTGGCCATCCTTTTAGGATTAATCCTTTCGGAAGGCCATTGAAAATTGTTATTAGTCATTTCTTCAATTAAAGTGTAAGCTTCTTCAAATGATTTAGACATTAAAGAACCTCCAGCAGCAGCATCAATAATTGATTTTAAAGATCCAATTAACCCATTATAAAATGTTTGAATAATCAACCAATCAAGTAAAGCATGATGAGGACATTTTCTTAATAGTTCTTTAAATCTATCCCAAGTTCACATATTGTCTCCCCGTCAAATAGACTAAACAAAGTAATATCATTTCTTAATTTAGCAGTTTTAGAAGGAAGAAAATATTTAGCAAGGAATTTTTGTGTCATTTCAGCCCATGTTTTAATCGAACTAGTCGCTAATGAGTTTAACCACATCTTTGCTTTATCTCTGAAAGAAAAAGGAAAGAGTCTAAGTCTAATAGCATCATTAGAAACATTGTTATATTTAAAGGTAGCACAAAGTTCTAAAAAACTAACAAGATGTAAATTTGGATCCTCATTTGGTGATCCACCAAATTGATTGTTTTGCACCATTTTAATAATAGACGGTTTAAGTTTAAAAGAATTAGCATCTACAGTAGGTATTTGAATACTACTATGAAGTTCATCAACTGTAGGGTTAGCATAATCCCTTAATGGTTTATAAACATTTTGATCATTGAGTTCAATTGGATTTTGTAAAGTAACCATTTCTTGAAATTTTTGAATTTTTTTTCCCTTTTTTATTTTTCTAATTGTTCTTTCCAATTCAGAATCTAAAGGTATTAATCCTTCAGAACCAAATCTTCGCATAAAATAAGGAATAAAATATATATCTTTCTTTTAATAATAATAATTTATATATATATATATATATATATATATATATATTTTATTATTTTTTTATAAGAAAATTTATACTATTCTATTTCTTTGTTCCTCGGCAACGGCGCCAAAAACTTGACCCGACCGCAAATAATACAATAATATTTGCTTCCAAAAGAAAGCCAAAAATTTTGACTCGATTTATAAATAACAGCTAGTGTATAAAATTAATATGATGTAAATTTAGAAAATATTTTTACACACTAAGGGTACTACGCAAGTATACATAACATTTCAAGTAATATAGGGCTTTGAAACAAAGACCCCAGTATCGATCCCACGAGGAAGAATTATAGTGATAAATTTTCTAAATAAAAAAAATATATTTTTTTTTTATCTTTTAATTTAATTATAAATTACTATTAATTTACTAGATGCAAATAAAGAAAACAATAATAAGAAAATGAATTTATGAAATCTATATAAAATAAACAACTTTCATTCCTTCAATTAATCTAAGATTTTTAAGAAAATTTAATATTCGTTGGAGAATTTGATTTATGGTATTGTGCCAAATAAAAGCATTCATATTCTTTACCCTTTGATCCAAGCACAAAGAACATTGGCTAATTTACAGAATAGGTCCAGATGTATTGTTAGTAGAATGTGTTAATCTAGGCTCACACTTCTAGATGTCCAAGGGTAGTTATGGTCGGCTCTACTAGTGACCCTTTTCTAATCTATAAATCAAATTATAAGAATTTAGTCTGTCACTCTAAAAACTTATCAATTCCACGCCCTTTAAATCTTATCTTCCTATTTATTTGCACTTCACCTTGAATAGCCCGCACATGGCCTTCTACTACCCTAGGATTCATGTGACATTTACAAGTCAAGAGTCCTTCTCCTTCAAGGTCTCAAAACTCTTTAACAGGTTTTAACAATTCAAATGGCCAATTTAAAAAGTAAAGTAAGATCAGGTATTAATGTCATCACAATGTTTTGAAAATATTTTGAATTTCAATTCTCCATCGAATCTTTATATTATCTTATCTATCTCTTCATAATTGAAGGAAGAATGTAAACTAACTACTCATAACACATTGAAAATAAATAGCAAAACATGATAATTAAACTTTGAATCAAATATAAAAATACTTATCTCAAATATTTCTTCTACAGATCTTTTGATTCCTACTGACTCCACAGTGTAATGAACTCCAGATGCAACAACTTGAAAATAAACTCACTAAACTAAATAAAAGTGGCCCTAAATTTCTCTCTTTATTTCTCTCTCTAAGGATAAGAGATCCTAAATTGAATGTGGACATGTTTTGAAGAAGTGCCTCAAGGCAACCCTTGAAGCCTATAAATAGGGGTCCATTTCTTCAAAAAATGTGCCCCTCCCATTATAACCCGGAATCTGGTGCCTAGGCGCCTGACACCGCGTCCAGTTTTTCGCACCTGTTCACTTTGGGTCGCACCTCTTCGCATTTAAAATCATTTTGGAGCGTCCAAATGCAAGGTATCACATGTCCTATTATCAAGGAACAACTGCCAGTCTTCTAGAATGTCCAATAACCGCTCACTCCATCAAAATAACTGATCAAACATTGTCAAAAACTTGACAGTTTTTGTATCGAGTCTGGCGCTTAGGCGCCAGCTTCTGGCGCCTAGGCGCCAGGCCATATTTTTTTATGCTTTTTGTATTTTGCTCCATTTTTTCTCCTTTTTCCTTTTTAGACATTTTTACATTACCAAAAACACAAAAAATACCTTTCATTAAAGCATAATATCCTTAGAAATTAATAAGAATTAAGACATAAAGAAATAGGTATTTTTTATAGATCACTCATGTCCCTATACACCACAGGAAAATGGAGTTGATGAATAAAGATCAACATCTATTGGATATTGTGTGTAGATTACTAACTGAATCTTCTGTTCCAGCTAAATTTTGGACTGCAGCTTTATCTACTGCAATTTATCTCATTAATCATTTGTCATCTCAACAATTGAAGTATGATTCTCTCTAATATCGATTATTTGGTAAACATCCAAATTATTATATACTACATACTTTCGGATGTGTTTGCTTCGTTCATCTACCTGCTCATGAACGTCATAATTTGGCAGCTCATTCATTACGATTTGCCTTTATGGGGTACAATCCTTATCATAAAGGTTTTGTGTGTTATTATTTGATTAATAGTAGATGGCATATTTCTTGAAATGTGAATTTCTTTAAACATGAATATTACTTTCAACATCATGTGTCGTCGCCATATAAAATTATACTTCCATAATTTGATAATTCTTCTACTGATAAACAGTTCAAAACGAACATTCTCTACACACGACACCTACCCCCTTCACCTTCAATCCTCCCCGACCTTGATCTAGAAATTGCTTCAATAAGTCATTGACGATCAACTAAGCTTATCCGTCCTCCAGATAGATATTGGTATTATCCAATTTTAACTAATGTTATTGTTCTAACCTCTTACTTTCAGGCTGCTAAACAGACTTTCTGGGTCAAAGCCATGCAAGAGGAGCTTTAGCAACTTCAAGACAATCACTCTTGGGATATTGTTTCATGTCCTATAGATTTCAAACCCATTAGTTGTAAATGGATTTACTCTCTTAAAACTCAATCTGATGGCTCTCTTGAAAGATATAAGGCAACATTGGTAGCTCTTGGCAATCGAGAAGAATATGGAATTGATTATGAAGAAACATTTGCACCGGTGGCTAAGATGACAACCGTTGGACTGGTGTTATATATTGCTTCATCTAAAGGCTGGTTCTTAAAACAAATGGATGTTAAGAATGCATTCTTACATGGGGATCTCAAAGAATATGTTTATAGGACTCCTCCTCTAGGCTTGTTTTCTACACCTTCACATGATATTTGTAAGCTCATACAATCCCTATACGGTTTGAAATAGCCTCCACGGACCTGGTTTGAAAAGTTTCACAATACCCTTCTTAGCTTCTCTTTTATTCAAAGTCAGTATGATTCATCATTATTTCTTTGTAAAACTGATAAGGAAATTGTTTTGTTATTAGTCTATATTGATGACATTATCATCATAAGATCTGACAATCAATTGATGTCTTATCTACAGAAGCGTCTTTAGGGTTCTTTTCATATGAAAGATTTGGGATCATTAACTTATTTCTTAGGACTTGAGTTCACTTTTCTCCTGCTGGTATATTTCTTCATCAGCACAACTATATGAAAGGAGTCATTGCTTTGGCTGGTTTTCCAGACGGTCGTTCTGCTAATACTTCTTTTGAAGTAAAAGTCAAATATCAATAGAATGATGGTGGCTTTCTATCTGAACCATCTCTATATTGACAACTTGTTGGGCGTCTCAATTACTTGACTATTATGCGTCCTGATATTTTATTTGATGTACAACAAGTTAGTCAATTTATACAGGCACCAACACATCTTCATTTAGCTGCAGTTCGACGTATTTTTGGTATTTGAAAGGTACTTCTCATCGTGGTTTGTTCTTTCTTGTGGAGTCTATGATATACCCAACATATATAGTATTTTTAAATACATTTTTATACCTATTTTTGTTGATATTTCACTTTAATGGAAGGTATTTTTATTTTTTTTCTTGCAGGTATGATTAAAATGAGTGACTATTATGAAAGGAGTAATAAAAGAATAAATTTGGAGCAAAAATTGAAAGGTGTGAAAAATTGGTCGTTGGCGGCTAAGAGCCGGACCATTGACGCATAGGCGCCATAGTTAAAGTGACAAATTTTATTTTATTTGGCGCATATATTTCATTTTGGCACATATTTGAAGGGGTTTTTGAAGAATCCTTTGGTTTAAACTTCAGTAACTTCTTATCAACACCAAAATTCATTTAAAATTTAAATGCTATCTCGATTGATATATTGAATCTAGACATATTTTGAAGAGAAACTAAGGCACCTTTTGGAAAATTTTAAACAGAAGACTTGAAGATCAGAAAAATGGTTATTGTTGGAGGGTGTGATTAGTGTTAAGAGTCAAGTTTATGTTAGATAGTTGTTGAGAGCACACCTTTCCACTTCACCACTTTTATTATCAATTGTATCTAGTTTTTATTAAGAGTATAATAGAGATGTGGAGTCAACAGAGTTGTGCACCAACCTATATTGTGTTGTAAAAGCAAAGTTTCAAAGGAACTTCAAGAGTCTTGTGTAGAGGATTTTCATATAAGTGTTTAACTTCATTTTACATTTGGTTTTAAAGTAAGACTTGTTGTGTTTTCACTATGATTTCTTCTTTCAAATCAAGTTGTGATAGCGTTTTCTCAATGGATTCTGAGTAGTTTTCTTTATCTTTTTCCTTTTAAATGATGAAGTAATTAAATTATGGAAGGAAGTTGTGTGAAGTATATGATTTCAATGTTGGAAGAAGTTGTGATGATTCACTACCTTGCACTTCATTTACTTCTTGATTTGGCCAATTAAGATGTTAAAAATTGTTGGGAGATTATATAAGATCCATTGCGGTATTATCTTAATCAACAATTGGAAAGAATCACATGCAATTGCATGGATGAGAATTGTAGTCCCTTTGGTTGAGTGCAAATAAATAGGAAGATATGCTTATAATGGGGAGTAAAATTAGACGACTTTAGAGTGACTGGGTAAAGCCCCCTAATTTGGTTTGATGTGAAAAATTTTTAAAGAAATATTAGCCCCCAGGTGGAGGGAATCGAGGGAACTCTAGATTGAAGCTAGTATCTTCCCTGCCTAACCCATCTACAAGATTTCAAAGCATCAAATTAACCAATGTTCTTTATAGAATCAAGTAAGGGTAAAGAATATAATTGCTTTTATTTGGCGCAACACATTTAGAACTTCCACAACGAAATTCCATAATTATTACTGATTCATTGAAAGGGGAAAAAGATATTTTATTCATTTACTTACATACTGTTTTATAGTTGTGTTAACTTTAGTTATTTGCTTTACTTTTTATTCATAAAATACCAAAAAAAAATTGAAAACCTTTATATCTTAAAACATAATTTACAAAATCATTTTACTTATTTTTCTTATTTCTTTAAAATTTTAGACATTTCCCTGTGGGTTTCATATCTCATGGATTAATAAAAAAATTCTTATATTACTTGATAAACGATACGTATACTTGCATAGTATCCCATATTATAAATAATTAAAGTATAATTTCATATCTAAAATGTAAGGGTAAATATTCAGCGGGAGTCAAGTGTTTGGCGCCTTTGTCGGAGAAAGTAATTAAAATTTTATTTAAAGAACATTCAAGAAAAATTAAGTTTCTACTTTTCATTGTTTTTGTTAGTGTGCTTTATTTTATTTTGTTAATTTTGTATTCGTAGTTCAGGTTCTGAGGGACTTGTGCCTTACGATTCTGAATTGGAGAGAACTATCAGAAAAACTAAAAAATTAAAAATTTAGAAATAGATAAAAATATTCAAGGAATGACAAATCAAGATCATCAAAATGTTGAAATCCATCAAGAATTTAGACCTTTAAGAGATTATGCTAACCCTAGAGTGGATGAAATTCCTGGTAGTATTCAACACCCTGCTGTAGCTGCTAATAAATTTAAACTTAAACCTGCTATTATCTAGATGGTATTTAATAATCAGTTTGGGGGACCATTAACTAAAGATCCTAATTTACATCTTGTCAATTTTCTAGAATTGTGCGCTACTTTTAAATACGATGGAGTTACGGATGATGCTATTAGACTTATATTTTTTTTTCACTTAGGGTTAAAGCTAAAAATTGGTTAAATTCTTTAGCACCTTGATCTATCAATACTTAGGTGATTTAGCAATAAAATTCCTTGCTAAATATTTTCCACCATCGAAGTCTATGAAGCTTAGAAATGATATCAAATCTTTTTGTCAGTTTGAAGGGGAATCTATATATAAAGCATGTGAACGTTTTAAAGATCTCTTAAGAAAGTGTCAACATCATTCGATACCAGATTGGTTAATAATTGGGACCTTTTATAAGGGATTAGTTTGATCTCTTAGATCTATTATCGATGTCGTTGCTGGTGGTTCATTGATGTCTAAACAGTTCGCTGATGCTTATGCTTTAATTGAAGAAATAGCTACTAATAATTTTCAATGGCCTTCTGAAAGGTTAAATCCTAAAAGGTAGCCAACATTCAAGAAAATGATGCTTTTGCGATGCTAGAGAAACAAGTTGCTACAATTTTAAGGAAGATAGATGAATTTTTCTCAGCGAACTTCCATGATTGAAGAAAATTCATTAGGGAAAATGGTTGATTCTCAAACCTAACCAGAAACTTTGAATGTTATAAGTAAGCCTAATAACCCATATTCCAGTTATTATAACCCAGGTTGGAAAAACCATCCAAACTTTAACAGGAATACCAATAATCAGGGTGGTAGTAATAAAAAATGGGGGAACAACCAAGTAAACCCATTGGGAAATTGGAACGACTAAGGGAATAATAATTATAGACCAACCTACCCTTAAGGTTTTAACAATACTTCACAATTTAAGGAGAAGAAGTTGTCTATTGAAGAAGTGGTGTTACAAATGGGAAATTAATTATAATGTCAAGGAGCTACAATCAGAAATATTGAGAATCAATTGGGACAGATTGCTAATTTATTAAGTAATAGATCCCAAGGAACACTTCTAAGTAATACTGAAATAAATCCAAGAGACAAGAATAAAGAGTAAGTACAAGTTATTCAGTTGCGAAGTGGAAGAGAGTTGGAAGGTAGAGTTCAAAAAGAAACTGAAGTAGAGAAAGAAGAAATTGAAAAACCGAAAGAGGACGCTCTGAAAGGTTTGGAAAGACCTATTTATCCACCTAAGGTCGATTTAGAAAAGCCACCACCTCCATTTCCTCAGAGACTTCGACAAGAAAAATTGGATAAGAAATTTTCAAAATTCTTGAAGATATTTAAGAAGCTTACAATCAACATTCCATTTGCTAAAGTGATGCACAAAAAATATATACAATTTTCGCTATATAATTTTACCCATTTTTGGTGATATTGCACTTTAAAGAAATATATTTTTCATAATTTGTTGCACGTATGATGATTTTAGATGATTGAAGTGAAAAGAAGCAAAAAGGAATGAATCAGGAGCAAAAAGGAGAAAAAAGGAGCAAAAAGGTGAAAAAGTGTTATGGCACCGTCGACGCCCAAATCCAGGGACTCCAGAATTAAATGGCAAGATAAAGCACCGCTGGTGCCCGAAGTCGTTGGATTTCAAATTTGAAGATTTTTGGTGACTTTTTGAAGGGATGCCTATGGAAACTCATAGGATTTCGTCCCTATCTTATAAATAACTATTTTTGGATGAAAGTGTTGTTGACCTCATTTTTGGTGAGGTCTTTTCTTCTCTCCTTAGTGCTTAGGATCCAGCCTTAAGCTTTCCCATTAACTATCTTAGAGGACTAGAAATGGAACACATCACTTAAAAATTCAAACACCTCTTAACTCCCTGCAAACCCCATAAGTTTGATTGTAAACCCCTAAGCCACTTGGAGGGTTAAAATCAATATGTGGAGGTTTAAAGGATGAGTTTCCTATAGGACTCTTTGGCCTTAGGAGTACCCTGGGTGGCCTGGTCTGGTGAGGTCTAGCTTGCACACACCACACTCTCACACACATTCTAAACCCTAAACCCACCAAAATACCCCCAATACCCTCCAAATACCCAAAATACCCTTTTTAACCCAAAAATTTAAAAATTCTCAGAAAATTATAGAAAATCCCAAATATTCCCAATTTCATTTTGTTCAACTACACCATGGGCTAATTTTGTCAATTTACCCCACTTTTACAAAAACTCCCAATTTGGCCCATTTTAAACCTAAGTGAACCCAATGTCAAACCAAACCGCCCCAATTGACCTCAATTTTGGTCCAATTCAATTCTAAACTTCAAATCAACATCCCCAATATGAATTTAGAACAAATCCAAGTCCAATTTGATTGACATTTGATCCCAATTTCAATTTGAAGCCTATGGCCCAATTTTGGCCCATGACCTAAACCTAGCTCAAACCCATCCAATTTAACTCCAATTGGCCCCAAATCTTTTCTAAAGTCTTCCTAACACCCCCATAAACAAAACACTAACTTGATTTGGCCAAAATTTGAACCTAAACTCCACCCAAACCTAACCAAAAACCAAAATCCCTTAAATTGACCTAAGCCCAAACTTAACCCAAATGGGCCCAAATCCCAAAATTAGAGCCCAACCAAAGTTGGAAACTCTTTGTGACACTCCCATGAACATTTCTCAACATTAATTTTACATCAAATCTAACTTTAGCCCAACCTTAACCCAAGTTAGCCCAATTTGACCCACCTTGGCCCCTTTACCAAAAAGGCCCACATTAAACCCAATTCAATTCAAAATCACTTTAAATTTGTTCCAAATCACTCATGACACATGCCTAAACCAATTGCAACATTTATTTGACACAATCCTTTACAAAATTTTCATCCCAAATTTATTTTAAATCCAAAAGCCCACTTCCTTAAACCACTTTAAAAGCCCATCCCAAGACAATTTCAAAAGCTCAAAATTAATTCTAAAGCCCATATGACATTTTCGTTTGTCATCCATTTAATCAAAATCATTCCCTAAGTTCCAATTACATCATCAAATAAATCTAAATCAAGCATCATTCCAAAATACCCCTAAATTTCAAAAATCCCAAAATCCCTCTCTCATGCAAGTGAGCCAAGCCATTCCTAAGCCATGAGCAAGCCTTGGAGCCATGCATAAGCCACATACAAGCCATGGAAGCCACTTTCCAACTCACCAAGTCATTAATGGCAAGAGAAGGGGGTTCTTTCTTAAACATTTTTAACCTTATTTATGCTACACTCTAAATCATGCTTAGCCACCTCACCATGGATGGAGACTTCACCACTAATCAAGCTGATCCAAATGACTTTCTCTTCAGCCCAAACTAGCCTTGGGGAGGTGCACCTAGCTTAATCCATGCATTGGACCAAATTAAGCCAAAATGACTCTTACCCCATTCCATTTTAATCAAACCTCCTTACACATGGCAATAGCCAATTGCTTGCACCAAACCCCAGCCCTGACCTCACTGGTCAAGATGGTGACCAATGCCTGGCCGACTAGCTGCCTGGGTCGCCGGAAAACACCATGGCCGAGAGCTCCATGTGAGCCAAATTTTTCAATTCTTCCTGGCTGAGCTATCCCAACCCAAATGGACAACATGGCTGTTCTTCTCCTCCCCTGAGCAGGTGATCCCAGCCTCCAAACCCCCCTGGGAAGCCCTCCAGCCACATCTATTTAAACACCATCACCTCTCGACCAAATAGAGAGTTGAACCAAACCTTACCAAAAATCTGCCAAAATCATTCCATACCCCTCTCCAGACATAGAGAACTTGATCCCCACTGAAATCCAGCCCTATAACCCTCTCTGTGAGCTCAATTTCTGAGTTGCAAATCCACCCAAAAAACAGGACACTTCACCACAGTGAGCCAATCTCCAAATTGATTAGTCCTACACCTTCACCAGACCAAGAGGAGATGTTCCCCAGTAAAAGCCCCCTCACCAGACCAGCCATTGCTTCCAGCCTTCAAGCTTTATGATCGGCCTTGGTCACTTTCATACTTAGACAATTCCCCAGAGCCAGAGTCTTCATCTAGAGCTTACCTGGACTCAATCGAAGGTGACACAACTCTCAGATCGAAGCTTCACTTCTCTGAGCAAAGGTATGAACTCATTCTTCCTCCCGAGCTTCCAGCGATTCTCTATTTTGTTTAGTTTAATTTCATAGCCAATAAACCAGATGGATGTGTTCGTCTCTTCAAGAAGAATCCATAGAGCATAAGAACACGAAAATCCATTGAGAATCGAGTGAGATCTTAGGGTTTTAGTGTGGATGGTCACGGGTGCACACCAGCCGTAAAAGATGACCAGAACCAATTAAATCGCGCGTGTATTGAGCGGACAGTCGAGATCAAGTCGGACGTCGCAATGGTACATGAACCGCGAGACGCGTGGCTGCTGACTCAAGTGGCGGCATCGAATGGGAGCGTGACACGTAGGGGTTTCGGAGCTGCCGAGGTTGACGCGGTGCCGCGTTGATAAGTAGATAAATCCCTATTTTCTGAATTAATTAAATACCCAGAACTTAGAAAATTCATATCTTTGCATAGAAAAATCAAAAAATAAAATAAAAATACCCTCTTGCTCAGTGAACAGAGGAGAATAATGTGGAAAAGAAATCAAATTAATTGGATGAGTATTTTATTTTTAATAATTTATTTACTATTTTTAGTATTTTGATTCTTCATTTACATAAACAATTCACCATGACATGAGACCATAGGGCTTTTGAAGCCTCTGATCTTGAGAACATTTCCTGAATTTTTTAAGGTTAGAGGCCATCTCTGTGAAAAGTTATTGAATTTTCAAGTTCATGTCACTGTTTTAGATATTTTGATTCCAATAATTAGCATGTTGTAAAATACATTCTAGGAAAGTTTGTGAAGTTCCTTAGGACCAAAGGACCCTATGAAAAATATATTTTGAGTTAATTCATACATAATAACCTTAATTGGCCTAAACCCCTAAAATTGAATTTGATTTAATTAGGGTTAACCACACATCAATTTGACTTAAAAATAATTCTCGATTACTCTTTAGGGTCAGAGGAACCTTACATAAAATTTTGAAACCAATTGGACTTGATTAGCCCCACCAAATGGGTTGATTTAGCCTCATAAGCAAAATGGAACTTTAAAAATTCATAACTCCAAAAATACTTTCCAAAAATTCACAAAAAATGATTTTGGAGCTTCTCTGATATCAGAAGAGTTCAGGAAAATTAAAATTGAAATTTTCTAAAAAAGTTGATTTTTCACAATATTTTAATATTTTAATAATTAAAAAATAATAAAAATCACAAAAATATTAAAAAATCTTAAAAATGTCACATTTTGACTCCTAATCACTTAGGAACAAACTAAATATTTTTCCTTAGTCTCTAAGGTATGATATTGAATTTTAAAGGTTTAACGTAATTTTTAATATTAAAAAATGAATTTTCAACCTTCTTCACTAAAATAATTCTAATAAATCAAAGAAAAATCAGAAAATTATAAAATTTGTTCCTCTGAACTTCTTGAGGTCAGAGAGATTTAAGAAAAATATAAAATCCATTTTTCCACTTTAATTTTATTTTATAATTAATTAATACTCTAAAACTCAAAATAATTATAATAAATAAAATATAATTCAAAAAATCAAAAAAATTGGTCCAAGTGGTCCTCTGGTCATTATAAAAATCCCATAATTTTCTTAAGGACAGAAACCTTTCCTTGGTCATGTTGTTGAATTTTCTTGGAAAACCCCTATTTTCTCCTAAAAATAATTATATAAATAAATTAAACCCAGAAAAATCACATTTTCTCCTCTAATGTCTTAATTGACATGTGAGTGAGGTGACATAAAAATTTCAAATTCATTTGAGCACAATTTAGTGAGTTATGAAATAAATAAGCTTAAAAGGGCATAAAGGTAATTAAAAATTTTAACCCTTAATTAAAACTTTAGGTTGAATCAAAATGGGGGGTAAAAAATTTGATTTTAACTTTCTCTTGGATGATTAAAACTTAGGGAAATTAAGGGGTAGAAACCCATTAAACACTTTGAAAATATCAAAAATGAAACTTTAATTAATTAAATAATTTAAATTTTGGAAAGAATATATTTAAAATTGGGATTATTAAAATAGGGATATTATTAAGAGGATATTTATTCTTTAATTTAAAAATCTCTAAATAAGTCACTTTAACAATATTTAGTTCTTAATTAAAAATTAAAATAATAATCCAAATTAACAATTAAAACTAAAATTAAAACTAAAATTAAATTAATTAAATTAATTAAATTAAAATTAAAGTTAAACTAAAATTAACAATTAAAATTAAAATTAAAACTAAAATTAAATTAAATTAAATTAAAATTAAATTAAATTAAATTAAAATTAAATTAAAATTAAAGTTAAACTAAAATTAACAATTAAAAATAAAATTAAAATTAAAATTAAAAGTAAAATTAAATTAAATTAAAATTAAATTAAATTAAATTAAAATTAAATTAAAATTAAATTAAATTAAATTAAAATTTAATTAAAATAATGTTAAATTAAAATTAAATTAAATTAAAATAAAATAAAATTAAATTAAAATTAAATAAAATTAAATTAAATTAAAAGCAAATTGAATTAAATTAAATTAAAATCATTTAACAACAAACCTAAATGAAATCATTAAGAATTAAATCAAAATATATCAATAATTTCAACACCTCTTTCTATCTAAGTAAATTTAAAACTTGAACATCAATTTGACATACTAAGATAATTGAAAATGTAAAGATTTAAATCAAATCTAAAATAATTTGAACACTATTCCAAACTTAAAATTATTAATTAAAACCTCATAATTAAATTAAAACACTTTAAACCATTAACTCAGACTTTAAATTAAGAATGATTAAAATTCTCGATAAACCAACTTGCCCTTAAAGGTTTTAATTATTATAACTCTTAAATAGAGTATTAAATGAGATGACACTTCATTCATCAGGTAATCAAATACCTAAGTTCACTGAGCAAGAAACAAAGTTTAACTAAACTCTTGGATGATTAATTCACCTGTACAACTAAATTTACTTAGACTTAAAACAATCCCAGAAATATTGAAAAGATGTTTAGGACTCGTCCTAAGCACTTCCTCAATATGACGGGATGTTTTAGAAGAACAATTGAATCTAATTGTTCTTTGATGAAGAAAATCATCCTTAAAACCAAACCAAGAACCTAGACGTCATAGGAGATGACTAGTTATAAGATTAGGAATTTGGTAGACAACCAAAACCCTTCCCTTAGCTTTACCTAGGTATCTGTTGAAATATTTTAATGCCTTAACATGTGTTTTAAGTGCAGCTTGGGATGACGGGAAGACCCTCCAGGTACGCTTTTATTTTATTGTAACTTACTTTATTACAATTTACTTACATGCACTGTACTTTACTTTTCTTGCATAATAAATAAAACTGTTGCATGAAAACCAAAACCTTTAGGATAGTCTCTGAACTGAAACCAAAACTAAATTAAAAGTCATTGCAAGATAAAATTCACCGCCATAACATTCCAAAATATAAAACAACTCAAAATTTAATCACAAACAGAACAACAAAACTACAATCACAACTATATTAAAATGTTTCATTGAATGATCGGGAATACCTCGGATGATGTAACCCACGTGTTGCTAACGGGATTTCCCAAGGTCTAAATGAAAATGTGGAACTCATTCAGTTGAGTTTAGAAAATTCATCTAGACTAAGTGAATTCATTGAAAATAACGGTGTCGGGATGACGGAACCGTGGGATCTTAATCGGTTCTATTTAAATAACTTTAAGATTTGTTTTAATTAAAATATTAAAAACACTTGGATTTTAAGATTTTATCTAAACCAAAACACTTCTCTCATCTCCCGATTTATGACTTCTAAAACTAAACCTCTGCAACAACAAGGAGCTCGGAGCATGGTGGGCAGCTTGACCATCGTCATCAGCAAAACTCGGATCTACTTCAGCAAAACATTCTTAGAATTAATTAACCAAGCCATAGGACTTCGAGGTGGTTTGTCTAGTGCAACATAAATTCTCAACTATTCTTTAGGTATTTGCATAATCATGTTATACAAATTAATCTCAAGCCAGTCTTAAGATTCCGAGGTAGTTGTTTGGTACGACATAAATCCTCATATCTTCAAGGCTATTTGTATGATCATGCCATACAAATATAAGTCCTAATTAATTGAAATTGGCAGAAATGCAATATTAAATAAATTCCCAAATTGAAGCCAATCAATAGGATAGTTTGGGAAGTTGCCAAGATTCTTCTTGGATCCTCAACTTCTCCTACTTCTTTTCCTTTGGACTCATGAAAATAACTATTCTAAATTTGATCCATTCCCTATTGAAATTTCCAAAACTCAAATCCTTTGAAAACCTTAAACTTTGAAATTCTTGAGAGCAAAACCACTGATCATTATCGAGATTTTTTTAAAATGATTCTCGTCATTTAAGATGTAATTAACTATAGGAGCTTGCCCTTATAGGTAACTTTAAGAACACTGTAATATAAACCCTGGTTAATTCATTCATTTTAAGCAGGGGAATTTGTCGGCTTATAAAATTGGTTCGCAGACTAAACGGATGTCACAAATCTTCTAGTTTATTTAACAGAGCCCCATCATCAAGCAATGTGTCTATTCTTCGGGATAGATGCACAGTTTGTGGTGTGGTGCTCTTTTATATAAACTACTTGGAATATGAGATCGGTTTGATTTCATATCTTAAAATTACTTTCAAAATCAAATGCTACTTTCCAAATTATATATATTTAAATTAAAATTAAAATCTAAAAATTCACCGACAATTTCTGTAGGTGACCCCCTTTTTAAAATACAACACTCAACCTAAAAATAAGCCGTACAAGTGTGTGTCTCTAGAGTACTTCTTGTGTCTTCTAGAGTAGTTTTAGTGAGTGTTAGGTGTTAGGGTTTAGGAGAAGTGAGTGTAGAGTGAGGATTTGAGAGGAATTCTTCTCTAAGGAATAAAGGAGAAGGAGTAAAGTGAGAGATTGTTTCTTCCTTTTCATTCTAAAGAGAGAATCAAGCATTGTAAAGAAAACAGAGAAGAGGCTTCAAAGGAACTTCAAGTGAATTGTATTGGGGAAGAGAAATAGATAAGTTGTAACTTCTTTGTGGTTTGTATGACTTTTCTTTTATATGTAAAATCCATGTTTTATTGTATCTTCTCCATGAATTATGAGTAGTCTCCCTTATCTTTCTTCTTGCATAGATATGTAATAATGGATTGATGTGGACTTGATGTGCTTTTAATGTAATAAAGAGATTGTGATAGTTTTTCATTTAGAACTTAATTTACTTTTCGATTTGGCCAATTGAAATGTTAAAATATGTTGTTGAACATTAAGTTTAAAAAGATTTAATTTCCTATAACAATAATAAAAGATCCATTCAATTTCTATGGATGAATTGTGTAGTTCATGGGAATTAAGTGCAAATAAATAGGGAAATATGTTTTGATGGACTTCAATGTGGAGATTTCAGGGTGACAGGCTAAAATCCCCAAATTGGTTCTAAGATTAGTAACTAATATCAAAGGTTAGCCTTCGGGTGAAGGGTGAGTGGGAGCTCCGAAGTGAGAGCCGGTATCCTCCCAGCCTAGCCTTAGATTTAGTGACTAAACTTAGGATATCTCAATGTTCTTTTCTTGCTTAGAAGAGGGGGTACTCTTTTAAGGGTAAAGAATTATCTATGCTCTTTTTTGGCACAATAACATAAATATTTGTTCAATATCAATCTACACATCATATTCTCGTTGCAAGAGGAAAGATACTTTATCATAAATTAAAAACCTTTCAAATACCTAGTTTAGTGTGTCTGTAGTTAATTCTGTTTTTAAAGTTGTTAGAAGTAATTGTAGATTAGTTAATCGTTATTGTTTCTTGCATTAGTAGAAGTAGTAAACCTTAATTGCGAACTAAATATCAGATTTTAGTGCTACATTAGTTATATTGTGAACACTTTCTTATAATTTGAACTTCCTTGTGGGATCGATAACTAGGACTCCATTAGAGCTTTGTATTTCTTGATACGATATGTATAATTGCATTGAATGCTTGGACTTAACAAAATCATTATAAATATATAAATTCGAGTTCATAAAATCTTGTAAAAATATAAGTCTGCCTCATCAAGTTTTTGGTGTCGTTGCCAGGGAAGGTAACAGAGTTAAGAAAGAAAGTTAGGAAGGTAACAGAGTTAAGTAAGTAAAAAGTATAAACGGTATTTATTAATAATATAGTAATATAAAACCATTATTTTGTAGTGTGTAATTGTGTTTTTGTTTATCTTTATTAAAGTATTTGTGTTTGTATATGTGTAGTAGTGGATCTATAGGTTTAGTGCCTTACGATTCGGAGTTAGAGCGTACTATCAGAAAAGTTAGAAAATAACAAAAACAAACTGAAAATCCTTGTAAAATGGCGAATAATCAAGATAATCAAAGAAATGATTTTGGAAATTTGCCAAGACCTTTAAGAGATTATGCTAACTCAGCAGTAGAAGAAATTCACATAACTATTCAAAATCCTGATGTTGTTGTTAATTCATTTGAACTTGAACTTGAACTTGATATTATCCAAATGGTACAAAATAATCAATTTGGAGGAACACCTAATGAAGATCCAAATTTACATCTCGCTAGTTTTCTAGAACTGTGTGCTACTTTTAAATATTATGGAGTGTCTAGTGACGCTCTCAGACTTAAACTTTTTCCTTTTCATTAAGGGATAAAGCTAAGGTGTGGTTAAACTCGTTAGCACCTGGATCTATTAGAACATGGGGAGAATTATCTCAAAAGTTTCCATCAAAATATTTCCCTCCATCAAAGACTGCTAAACTAAGAAATGATATTACATCCTTTTGTCAGTTTAAAGGAGAGTCAGTATATGAAGCTTGGAAGAGATTTAAAGATCTTCTTAGGAAGTGCCCACATCATGCTTTACCAGATTGGTTAATAATTCAAATAATTTATGATGGATTAGTGGGATCATTGAGATCTATTATAGATGCTACTGTTGGTGGATCATTAATGTCAAAACCTTTTGATGAAGCATATGCATTAATTGAAGAAATGGCTACTAGTAATTTTCAAATGGCCCTCTGAACGGGTAAATCTTAAGAGAGTAGCTAGTGTTTATGATTTCGATATGATGACTATGGTAGTTTCTCATATTGTAGCCCTTTTTAAGAAAATAGATCAATATGGAATGAATTATTCTCAACCACCTCAAGTGTTGGAGGAAAATTCATTTGGACAGATAACAGAATCTCAAACACCTTGTGAAACTTTAAATGTTATTAATAGACCTAACAATCCTTATTCAAATTATTATAATCCTTGTTGGAAGAATCACCCAAACTTCAATTGGAATAATAATGCTAATGTTAACCCGCATTGGGATAACATTTCTATAAATCCAATTGGAAATTCGAACAATCAAGGAAATACTAATTTTAGACAATCTTATCCTCCGGGATTTAATAGTAACCCATAATTTAAGGATAAGAAGTTGTCTACTGAAGAAATGATTCTAAATATGGGAAATCAATTACAAGCTCAAGGTGTTACTATGAAAAATATTAAAAATTAATTAGGACATATTTTCACTTCACTTAATAATAGACCTTTTGGAACACTTCCAAGTAATGTTGAGATCAACCCAAAAGATAAAAACAAGGAAGAAATTAAGATTATTCAATTAAGGAGTGGAAAAGAATTGGAAACTAAAGTACAAAAAGAAGTTGAAATAGAAAAGGAGAAGGTGGAAATTGAAAAAGGTTCAAACAAGAGTTATCCAGACTTGGATTATCCTCCTGAGCCAATGAAGATAACTGTTGAAAAACCACCACCTCCATTTCCTTAAAGATTGAAGAAGCAAAATGGGGATAAAAAATTTGTGAAATTTTTGGAGACCCTTAAGAAATTAACGATAAATATTCCTTTTGTTGAAGCATTGGAACAGATGCCCGACGATGCCAAGTTTATGAAGAATATCCTGAGAAAGAAAAGAAAGTTTATAGATCATGAAACTTTTGGACTTAGCGGAGAGTGTAGTGCAATTATTCAGAAGAAGCTTTCGAAAAAACTTAAAGATTCTGGTAGTTTCACTATTCCATGTGTTATAGGTGAAAAACTTTTCAGAAACGCTTTATGTGATCTGGGAGCTACTATTAATCTTATGTCTTTATCAACTTTCAAAAGGTTGGGAATAGGAAAAATTTCCCCTACATCTGTGACTCTTTAGTTGGCTGATCGTTCCATTACTTACCCCAAAGAAGTGGTGGAAGATGTGTTAGTGAAAGTGGATAAATTTATCTTTCCTGCGGATTTTATTATACTTGATATGGAGGAAGATAAAGAAATTCTAATCATTTTGGGAAGTCCATTCCTTGCTACTGGAAGAGCGATAATTGATGTTTAAAAAGGAGAATTAATTATGTGAGTTAATGATCAGAGGTGAACTTTAATATTTTAAAATCTATGAAGTATCCCTCAATGGAAAAATATAATGAATGTTTTAGGATGGAGGTCTGTGATTACTTGAGAAACAATCATTTTGAAAATATATTTGAAAAAGAAGAAGAATATAAAAAATATGTTTGAAGAAGAAATTGAAGATGAAGAAATTCATATATTAAGAAGAATGAAGATTTGGAGTATGTTCAAGAGAGATTCAAAGTATTAGACACTATGGAAGGTATAAATAAAAACTTAATTCCATCTATCATAAAACCTCTTGAACTTGATATTAAAATTCTCCCTAGTCATTTAAAGTATATGGTTTTAGGAGAATCATCTACCTTGTTATTTATTGTATCTTCAGAGCTAAATGATTATCAAGAATAGAAGTTGTTGGAAACTTTAAAAAGATACAAGAAAGCTTTTGGATGGACTTTTGCTGATATTAAAGGAGTTAGTCCTTCGATTTGTATGCACAAAATTCTATTAGATGAAGAACATAAACTGAGAGTTGATCCGCAAAGGAAATTGAATCTTATAATAAAAGAAGTAGTTAAGAAAGAGATTTTAAAATGGCTGGATGCTGGAATTACTTATCCTATTTCGGATAGTGCTAGGGTGAGTCCAATACATTGTGTACCAAAAAAGGGAGGAGTGACTATTGAAATGAATGAATGTAATGAAATTATACCCACTATAAAAATTAATGGATGGAGAATTTGTATTGACTATAGGAAATTAAATGCCACCACCAGAAAAGATCACTTTCCTCTTCCTTTTCTTGATCAAATGCTAGATAGACTCACTGGACACAAGTACTACTATTTTCTGGATGGATATACTGGTTACCATCAAATACCTATTGCTCATGAGGATCAAGAAAAGACAACATTTACTAGCCCTTACGGAACCTTTGCTTTTTGAAGAATGCCTTTTGGACTTTGTAACGCACCTGCGACATTTCAAAGATGTATGATGTCTATCTTCAGTAGTATGATAGATAATGGAATAGAAGTTTTATGGATGATTTCTCTGTATTCAGGACTTCATTTGAAATTTTCATGGAAAACTTAACAAAAGTTTTGTAGCTTTGTGAGAAAACAAATCTAGTTCTAAATTAGGTGAAATGTCAATTTTTGTTTGCAGGAGGAATTGTGCTTGGGCATAAAATTTCTGAACATGGTATGGAGGTTGACCCTGCTAAAATTAAAGTGATTGAGAGATTGCCACCACCCACTACTGTGGCAGAGGTGAGGATTTTCTTAGGACACGCTGGATTTTATCGGCGATATATTAAAGATTTTTCTAAAACTACTAAACCTTTATGCCGACTGGTAGAAAATGATAGAAAGTTTGATTTTAATGATGAATGCTTGAGAGCTTTCGAACTATTAAAAGAAAAATTAATCACTGCACCTATTGTTGTTTCACCCGATTGGGATAAGCCATTTGAACTTACGTGTGATGCTAGTGATTATGCAATCGGAGTAGCATTGGGGAAAAGGCATGAAAAAGTTTTCAAAGTTATTTACTATGCTAGTAAAACTCTTAATGAGACTCAAATTAATCATACCACAACTGAAAGAGAGTTATTAGCTATAGTATTTGCTTTTGAAAAATTTAGACCTTATTAATTGGAGCTAAAAGTATTGTGCATACAGACCATTCAGCTATCAAATATTTAATGCAAAAGAAAGATGCAAAACCTAGACTCGTAAGATGGATACTTCTTCTGCAAGAATTTAATTTTATTATAGTTGATAGGAAGGGAGCTGATAATCAAATAGCTGATCATCTTTCAAGAATAGACTATGATAAATTATCTGAATTTGAAAAGGAAATTACTGAAATTTTCCCTGATTAGCAGCTCTATACTATTATGGGAAGCAATTTTCCTTGGTATGCTGATATTTTGAATTATATTGTAAGTGATATTGTACCACCTGATTTAACAAGGCAACAACAAAAGAAGTTCAAATATGATGCAAAATTTTATTTTTGGGACGAGCCCTATCTATATAAACAGTGTAAGGATCTGATTATTAGGAAATGTGTGCCACAATAAGAAACAAATTTGCTTATTTAACGATATCATGATTCTGAATTTGGAGGTCATTTGGTGTTGATAAAACTGCTTTTAAGATTTTACAATCTAGATTTTATTGGCCTACTCTTTTTAGAGATATTTATAGATATATTAAATTATGTGATCGATGTCAGAGAGTAGGTAATATCTCTAGAAAAAATGAAATGCCTCTAAATTATAATTTGGAAGTTGAAATTTTTTATGTATGAGGATTAGATTTTATGGGACCATTTACTCCTTCATTTGGAAATTTATATATATTGGTTGTTGTTGATTATGTCTCGACATGAATTGAAGTTATTGGTTTCCCTAGATTTCATGTTCAGAGTGTTTCAAAATTTTTTAAAAAAATATATTTACAAGATATGGAATGCCGAGAGTGATCATAAATGATGGTGGATCCCATTTCAGGAATAATCAAATTAAGAGATTAATTGAGAAATATAATATTATTCATAGAATCTCTACTACTTATCATTCCCAGACTAGTAGTTTAGCAGAAGTGTCTAATCGTGAAATTAAAAGAATTTTAGAGAAAACTGTGGATAATCATAAATTAGAATGGTCTACTCGATTAGATACTACTTTATAGGCTTATAGGACTTCTTTTAAAACCCCTATTGGAATGACTCCTTATAGACTAGTGTTTGGTAAGACTTGTCATTTACTAGTTGAATTGGAGCATAAAGCATATTGGGCAATAAAAGAGTCAAATTTTAATTTGAAAAATGCTGGAGAGAAAATATTTATGCAATTGAATGAATTGGAAGAGATTAGAAATGCATCTTATCACAATGATAGAATCTATAAAGAGAAAAGGAAATTGTGGCATAATCGGAAGATATTGAAAAAGAACTTAGAATTTGGATAAAAAGTTTTATTATACAACACAAGATTGAAGTTATTTCCTGGAAAGCTCAAGTCTAGTTAGTTAGGACATTTTACAGTTGTAAAAGTTCATTCTTTTGGAGCTGTGGATATTAAAGATCCTGATACTGGAAATATTTTCAAGGTTAATGGGCATCGATTAAAGTCTTACTTTGACGGGTTTCAACCTGACATCAAGGAGGTTTTAAAGCTGAGTCATCTCGATTAACTGAATGGATTGTCGGGCTGATGACCTTAAACCAAGCTCTTTATGGGAGGCAACCCATATGTATCTTTGTGGTGTGTTTGCTTGTTTGTTGTAATTGTGCTTTTTGGATAGTTGTTTTTGAATCCTAATTACTCCTAAATACGTTAAAAATGATAAATGATGGATCGAATCAAGATATTGAAATATTTGGGCCAAACGAAGTTTGGTGAGAATACTTGACCACTGGTGCCGCCGGTGCCAGAATGGGCGCCGCCGGCGCCCTATCACATTTGGCACACTGAACTTGCCTGTTTGAGCGCCGCCGGCGCCTTATCGAGCACCACCGGCGCCTAAAATCTGCTTGACGGTTTTTAAGTTTTAAAATGCGAGTTTTGGCAGTTTTTGGCGGGATCTTCATCCTTATAACTCCCTAAACTCCATTTTTTACTCCTTAACTCCAAAAAACGAAAACCACCAATCCCAATTCGTATCCTATGGATTCTTATCCCATTGAAACCCCTCAATTTCATGTTTTCAACCGAAGGAAGTTTGTAAGTTTTGAAGCGCAGCGTTTGTTCAACAAAGTGATGATGTAAAGAAGGATTATCAAGGAAAGAGGCTTCATAAACTGAGGTATGGATAATCCTACAACTAGAATTGAAGAAATTATTAAGGAGAGGCATTGGGAAGTGCTTTGTTACACTACCACTGCCTTTGTTGTTCCTGTCGTGAAAGAATTTTATGCAAATCTTTATGGGAATAACCAAGGGTTCGTATTTGTGCGTGGTAGATTTGTTCAATTCACTCTTGCACTAATTTAGCGATCTCTTTATGATCGAGAACTTACCTATTTGCCATTATTCTAATTTTAATGCCATGAGAGATAATATAAATGATGTGTATCGATATCTGACGGATGAGAATGAAGAATGGGAAGTTAGAGAGAATGGATACATTAGTTTCCCATCTGCATCTCTCAATCCAGTATCGAAGGAGTGGCATTACTTCATTTTGGCAAAGTTATTTCTGACATTGAAGATTAGCAAAGTAACCAAGGAAAGTGCCATTTTGAATTTCTGTATTCAAACTGGGAGGCCGGTTGATATTGGTAATATTATAGTGAAATCAGTTCTGGGATTAATTATGCATGGATCTAAATATGAGCTTGGACACCCGTCCACAATATTTCTGTTATGTAGTCAGTCACAGGTTCCTTATGAAAGTTGGGAAAAAGTTCTTCTTCCTTGGAGGCCTATTGATCCAACTAATCCCTATGACTTCTAGACAGTTGGAGATGAAGATGACATGAATTTGCTTGCTGATCAACCAACACAGACTTCACAACCGATTCAACCCTATTTTCTTGAAGGTTCAAGAATGATATTGAAGAGGATCAAATAGTTGGATAAAGAGGTACGAAATGTTATGAATGCAATCAATAACATTTCTGATTTATTCGATCATATAGATTAGATAATCAAAGAGGTCGAATTGAGATGGGCTTGATCAATCTGATGAAGATGAACGCGGTGATTGTTGAGGAATAGTTTGACGAATTTCCATTTCTTCCATTTTATAACTTATTTTTGCATCAGCAATCGATTAGAGACATTAGGGGAGAGGATAGTTCTGAAACTGATGTGGAGTAATTGATGGATTCTACTTATGTTTGTTGTGTGTTTAGTTTGCTTTGCTTAGTTATGTTTGGTTTGTGTAGTATTTGCTTTGAAATTTGAACTTGGATTTGAATGTGATTGCTTTCATTGTGTGCTTAGATCTTAGTGTTTGCCTATCGTAGAGTACTTGCTGCACTAAATATCTAAGAATAGTTGGTTTGAATGAACATATTTGGTGTCTATGATGTTACTTGGATTTTATATATATAAGATTGTTGTGTATAGTTTGTGTGGAGAATTGTGTTAATTATTGCTTATGGGATGATGTAAATGCTTATTGAAGTGTTAAACATCATTGTGGATGTCAAAACGATCGAAATTACAAAAAAATTTTCAGACCCAGAAAATATTTTGGACTGGCGCAGGCGCCGGCCAAATCTAGAGAGTTTGGCAATTTATTTAAATTGAGCGCCGCCAACGCCCGAACCTAGTAAAAGGCCAAAAAACCCTCAACTTCACGATTTTTACCTTGGGACCCGAAATTTCTTCCATTTTCTTTGTCTTCTTCCTCCATTTTCACGATTTTGAAGATCTAGGGCTTGCTAGATCTCAAATTTAAGGAGATTTCAAGGCTTTTCGACACCGGATCCACACTTCCCTGGTAAGATCTTCATTTTACCATGGAAATCTCTCACATTGCTTATAGTGGAATTTTTGGAGTTTTAAAGAGATTTTGAGATTTCCATGATGAAATTTGCTCTTACTTGTTTAGAATAGTGTTTGGAGTTTGTTACTTTGTGAATTTGGAATTTGTTGGAATTTTCTTACAAATTTTAGAAATTCACATGGCTCCAAGATTGAGTAAGGGGAAGAGGAAATTGGATTTTGATGAGGAGAAATTTTTTAACATCAAAGACCAATTTCACTATAACTCTTACCTCTACAACAAGAAGTGTATCCAGGATCGAGCTTTCGATAGTCCTAGAAGATCTGTAGAACAACTAATTGCATAGCAGAATTGGTAGTGATTTTTTTATTTCACTGTGAATGCTGTTATGGGAGTTGTCAGAGAGTTCTATTCAAATGTACCCTGGACTGAGGCAGAGTATGTGCTCGTTAAAGGAAAAAATGGTTGAGTTTACTCCTCAGCGTATCAATGCTTTCTATCAGACTCGAGAACCATTCATGTGTGAATACAAAAACTTTGATACTCGAGGGGAGAATATGAGAGAAGTGATTGTTTTCTGACTGACGAACGAGGAGAATGGAAATTAAGTCAAAAATAGTTGATTAATTTCCCTGCCTCCACATTGAATGTTGCTTCAAAAGTTTGGCATTATTTCATTTCTACAAGACTATTACCATCTTATCACCACAGCAAAGTTACGAGAGATATAGCGATTCTAAAATATTGTATACAGAAAATGAAAAGATTGATATCAAAGCTATTATCTACAAGCATATTCAAAAGATTGCTAGAGGAGAGACCACTAGAGGATTAGGACATCCTGCTTTAGTTCATTCCTTATGTGTTCAGTCTAAAGTGGAGTTCAGTAGTTCTGAAGAAGTGGCTACACCATTGAGACCAATTACAAAAAATATTATCCGTACTTATGAGTCTCATGTGGGAGCCAGAGTTGAGAGTAGGAGTATTGATCTTCCTACTACTAGTTATGATGTTTCATCTACTTCGGAGCCGCCTACCTTATCTAATATTATGGAGCAGCTGAGACTACAGAGTGCTAGTGTGGATAGACTTCATGGTCGGATGGATGTATTTGAGGCAAGGAGTGATGTGAATGATAATAATCTGCAGAGGAGAGTTCAGTTCGATATTGGTTATTATGATGCTCAGGTCAGATTTATGAGGGGGGAGTCCAATGTGATATTTTCTACTTGCCCCAGCTATACACCATATAGACCTGAGCGTGCTGATGACCCTGTTGATGACCCTGCTGTTGATCCTGGTGTTGGAGACTAGTAGATTGTTTGTTTTTATTTTTGTTGTTCTTGTTTTATTGTGTTGTACTGTTATGATGTAGTAGTTATTTATTTTCATGTGATGTGTAGCCCTGTTGTTGTACTGATGTGATGTAGTATTTACTTGTCATATGTTGTGTAACTTTGTTGGTGTATTGTTATGTTGTACTAAAACATTAAAAATGTTAGTTGGACTGTGTAGTACTGTGATAGCTTGTTTCATGTTTTAGTGTTTTGTTTGATGTTTAGATGTTTAAAGTTAATTTTTCTTTACCCATACAAATATTTAAAATTGTTATATCTCTGCTACTAATTATTTCATGCCTGCTAGATGTAAATTTTGATTAATACCAGATAGTTGTTGAAGATTTCAAGATCCCAGCACAGAAAGGTTAGTTTTCTTTTAATCTCCGCTATTTCAAATTTACTGAAAAATTTAAGTTTAGGGGAGGGTAGAGAAATACTAACTTTTTTTGTTCTCAATTATTATATTTTCAAAAATTATTAGCATAACTTCTGGCAGTTGAACCTCACTGTAAATAACTAAAACTTTTTATTTCAGTTAAATATTATGGAAGGATATGATGAAAAATTTTAGTGATAAAGTTTGATTTTATAAAAGTAAGATATTTGGTATGAAAGGATTTGATTATAGTTAACTATTTAAAGTAAAGAAAAATGTATTTTTGAAATGTTAAGAGACTTAAAGTATTGTGTGTTAAGAAGAGTTTGTAACTTTATGATGAACAATAATGCTTATACTTAACTATAAAGTAAGGAGAGGTTTCAGGTTTGAACTTTATAAAGAGGAGAGTGAAGTTCAAAATCATTAAAGGCTATCCAGATATAGTAATCCTTATTAAAAAAAAGAGAGAGAAGAAAAAAATAGAGGATTGAAAAACAATCCCTAAAATAGAAGAGAAAAAGAAAAGAAAAGAAAAAGAAAGAAAAATATTTATGAGGAGAACTAGAGGAGATGCCTAATAAAAAATTGGCTTCACTTAAATCACCTTAAAGGGAGAGCTTGATTTCATTTTTGAATTTATGTTTTAAGTAATCTCCTACATTCTAATGAAGTTTAAATGAACTTCTTTTTCACAAAGTCTTTTGAGGCACTCTTAATGTGACAAATTATGGTTCATCTTGAAATAAATAGAAGACTAAAACTCTTAAACTTGATTGTTGAATATTCTTACACCTGTAGTGTTAACCTGAGTTACTAAATTTCTTTCAGTTGAAAAGTACATTGCCTAGAGTTATATTTTATGTAGTAAAAGAATTACTTGAGGACAAGTAATAGTTAAAGTTTGGGGGATTCTGATGCACCAAAAATATATATAATTTTTGTTATATAATTTTACCTATTTTTGGTGATATTGTACTTTAAAGAAAGATATTTTTCATGATTTTTTACAGGTATGATGATTTTAGGTGATTGGAGTGAAAAGAAGTAAAAAGGAACGGATCTGGAGCAAAAAGGAGCAAAATGGAGCAAAATGGTGAAAAAGGTACTCTGGCGCTGCCGGCGCCTAAATCTAGAGACTCCAGAATTAAATGGCATGATAGAGCACCGCCGGCGCCCAATCTGGCACCGCCGGTGCCCAATGTCAGTGGAGTTCAAATTTGAAGAGTTTTAGCGACTTTTCGAAGGGATGCCTATGGAAACTCTTAGGATTTCATCCCTATCTTATAAGTAACTATTTTTGGATGAAAGTGTGTGTCTCTAGAGTGTGTTTTGTGTCTTCTAGAGTAGTTTTATTGAGTGTTAAGTGTTAGGGTTTAGGAGAAGTGAGTGTAGAGTGAGGATTTGAGAGGAATTCTTCTCTAAGGAGTAAAGGAGAAGGAGTAAAGTGAGAGATTGTTTCTTCCTTTCCATTCTAAAGAGAGAATCAAATGTTGTGAAGAAAAGAGGATTCAAAGGAACTTCAAGGGAATTGCATTAGGGAAGAGAAAGAGATAAGTTGTATTTTCTTTTGTGGTTTGTATGACTTTTCTTTTATACATAAAATCCATATTTTATTGTATCTTCTCCATGAATTCTAAGTAGTCTCCCTTGTATTTCTTCTTGCATAGAGATGTGATGATGGATTGATGTGGATTTCATGTGCTTTTAATGTAGTGAAGAGATTATGATGGTTTTTCATTTAGAACTTAATTTACTTTTTGATTTGGCCAATTGAAATGTTAAAATATGTTGTTGAACATTAAGTTTCAAAAAATTTAATGTCCTACAACAATAATGAAAGATCCATTCAATTTCAATGGATGAATTGCGTAGTTCATGGGAATTGAGTGCAAATAAATAGGGAAATATGTTTTGATGGACTTCAATGTGGAGATGTCAGGGTGACAGGCTGAAATCCCCAAATTGTTTCTAAGATTTGTAACTAATATCAAAGGTTAGCCTTCGGGTGAAGGGTGAGTGGGAGCTCCGATGTGAGAGTTGGTATCCTCCCAGCCTAGCCTTAGATTTAGTGACTAAACTTAGGATATGTCAATGTTCTTTTTTGCTTAGAAGAGGGGGTACTCTTTTAAGGGTAAAGAATTATATATGCTCCTACTTGGCACAATAACATAATATTTGTTCCATATCAATCCACACATCATATTCTCATTGCAAGAGAAAATATACTTTTCTCATAAATTAAAAACCTTTCAAATACCTAGTGTAGTGTGTATGTAGTTAATTCTGTTTTTAAAGTTGTTACAAGTAATTGTAGTTTAGTTAATGGTTAGTGTTTTCTGCATAGTATAAGTAAGTAGTAAACTTTAATTGTGAATTAAATATCAGATTTTAGTGCTACATTAGTTATATTGTGAACACTTTCTTATACTTTGAACTTCCCTGTGGGATTGATAATCAGGACTCCATTAGAGCCCTGTATTACTTGATACGATACGTATACTTGCATTGAATGCTTAGACTTAACAAAATCATTATAAATATATAAATTTGAGTTCATAAATTCTTGCAAAATATAAATCCGCACCATCATAAAGCCTTAGAACAAATGCCAAGCTATGTGAAATTTATGAAGGATATTTTCAACAGTAAGAGGAAGTTTGAAGCTAATGAGACTGCTGCCCTTAGTGAAGAGTGCAGTGCAATAATTCTGAAAAAGCTTCCTGATAAACGTAAAGATCTTGGAAGTTTCACAATTTCATGTGCAATTGGAGACAGATTCTTTGGAAAAGCTTTATGTGATTTAGGTGCAAACATTAACCTTATGTCTTTATTAATATTCAAAAGACTAGGATTCGGAGAAATAACCCCTACCACTGTAAATTCGCAATTAGTTAATTGTTCAATCACATATCCTAAAGGATTTATAGAGTATGTTTTGGTGAAAGTGGATCAATTTATTTTTTCTATTGATTTCATTGTGTTAGATATGGAGGAAGATAAAGAGATGCCCATAATTTTAGGGGAGACATTTCCTAGCCATAGGCAGAGCGATGATAGATGAGCAAAAAGGGGAATTAATGATGCTAGTTAATGGTCAAACTGTTACATTCAATATTTCAAAGTCAATGAAATATCCTACAAGAGGTAAAGATGATGAATGTTATAGGATAGTTGTTATCAAATATTTAAGTTAATGTCATTTCAAGTCAAATTATGAAGAGAAATTTGAAAGTAATGAATTGGAAAACAAGCAAGAAGAGGAATTATAAGATTTTGAAGATTTTCATGAGGAAGATTTAAATTATGTTCATGAAAATTTTAAAATTTTGGACATGACTGAAAAAGATGAATCTTTTGGTCCATCAATTGAAAAACCTCCTGAACTTGATTTATACATGCTTCCTAATCATTTAAAGTATGCATTTTTAGGTGATTCTTCAACTTTGCCAGTTATAATTTCCTCTCAATTAACTAAAAGAGAAGAAGAGAGTTTGCTTGAAATTTTAAAGAAATATAAAAAATCCTTTGGATGGACAATAGCTGGTATTAAAGGAATTAGTCCTTCAATTTGTATGCATAGAATCCTTATGGAGGATAACTGCAAACCTCAGGCTAATCCTCAAAGGAGATTAAATCTCATCATAAAAGAAGTTGTTAAAAAAGAAGTTTGAAAGTTGTTGGATGCTAGAATTATCTACCATATTTCAGATAGTGCATGGGTTAGTCCTATTTACTGTGTTCCTAAGAAAGGAAGAGTTACTGTGACAGTTAATGAAAAGAATGAAATAATACCAGTAAGACAAGTTACAGGATGACGAATATGCATTGATTATAGAAAATTAAACCTTGCCACCAGGAAAGATCATTTTCCACTTTATTTTCTAGATTAGATGTTGGATAGATGATCCCCGACGAATATATGTGCTTACGTTTTAGATATGAAAATTATGATTTTATAATATGAGATACGGTGCAAGTATATGTATCGTTTATCAAGTAATATATGACTTTCTGATTAAGGACCGAGATATCGAACCCATGGGGAAATGTAAAAACTTTTTAAAGAAATAAGAAAATTATATTTTTACTTTTTAAATTACTTTTGAAAGAATGTTTTGATTGTTGACCTCATTTTTGATGAGGTCTTCTCTTCTTCTTTTTAGTACTTAGGATCTAGCCTTAGGCTTTTCCTTTGACTATCTTAGAGGACTAGAATTGGGATCCACCATCTAGAATTTTAAACCACTTCTTAACTCCTCGCGAACTCCACAAACTTAACCGTAGACCCCTAATCACCTAGAGGGTTGAAATCAAATGTGGAAGTTTAAAGGATGAGTTCCTATAGGACTCTTTGGCCTTAGGATCGCCTCAGGTGGCCCGGTCTGGTGAAGGGGCTGACTTACACACACACTACACTTATACACTACACTTTCACACACCTCCTAAAAACCACACCCATACCTAACTTGACCTCCTGACTCATGTAGGTGATTCACATGGATGGTCCTTAACCCCTAAGCCCTTGGTTAAGAGGGTTAGGAACAACATAGTGATTGCCTCAAATGAGTCCCTTCATGGCTCATGGGGGCTTGATGTGGCTTCATGGCTCAACCAAAATGATTTCATTCCACTTCAATTTACCCAATCTTCAATTTACCCAATCTTCAATTTACCCAATCTTCAATTTTCCAAATCTTCAATTTTCCAAATTTTCAATTTTCCAAATTTTCAATGTTCCAAATTTTCAATTTTCCAAATTTTCAATTTTCCAAATTTTCAATTTTCCAAATTTTCAATTTTCCAAATTTTCAATTTTCCAAATTTTCAATTTTCCAAATTTTCAATTTTTGACCCCCGGGACCCTACACCCGCCAACCTACCCAAAACCCTTGAAACTACCCAAAATTTCCAAAATCACCTAAATTACCCAAAATTCCCCAAAATCAATCCCAAACATTTCCATATCACTCAAATTCATCATCCATACCCAAAAATACCAAAAATTCCAAAAATACCTCCCAATACCCTCCAAATACCCAAAATACCCCTCTTGACCCAAAAATCCAAAAATTCAGAAAATTCCCAGAAAATTCCAAAAAATCCCAAATATTCCCAATTTCATTTTGTTCAACTACACCATGGGCCAATGTTGTCAATTTACGCTACTTTTGTCAAAACCCCCAATTTGACCCATTTTAACCCAAAGTGAACCCAATGTCAAACCAAACCTACCCAATTGACCCAAATTCTGGTCCAATTCAATTCTAAACTTCAATTCAACATTCCCAACACCAATTTAGACCAAATCCAAGTCCAATTTGATTGACATTTGGATCCAATTTCACTTTTGGCCTTAAAGCCCAATTTGGACCCATAACCCAAACCTAACCCAAACTCACCCAATTCAACTCCAATTAACCCCAAATATTTTATAAATCTTCCTTAACATCCCTACAAACAAAACACTAACATGATTTGACCAACATTTAGACCCAAACCCCACTCAAATTCAACCCAAAGCTAAAAGGCCCAATTTTGACCTAAACCCAAACCTAACCCAAATGAGCCCAAACCCCAAAATCAAAGCCCAAACAAAGTCAAAACCTCTTTGAAACACTCCCATAAACATTTCTCAACATTAATTTTACATCAATTTCAACCTTAGCCCAACATTGGCCCAACTTGGCCCACTTGGACCTATATTGGCCCATTCACCTAAAGAGCCCAAATTCAACCCAATTCAAACCCAAATCACCCCCATTTGCTTCAAGTCACTCATGACACATCCATGAGCTAAACCCAACAATTATTTGGCCCAAGCCTTTACCAAAATTTCATCCCAAAATCCATTTTAAAATTCAAAAGCCCACTTTCCTAAACTATCTTAAAAGCCCATCTAAAACCATTTCAAAAAGCCCAAAATCTACCCTAAAGCCCACATGACATCTCCACTTGCCATCCACTTAATAAAAGCCATTCCCTAAGTCCTAAATTCATCATCAAATCATTCCAAATCAAGTTTCATACAAATTTCCATCAAATTACCAAAAATTCCTAAAATCTATTTCCATGAAATCGACTCCACTTTTCCCAAGCCAAAGGTTAGCCATGCAAGCCATGGACAAGCCACATGAAGCCATGGAAGGCTTGACATGTGATCAAGCCATTAATGGCAAAAGGAGGGCCCCTTTCCTAATCCTTCTTAAACCCTTTTTTACCTTAAGCATGTCACACACTAAACCATGGTTAGCCACCTCATCATGGATGGAGACCACACCATTCTCTCTTGGCCGACCCAAGTGATCCTTTTCGACCTAAGACCAGGCCTTGGGTGGTGAACCTAGCCCAAAACCATGGGTTGACTCATTTGAACCCAAAATGGTCTTCCCCCATTCCATTTCAATCCAAGATCTTTACACATGGCATTTGCCAATTGCTTGCACCAAGTCCCGACCCGACCCACCCGACCTCGAGGGTGACCCATGCCCGGCAGAGCCGGCCACCGTGCCGCCGGAAAACACCATGGCCGAGAGCTCACATGTGAGCTAACTTTGGAATTCTCCCTCGCTGAGCCGCCCCATCCCAAGTGGCTATTGTAGCTCGTTCTTCTCTTGCCAAGAGCAGCCGATCCCAAGCCCTAACTCTCCCCGAGAGGCCCTCCACCCTCTCCTATTTAAACACCACCCCTCTCGGCCATGAGAGGTGCTCGAAACAAACCTTAAGGAAACTCTACCAAAATTGTTCCGGACTCCTCCCCATACACGAACACTTGATCCCCACCGAGATCCCCCCGCAATTTCTTCTCTGCGAGCTCAATTTCGTAGTTGAAATCCAAGCCCAAAACCAGGACACTTCTCCACAGTGAGCCAATCCCCAAATTGATTGGTTCTACACCTTCACCGGACCAAGGGAAGGTGTCCACCAGCAAAAGCCCCATCTCCGAGCCACCCAGCTTGCTCCAGCCTCCAAGCTTTGTGATCGGCTGTGGTCGAAATCCTACCTAGGCAATTCACTGCGACCAGGAGACTTCATCCGGAGCTTCGTCGGGATCCAATCGAAGGTGCAACAACCCTCGCATCGAAGACACACTTCTCTGAGCAAAGGTATGGCCTCACTCTTCTTCCCGAGCTTCTGAACATTCTCCATTTCTATTGCGTAAATTTCATCCCACATAAACCGTATGGATGTGTTTGTCTTCTCGAGACGAATCCATAGAGAATAAGAACACAAAAATCCATTGAGTATCGAGTGAGATATTAGGGATTTAGTGTGGACGGCTCTTGGGTGAGGGCGCTCAGGGACGATGAACGGATGCCGTCCATTCAATACACGCACGGACGGACGGCTCAGATGGCGTCGGACCAGGAGATGGTACATGAATCGCGGGATCCGGAGCGCTGAGTCAGATGGCGGCATCGAATGGGAGCGCGACGCGTGTGCTTTCGGAGATGCCGAGGATGACGCGGCGCCGACTCGGATAAATAGAAAATTAGGGGTATTTTCTATTTATTTAATTCCCTAAATTTGGAAAATTCATAACTTTGTGTAGGAAAATCATAAAAATAAAATAAAAATACCCTCTTGCTCAGTGAACAGAGGAGAATAATGTGGAAAAGAAATCATTTAATTTCATCAAGTATTTTATTTTTAATAATTTATTTACTCTCTGCATATTTTCAATTCCCCATGCATGCATACAATTCACCATGGCATGAGACCATAGGGCTTTTGAAGCCTCCGAATTTGGGAACATTCCCCGAATTTTCCAAAGTCGAGGCCATCCCTATGAAAAGTTATTGATTTTACAAATTCATGTTACTCGTTTTGAGTATTTTAATTCCAATAATTAGCATGTTGTGAAATAAATTCTAGGAAAATTTGGTGATGTTCCTTACGACTCGCAGGACCCTAGAAAAATAGGTTTTGAGTTAGTTCATTTAAAATAACCCTAATTGGCTTAAACACCCAAAATGGATCCCTAATTAATTAGAGCTAACCATACATCAAATTGACTTGAAATCAATTCTTCACTGACCTTTAGGATCAGAGGAACCCACCATAAAAATTTGAGGTCAATTGACTTGGTTAGTCCTACCAAATGGGTTGATTGAGCCATTTAGCCATTTTGAACTTTAAAAATTCATAACTTTCAAAATATCTTTCGAAAATTCACCAAATTAGTTTTGGAGCCTCTCTGATATTAAAGGAATTTAAGAAAATTAAAATTTCAATTTTCTAAAAAAGTTGATTTTTAATATTCTTTTAATATTTTTAATAATTAAAAAATAATAAAAATCACAAAAATAATAAAATTCACCAAAATGTCACATTTTGAATTTTAATCATTTAGGAACAAACCCCATATTTTTCTTAGGTCTATTTAATGAGATATTAAATTTTAGAGCCCTAGGGTAATTTTAAAAATTAAAAAAATGTATTTTCTAGCATTTTTACCAAAATAATTATAATAGATCATAAAAAAATCAGAAAATTGTAAAAATTGGTTCTCTGATTTCCTTGATATCAGAGAGATTTTTGAAAAATATAAAATTCTTTTTTCAACATTTATTTTATTTTTAAATTAATTAACACTCCAAAATTTAAAATAATTATAATAAAAATAATATAATTCAAAAAATCACCAAAATTTGTCCAAATGGTCCTCTAGTCATTAGGAATGTCCCCTAATTTTCTTAAGGACAGAAACTTTCCCTTGGTCATGTTATTAAATTTTCCTTGGAAATCTTTATTTTCTACCAAAAATAATTATATAAATAAATTAAATACAGTAAAAATCACATTTTCTCCTCTCATGTCTTTATTGACATATGAGTGAAGTTACATAAAAATTTCAAGTTCATTTGAGTTCAATTTAGTGAGTTATGAAATTATTAAGCTTAAAGGGTAAAGTGGTAATTTTAATCCTTAATTAAAACTTTAGGTTTAATAAAAAAATTAACAAGTAAAATATTTGATCCTAATCTGATTTGGATGATTGAAATTTAAATAATTAAAGGGTAGAAATCCATTAAGTAATTTAAAATAATTAAACATTAATTAAATAATTGATTAAATTTGGAAGAATAATAAAATTAGAATTATTAAAATAGGGATATTATTAGGAAGAGATTTATTCTTTAATTTAAAAATCCCTAAATTAATCATCTCATTAATATTCAATTCTTAATTAAAATGATAACTCAAATTTAAAATATTAAAAGACTTAATCATTATACTAAAATTAAATTATTAAACTCTTTTAAAATTTCAATTAAAATTAAAAATAAAATTTAAAATTAAATTAAATTAAGTAAATTAAAAATTGAATTAAATTAAATTAAATTAAATTAAAATTAAAAGTTGAATTAAATTAAAGATTAAATTAAATTAAAATTAAATAAGTAAATTAAATTAAATTAAATGAATTAAATTAAATTAAATTAAAATTAAATAAATAAAATCAAATTAAATTAAGCTAAATCAAATTAAAGATTAAATTAAATGAATAAATTAAATTAAATTAAATTAAATTAAATTAAATTAAATTAAAATAAATTAAATAAAAGTTAAATCAAATTAAATTAAATTAAAGGAAATTAAATCAAATCAAACTAAATTAAGTTAACATCAAACCGAACTAAATTGAATTAAATTAAATTAAATTAAATTAAATTAAATTTAAAATTAAATTGAATTAAAAAACATCACCTAAAACAGAAGGAAATTAAATCTAAAGTAACTTGAACACTATTCCAAATTTAAACCCATTAATTGAAATTAAACTAAATCACAAACCATTTGAACACCAATTTACCCTCGAAAGCTTTAGTTGTCATAACTCCTAAACAGAATATTAAATGAAATGTTACTTCACTTATAGGACATTCAAAAATCCCAGTTCATTGAGTAAGATAATAACAAAACTTAACTAAACCTCGGACGATTAATTCATTTGTGTAATTGAATTCATTTGGACTTAAAACAATCCTAGAAATATTGAAAAGATGTTTAAGATTTCCCTTAAGCACTTCCTCGATATGATAGGATGTTCATAAGAACAATTGAACTTAATTGTTCTTTGATGAAGAAAATCGTCTTCGAATAAAAACACAAGGAACCTAGACGTCATAGGAAATGACTAGCTATAGGATTAGGAATTTGGTAGAAAACCATAACCCTTACCTTAGCTTTACCTAGGAAGTTGCTTAAATATTCTAATTGTGTTTAAGTGCAGCTTGGGATGATGGGAAGACCCTCCAGGTACGCTTTTATTTTTTTGCAATTTACTTTCTTGCAATTTACATTATTGCAATTTATTTAATCGCATCGCATTTACTTTTTCTTGCATGATAAACAACTATTGCATGAAAACCCACACCTTTAGGATAGTCCCTAAAACTGAAACCAAAACTAAGTTAAAAGTTATTGCAAGATAAAATTCACCGCCACAACATTTCAAAATATAAAACAACTCAAAATTTAATCACAAACAAGAACACAAAACTACAATTACAACTAAATTAAAACGTCCCGTTGGATGATCGGGAATACCTCGGATGATGTAACCTACGTGTTGCTAACGGGATTTCCCACGGTCTAAATGAAAGTGTGGAACTCATTCAGTTGAGTTTAGCAAATTCATCTGGACTAAGTGAATCCGATAAAAATAACGATGCCGGAAGGATGGAACCGTGGGATCTTAACCGGTGTTGTTATAATCAACTTTAAGATTTGTTTTAATTAAAATATTGAAAACACTTGGAAATTAAGATTTTCTCTAAACCAAAACACTTTTCTCATCCCCCGATTTATGACTTCTAAAACTAAACCTCTCGCAACAACAAGGAGCTTGGAGCATGGTGGGCAGCATGGCCATCGTCGTCAAAGAAACTTGAATCTACATCGGCAAAACTTTCCTAGAATTAAACAACAAAGCCATAGGATTTCAAGGTAGTTTGCCTAGTGCAACATAAATCCTCAACCTCTTCGTTAGGCGTTTGCATTGCAAATTAAGCCCTAACCGGACTTAGGATTTCGAGGTAGTCGTCCGATACGACATAAACCCTCACATCTTCAAGGCTGTTTGTATGATTCTATCATATAAATATAAGCCCTAATTAATTAAAATTGGCAAGACCGAAATGTTAAATAAATATTAGGACTTTCCTAAATTCAAGCCAAACAATAGGATAGTCGGGAAATTACCGAAGTTCACTTCGAATCTGTAATTTCTCCTACTTTTCTTCCTTTGAATTCCCAAAATAAAATGTTCCAAATTTGATCCATTCCCTATCGAAATTCCAAAATTCAATCCTTTGAAAACCTAAACTTTGAAATCCTTGAGAGCAGAATTATTGATTATTATCGAGTTTTCTTAGGTGATTCCCGTCACTTAAGATGTAATTAACTATAGGGGCTTGCCCTTATAGGGAATGTTAAAGAACCTGAGTAATATAAACCTCGTTTAATGCTTTCATATTAAGCGAGGGAATTTGTCGGCTTATAAAATTGGTTCGCGGACCAAACAGATGTCACAAATCTTCTAGTTTATTTAATCGAGCCCCACCATCAAGCAGTGTGTCTATCCTTAGGGATAGATACACGGTTTGTGGTGCGGTGCTCGTTTATATAAACTATTTGGGATGTAAGATCGGTTTAATCCCATATCTTAAAACCTTCAAATTTAAAATTATTTTTAAAATCAAATACTACTTTTTCAAAACTATTTATTTAAACTAAATTAAAAATTCGCCGACAATTTCTGTAGGTGACCTCCTTTTCAAAAATACAACACTTAACCTAAAAATATGCCGACATTGATTTGTAAAGTTTGAAAGTTGTTTTTGGTATTTTTGATAAAAAGCTAAGCAGGAAATGAAAATTATTAGAATTTTAAAACACGATATAAAATACTAGGAAATAAAATATCTTTTTCTTTCTCTTATAAGGCAGTAATAATTATGAAAGTATTGTTGTGAAAGTATTTAAAATGTGTTGTGACAAATAGGAGCAAATTTATTCTTTACCCTTACTTGGTTCTATAAAGAACATTGGTTAATTTATAATTTTAAAATTTTGAAGATGGTTAGGCAGGGAAGATACCAGCTCTCACTCAAGAGTTCCCTCGATTTCCTTCACCTAAGGGCTAACTTCTCATAACAAAATTTAAAATATCTAACCAAATTAGGGGGCTTTAGCCTATCACTCTAAAGACCTCTAATTTTACTCCTCATTAATCTAATATATTTGCATTCAATTATATGGACTACAATTCTCACCCATATAATTGCATGTGATTTTCACCAATTTTTGTTTTGAAACAATACTGCATTGGATCTTACATAATCTCACAATAAATTTAACATCTTAACTAGCCAAATTAAGAAGTAAATTAAATTCATGGAATTAAATCTTCACAACTTATTCCAACTTTAAACTCTTATATATTCCACAACAATCCTACATAATTTAATTACTTTTTCATTTAATAAAGAAAAAGATAAAGACAACTACTTAGAACTCATGGAGAAAACACAAGCACACATTGATTTGAAAATAGAAATCATAAAGAAAACACAACAAAAAAAACTAAATATAAAACAAAAGTAAACACTTATCTGAAAATCCTCTCCACAAGACTCCAGAAGTTACTTTGAAACTTGACTTCCCACAAGTCAACACTACAGAGGTTGGCGCCCAACTCTGTTGACTCCAACTCTGACTCTAGACTTCAATAAAAACTAGATAAATGGATGAAACAAAAATTGGTGGAAAGAAGGTTTCACAAACCCATTCTCCTCTAAAACTAAACAAACTAACTATAAACAATAAAAGGATTAAAAGTAAAAATAGAAAAGACTCTTTGAAACTAGTAGAGAACTCTTTGAAACTAGACTCTATAAAACTCTCTTTTCAAATTACATGACATAATTTTAATAATAATCTAAAAGGTGCCTTGGTGTCTCTTCAAATTAGGTCCCGATTCAATGTATCCACCAAAAGATACATCCGTTCATTCAAATTTATTGCCCATGGGAAGTTACGGAAGTCACCACCAAAAGTTGCTTCAAACACCCCTTGAAATTGGCCCCAAAATTGAAGAAAAATTGACTTTTAACTGTGCCACGTAAGCGCCAACGTGCGGCACTTAGCCACCAAAGTCCAATTTTTCATTTTTTTTTTCTTTTTTTTTTTGCTCCAAATTTGATCCAATTTTGTTCCTTTCATCATAATCACTCATTTTCATCATTCCTACAAAAAAACACAAAATACCTTCCATTAAAGTGAAATATCATCAAAAATAGGTATAAAAATGTGCATAAAAATATTCTATATTTTAGGTGTATCAATAGACTGGTTGGGCATAAATACTTTTATTTTCTAGATGGATATACTAGTTACCACCAACTTCAAATTACTCCTGAGGATCAAGAGAAAACAATGTTTACTAGTCCTTATAGTACATTTGCTTTTAGAAGAATGCCCTTTGGTTTATGTAATGCCTTTGCTACATTTCAGAGATGCATGATGGCAATTTTCTGTGATTTAATAGAAAAAGGAATTGAAGTTTTTATGGATGACTTTTCAGTGTTTGGAATTTCATTAGAATCATGTTTAGAATATCTATCTAAAGTTTTTAAATGTTGTGAAGAGACTAATTTGGTTCTTAATTGGGAGAAATGCCAATTTATGGTAGCAGGAGGAATTATTTTGGGACATCGCATATCAGAAAATGGTATGGAAGTAGATCCTGAAAAATTCAAGTGATCTCTAATTTACCTTGCCCAACTAATGTAAGGGGAATTAGAAGTTTTCTGTGATATGCTGGATTTTACAGGCGTTATATTAAAAAAATTTTAAAAATTTCGAAGCCTTTATGTCGTTTATTGGAAAAAGATGTAATTTTTAATTTCGATGATGATTGCCTAAATACTTTTGAAACTTTAAAACATAAATTAATCACTACACTTGTTATAGTTTCACCTAATTGGGAAAAACCTTTTAAATTAATGTGTGATGCTAGTGATTATGCTATTGGAGTTGCTTTAGGTCAGAAATATGATAAGATTTTCAAAGTAATTTACTATGCTAGTAAAACTCTTAATGAAGCTCAAATTAATTATATCACTACTGAGAAAGAGTTATTAGCTATAGTATTTGCCTTTGATAAATTCAGATCATAATTAATTGGAACTAAATGTGTGGTGCATACTGATCATTCTGTTATTAAGTATTTAATGAAGAAGAATGATGCAAAACCAAGATTGATTAGATGGATTCTTCTTTTTCAAGAATTTGCTTTCGAGATAGAAGATAGGAAGGGTGCCGATAATCAAATTGTTGATCATCTGTCCAGGCTTAAAACTAAAAAATCTCTCTGTGATGCTGAAGAAATTGATGAAAATTTCCCTGATGAAAAATTATTCGATGTTAATGAGTGGTGTGTTTCGTGGTATGTCGACATTATAAACTTCTTTGTCAGTCATTTTTTACCTCATGGTTTAATATACTAGGAGAGGAAGAAATTTTTATTTGAAGCTAAGACTTCTTTGAGGGATGACCTATTTTTATATAAATAAGGAAAGGATTTGATTATTCGAAGATGTGTGCCTTTAGAAGAAAATTGTGAAAATATTCAAAAATTTCATAATTCTGATTATGGGGAACATTTTGGAGTTGATAAAACAGCATATAAAATCTTACAATCTGGATTTTATTGGCCTATAATTTTTAAGGATGTTACTGTTTATATTAAAAATTTTGATCAATTTCAATGTGTAGGCAATATTTCTAGAAGAAATGAGATTCCCCTCAATTATATGTGGTAAGTTGAAATATTTGACGTTAAGGGATTAGATTTCATGGGATCATTTATAATTTCTTTTGGGAATACATACATTTTGATAGCAGTAGACTATGTATCTAAATGGATAGAAGCTCTTGCTCTACCTCGATGTGATGCTCAAAGTGTTGAAATGTTTTTAAATAAAAAAATATTTTACAGATTTGGAATACCAAGATTAATCATAACTGATGGGGGAAGTCATTTCAAAAATGCGATTATGGAAAAGTTAGTAAAGAAATATTATATTAACCATCGCATTGCTACTGCTTATCATCTGCAGACAAGTGGTTTGGTTCAATTACCCAATCATGAATTTAAAAGAATATTGAAAAAGACTGTTAATCTAAATAGAAAGGATTGGTCAATCAAATTGGATTATGCTTTGTGAGCCTGTAGGACTGCCTATAGAACTCCTATAGAAATGTCACCATATAGGCTAATTTTTTGACATACTTGTCATTTACTAGTTGAACTTGAGCATAAAGTATATTGGGCTATTAAAGAGTTAAATTTTAATTTGAAAGATGCTAGAGAAAAGAGATTGTTGCAATTAAATGAGATTGAAGAGATAAGGAATAAATCTTATGAAAATGCTAAGATTTATAAATAAAAGATGAAGTTATGGCATGATCGGAAGATTCTTACTAAAAATCTTGAGCCAGGGAAAAAAATTTTTCTATATAATGCTAGATTAAGAATTTTTGCTGGAAAACTTAAGTCCAGGTAGACAGGCCCATTTATTGTGATGAAATTTTATTCATATGGAGCTGTGGATATTCAAGATCCTAAAACTGGAAAAATATTTAAAGTGAACGGTCATAGACTTAAACCTTACTTTTTAATCGATCAATCTAAAACTGATAAGAATCTGATGTTGGGTCACTCAAAATAAGCTCTGGGTATGTCAGACTGATGACGTTAAACTAAGAGCTTTGTAGGAGGCAACTCATATTTATCAGTGTGCTTTTTTTATGTTTTCTTTGTGTGCTTTTGTTTGGTTTGATTTGAGAAATGTAGTAGCATTTTGGATTTTTTATGTTATAATGGTGTTTATTTGACCTTATTTAATGACTTAGAGGAGTCAGAATGAAGATTTTGACGTTTGGCAGAACTGTGCAAAAATGTACACTGGCGGCTATGCGCAGCTGGTTGGCACATAGGCGCCACAGTTATAAAAAACATAAAAAATGAGCTTCTAGAAGCCAGAATCATGGGTGAGTAGTTTTTAGAGTTATTAAGGAGTTTTAACACATGTAGGGTCAGTTTTGTGCATTCCCAAGTCTATAAAATGGCCCTCAATTTATGACATACTTGCCCCAGTTCTTATTTTCATTTTTGAGTCTTCTGAAAGAGTAGTATGAGTGCAAAATTGTCTCCTTGGGAGAGCGAAGTTAAGAAGAGAAAGAAAACAAGAAGAATTTTTTTTGTGATAGTGCGCAAGAGTTATTTATTGGATTTCTGGCTGTGAGTATTGATCTACCTAAAAAATACTCATTTTTAAGCTCTATTTATTATTCATTTCTTAAGGATATTATGTTTTAATGAAAGGTATTTTCATGTTTTTGGATGTAGATAATTAAAAAATAGTCCAAGAAAGAAAAAAAGGAAAAGGAGCAAAAATGAGTAAAAATGGAGCTTATGGAGTAAAATATTGGAATTATTGGCCTAGCGCCTAGGTGCCAGAATCCGGCGCCTATGCGCCAGTTCGATACAGACGCTGTCAAGATTTTTGACGACTTTGGACAGTTATTTTGACAGTATTAAGCGGTTATTAGAGCTTCTAGAAGACTAAAAGTTACTCCTAATATATAGGACATGTGATACAATGTATTTGGACACAAGGAAACGGTCTGGATCGCGAAGAGGTGCGATCCAAAGTGAAGAGGTGCTAAAGACCTGGTCACGGAGTCGGGTGCCTAGGCAAGACAGTTACCTTCTAGAAGATGCATTGAATTTGGATGAATTTTGAAGAGGCACCTTAAGCAACCCCTGGTTAAATTCAGAGCTCTATAAATAGAAGCCCATTCTACAGAAAAAAATCGCACCCCCCCCCGAGTACTCATACCCATTTTAGCATCTTCTCTCACCTCTTTAGTTTTATTTAGTCTCTTTCATACTTAGGGTGCCACTTTACTTTGTATCTAGTGAGTTTATTTTGAGTATTTATTGTGTGTTATTGCTGTTGGAGTCTTTCATCATTGCTTTGGAGTCAATAGAAGTCAGCGGATCACTTGAAGGAACACATCAAATAAGTATTTGTACTTTGGTTCAAAGTTTTATAAATATGTTTTGCTGTGTTATTTCAATGTGTTTTGAGTAGTTAGTTATCTTTCTCCTTTCAACTATGAAAAGATTATAAATTAATAAAATTTTGTGGAGAATTAAATTTAAAATATTTTAAAACATTGTGATGATATTAATACCTGATCTTAGTTTACTTTTTTAAATTGGTCATTTAAATTGTTAAAACCTGTTGAAGAATTTTGAGACATATCCGAAGATAAATTCTTAACTAGTAGATATCACATGAATCCTTAGGTAATCGCAGGTTATACGAGAATTATTTAAGGTGAAGTGCAAATAAATAGGAAGATATTATTTATTGGGTGTAAAATTAATTAGTTTTTAGAGTGACATACTAAATTCTAATAATTTGGTTTATAGAAAGGTAACAGGTCAATGGTAGGGCCGACCATAGCCATCCTTGAACATCTAGTAGTGTGAGCCTAGATTAACCCATTCTACTAATAAAACATCCTGAGCCGATCAGATTAGTCAATGTTCTTTGCACCTGGACCAAATGGTAAAGAATATGAATGCTTCTATTTGGCACAATACCATAACCTTAATTCCCTGCAAAAGATAATTATTCCATAAATCTTGGATTAGTTGAAAAGGAGAAAGTCACTTTTATACTTGCATTGAATTTTAATTACTGCTTACTTTACTTTATTACTGCTTACTTGCTTATAGTAAAAATTGTTAGTAAATCAAATTTAAAAACATATATAAAAAAAGAGTATATATAAATTGCATTTAATTTGAAAATTCCAAAATATTTCTTACATTACATACTTTTTATAAATTTATTATCTCTGTGGGATCGAAAACCAAGACTCCACTAGAGCTTTGTATTACTTGAATGATACGTATACGTGCGTTTAAAATTATGATTTTTACAATAATTATTATAAAATCTAAATATAAATTAATAAAATTAAACCTCGCCCATCAAGTTTTTAAAGCCATTTGCCAGGAATTAAATATTCTAAAAAGTTGTTTCAAATTCTTGTATTTTAAAGCATATATAAAGTCGCATCACATCAAGTTTTTGGTGCCGTTGCCAGGGATAGAATAAAAAATATATAAAAGTAAAAAAATAAAAATAAAAATAATATAACATAACAAACAAAACAACAAAACAAAACAAAAATATTTTTTAAATTTTATACATAGTTCTGGATCTGAAAGATTACTGCTTTTTGATTCTGAATTAGAAAGAACAATAAAAAGAATTAGAAAAGGAAAACAAATTTCAAAACATCAAGAAATGGCTAACTTACATAGCAATAATCGAAATACAATTGAAGTTAATGAACAAAATATTTATAAACCATTAAGGGAATATGCAAACCCTACAGCTGATGAATTTCATGTTAGTATTCAAATTTCAGCTGTAGATGCTAATTCTTTTGAGCTTAAACCTTCTATTATTCAAATGGTTCAAAATAATCAATTTGGAGGAACACTAAATGAGGATCCAAATTTACACCTTGCTAATTTTTTGGAATTTTGTGCTGCCTTTAAATATAATAATATTTCTGATAATGCTATTAGGCTTTGACTCTTTCCTTTTTCCTTAAACGATAAAGCAAAGATGTGGCTTAATTCAATAGAAACTTGTTCTATTAAAACATGGGCTGCTTGCTAAATATTTTGCTCCTTCTAAAACTGCTAAATTGAGAAATGACTTTATTTCATTTACGCAATTTGATGGAGAAACAATTTATGAAGCTTAGGAAAGATTTAAAGAACTATTAAGAAAATGACCTCTTCATGCTTTACCAGATTGGTTAATTATTCAAACATTTTATAATGCACTTATTGGATCACTTAAATCTATTATTGATGCTACTGCTGGTGGTTATTTAATGGCTAAGACATTTGAAGAAGCCTACACCTTAATTGAAGAAATGGCTAATAATAATTTTCAATGGCCTTCTGAAAGGGTTAATCCTAAAAAGAATGGCCAGTATTCAAGATAATGAAGCCTTTTCTATTTTAGCTTCACAAGTGGCTACGATATCTAAGAATTAGATAATTTTTCTATTAATATATCGCATGTAAGTAATGACAATTCTGCAAATTCTAATGATTCTCAAACAATGGAAACTATGCAAGCTATTGCTAGTAAAACTAATAACCCTTATTCTAATTATTATCCTAGTTGGAAAAATCATCCTAATTTTAATTGGAGTAATGGACATCAAGTTAATCCAAATTGGAACAATCAAGGAAATACAAACTATAGACCAACTTATCCTCCTGCTTATAACAATCAGCAGAAAAAGTTGTCTGTAGAAGAATTGATCTTGCAACTAAACAATCAGCTACAAAGTCAAAACACTGCTGTTCGTAATATTGAGAATCAGATGGGTCAAATCGCTAATTTCATTAGTTACAGACCTCAAGGAACACTGCCTAGCAATGTCAAAATTAATCCTAAAGGATCTGGAAGAGAACATGAACAAGCAAAAGCTGGACAACTCAGAAGTGGAAAGGAATTAAAAGAGAAAACACGGAATGAGATTGAAAAAGAGAAAATAATTGAAGAGATTGAAAAACCTAAAGATACCCTTTTTCCAGTAAAGATCAGACTGTTCTACCTATTGAAGTGGAAGTTGAAAGACCACCACCACCTTTTCCTCAAAGACTTAAACAACAGAAGTTTGACCATCAATTTTCTAAGTTCTTTGAAATTTTTAAGAAACTTAACATCAACATTCCTTTTGCTGAAGCTTTTGAGCAAATGCCAAGCTATGCAAAATTTATGAAGGATATTTTAAGCAAGAAGAGAAAATTTGAAGCTTATGAAACTGTCACATTAAGTGAAGAATGCAGTGCAATAATTTAGAAGAAATTATCTCATAAACTTAAAAATCCTGGAAGTTTCACTATACCAAGTGCTATTGGAGAAAAATTATGTGGAAAAGCCTTATGTGAATTAGGAGCTAGTATTAATCTCATGCCATTTTCAATCTTTCGAAGGTTAGATTTAGAAGAGATTTCTCCTACCACTATAACTCTACAGTTAATTGATCGATTAATACTTATCCTAAAGGAGTTATAGAGGATGTTCTAGTTAAGTTAGATAAATTTATCTTCCCTGTGGATTTCATTGTTCTAGATATGGAAGAAGATAAAGAAATACCTATCATTTTAGGGAGACCTTTTCTAGCTACCAGTCGAGCTATGATTTATGTGCAAAAAGGAGAATCAACAATGAGAGTTAATGATCAAGAGATAACATTCAATATTCTGAAATCAATGAGGTATCCTGATAAATAAAAATGCTATCGGATGGATATTTTTGATTATATAATTGAAAAGCATTATCAAGAAAAATGTAAGGTCATTTCTGATGAAAAAGATAAAGAATCATTAAATGAAGAAAATTTGTCTGAAGAAACTCATTATATTCATGAAAAATTAGGAAATTTTAGACACAACAAAAAATGATATACTTTTGCCCTCAATTGAAAAAGCCCCTGAACTAGAATTAAAAATGTTACCTACACATTTAAAGTATGTATTTCTTAGAAATTCATTAACTTTACCTGTAATTATATCTTGAGAATTAAGCAAAGATCAAGAAGAGAAATTAATAGAAGTTCTGAAGAATTATAAGAAAGCTTTTGGTTGGACTATTGCAGATATAAAAAGAATAATCCCTTCAATCTGTATGCATAGGATTTTAATGGAAGAAAATTGTAAACCCACTATTGAACCTCAAAGAAGACTAAATCCAATTATGAAAGAGGTTGTCAAGAATGAGATTTTGAAATGGTTAGATGCTGGAATTATTTATCCTATTTCGGATAGCCAATGAGTGAGTCCTATTCATTGTGTTCCGAAGAAAGGAGGAGTAACTGTCATTGTTAATGAAAAAAATGAATTAATCCCAACAAGACAAGTTACTGGATGGCGTATTTGCAATGACTATCAAAAATTAAACAACGCAACTAGAAAGGATCATTTTCCTTTACCTTTCTTGGATCAAATGCTGGATAAACTAGCTGGACTCTCATATTTCTGTTTTCTGGATGGATATTCTGGTTATCATCAAATACTCGTTGCTCCTGAGGATCAAGAAAAGACAACATTTACAAGTCCTTATGAAACATTTGACTTTAGAAGAATGTCTTTCGGTTTATGCAATGCACTGCAACTTTTCAAAGATGTATGATGTCAATATTCTTTGATTTGATTGATAAAGGAATTGAAGTATTTATAGACGATTTTTTAGTTTTTGGAACTTCTTTTAAATCTTGCTTGGAAAATATAACGAAAGTTTTAAAGAGATGTGAAGAAACAAATTTAGTTCTAAACTGGGAAAAATGTCAGTTTATGGTCACAGAAGGAATTCTACTTGGACATAAAGTTTCACAAATAGGGATGGAAGTTGATCAGGCAAAAGTAAAAATTATTGCTGAACTTCAACTACCTACTATCGTTACTAATGTGAGAAGTTTTTTGGGTCATACTGGATTTTATAGTAGATATATAAAGGATTTTTCTAAATTTGCTAAACCTCTTTGTCATTTATTGGAAAAAGAAGCTAAATTTGAATTTAATGAAGATTGTCTGAATGAGTTCAATATTCTGAAAGAAAAATTAATCACTGAACCTGTCATTGTTGCACCTGATTGGAATAAACCTTTTGAAATAATGTGTGATGCAAGTGATTATGCAATCAGAGCTGTATTAGGACAAAAATATGAGAATATTTTCAGAGTTATATACTATGCTAGTAAAACTCTTAATGAAACTCAAATAAATTATACTACTACTGAAAAAGAGCTTTTAGCAATATTATATGCCTTTGATAAATTTAGACCATATATTCTTGGAACAAAATGTATCGTACATACTGTCGGCACTATTTTTAGGTTGTGTGATATTTTGAAAAGGGGGCGCCTAACAGAAGTTGTCGGCGAATTTAAATTTTAAATTTGATTTAAATATATATATAATTTAGAAAGTAGTATTTGACTTTGAAAATAATTTTAAATTTGAAAGTTTTAAGATATGAGATTAAACCGATCTCACATCCCAAATAGTTTATATAAACGAGCACCGCACCACAAACCGTGTATCTATCCCTAAGGATAGACACACCGCTCGAGGGTGGGGCTCGATCAAATAAACTAGAAGTTTTGTGACATCCGTTTGGTCCGCGAACCAATTTTATAAGCCGACAAATTCCCTCGCTTAATATGAAAGTATTAAACGAGGTTTATATTACCCGGGTTCTTTAAAATTCCCTATAAGGGCAAGCCCCTATAGTTAATTACATCTTAAGTGACGGGAATCACCTAAGAAAACTCTCGATAATAACCAATAATTCTGCTCTCAAGAATTTCAAAGTTTAAGGTTTTCAAAGATTGAATTTTGGAATTTCAATAGGGAATGGATCAAATTTTGGAACATTTTGTTTTGTGAATCCAAAGGAAGAAATGTAGGAGAAATCACTGATTCGAAGTGAACTTCGGTAATTTCCCGACTATCCTATTGTTTGGCTTGAATTTAGGAAAGTCCTAATGTTTATTTAGTATTTCAATCTTGCCAATTTTAATTAATTAGGGCTTATATTTATATGATAAAATCAAACAAATAACTTTAGAAGATGTGAGGGTTTATTGTCGTATCGGACGACTACCTCGGAATCCTAAGACCTAGGTTAGGGCTTAATTTGCAATGCAAATGCCTAACGAAGAGGTTGAGGATTTATGTTGCACTGTGCAAGCTACCTCGAAGTCCTATGGCTTTGTTGTTTAATTCTAAGAAGGTTTTGCTCGAAGTAGGTTCAAGTTTTGTCGATGACGATGGCGCGTGCCGCCCACCATGCTCCAAGCTCCTTGTTGTTGCAGAGGTTTAGTTTTAGAAATCATAAATCGGGGATGAGAAAAGTGTTTTGGTTTAGAGAAGATCTTAATTTCCAAGTGTTTTGTATTTTGATTAAAACAAATCTTAAAGTTGATTATAACGACACCTGGTTAAGATCCCACGGTTCCATCCTTCCGGCATCATTATTTTTATCGGATTCACTTAGTCCGGATGAATTTGCTAAACTCAACTCGAATGAGTTCCACACTTTCATTTAGACCGTGGAAATCCCGTTAGCAACACGTAGGTTACATCATCCGAGGTATTCCCGATCATCCAACAGGACGTTTTAATTTAGTTGCAATTGTAGTTTTGTGTTCTGTTTGTGATTAAATTTTGAGTTTTTTTATATTTTGAAATGTTGTGGCGGTGAATTTTATCTTGCAATGACTTTTAACTTAGTTTTGGTTTCAGCTTTTAGGACTATCCTAAAGGTGTGGGTTTTCATGCAACGATTGTTTTATCATGCAAGAAAAGTAAAGTGCATCCGCAATAAAGTAAATTGCAGGGAAGTAAATTGCAAGAAAGTAAATTGCAATAAAATAAAAGCGTACCCGGAGGGTCTTCCCGTCATCCCAAGCTACACTTAAAACACAATTAGAATATTTAAGCAAGTTCCTAGGTAAAGCTAAGGGAAAGGTTATGGTTTTCTACCAAATTCCTAATCCTATAGCCTAGTCATCTCCTACGACGTCTAGGTTCTTTGTGTTTTTGTTTGAGGACGATTTTCTTCATCCAAGAACAATTAAGTCCAATTGTTCTTATAAATATCCTATCATATTGAGGAAGTGCTTAAGAAGAATCTTAAACATCTTTTCAATATTTCTAGGATTGTTTTAAGTCCAAATGAATTTAATTATATAAATGAATCAATCGTCCGAGGTTTTCAAGTTTTGTTAACTTGCCAGTGAATTAAGACATTTGAATATCTTATGAGTGAAGTAGCACTTCATTTAATGTTTCATTTAGGAGTTATAATAATCAAAGCTTTCAAGGGTAAATTAGTATTTAAATAATTTGATTTAAGTTAAAAAGTTGCTTTATATTTAATTTCTTTTATGTCTTAGGTGACGTTATATTTAATTCAATTTAATTTAATTGAGTTTTAATTTAACTTAATTCAATTTAATTTAATTTGATGTTTAATTAATTTGATTTGATTTAATTTAATTTAATTATTTAATTTAATTTAATTTAATTTAATTGTTTAATTTAATTTAACTTAATTATTTAATTTAATTTAATTTAATTATTTAATTTAATTTAATTTAATTATTTAATTTAATTTTAATTTAATTTAATTTAATTTTAATTTAATTTAATTTAATTTAATTTAATTTAATTGTTTAATTTAATTTAATTTAATTATTTAATTTAATTTTAATTTAATTTAATTTATAATTTTAATTGAGATTTTAAAAGAGTTTAATGATTTAATTAAGTCTTTTAATATTTTAAATTTGAGTTATCATTTTAATTAAGAGTTAAATGTTAATGATATAATTAGTTTAGGGATTTTTTAAATTAAAGAATAAATCTCTTCCTAATAAATATCCCTTATTTTAATAATTCCAATTTTATTATTCTTCCAAATTTAATCTATTATTTAATTAAAGTTTAATTATTTTAAAATTTGTTTAATGAGTTTCTACCCTTTAATTATTTAAATTTCAATCATCCAAATCAGATTAAGATCAAATGTTTTACTTGTTGATTTTTTATTAAACCTAAAGTTTTAATTAAGGGTTGAAAGTTTAATTACCATTTTACCCCTTAAGCTTAATAATTTCATAACTCACTAAATTGAACTTAAATGAACTTGAAATTTTTATGTGACTTCACTTATATGTCAATAAAGACATGAGAGGAGAAAATGTGATTTTTCTGTATTTAATTTATTTATATAATTATTTTTGGTGGAAAATAGAGATTTTCAAGGAAAATTTGATAACATGACCAAAGAAAAGTTTCTGTCCTTAAGAAAATTAGGGGACATTTCTAATGACCAGAGAAGCACTTGGACCAATTTTGATGATTTTTTGAATTATATTATTTTTATTATAATTATTTTGAGTTTTGGAGTGTTAATTAATTTAAAAATAAAATAAATGTTGAAAAATGGATTTTATATTTTTCAAAAATCTCTCTGATATCAAGGAAACCAGAGAAAAAAATTTTGCAATTTTCTAATTTTCTATGATTTATTATAATTATTTTAGTGAAAATGCTAGAAAATACATTTTTTTAATTTTAAAATTACCCTAGGGCTTTAAAATTCAATATCTCACTAAATAGACCTAGGAAAAATGTGGGATTTGTTCCTAAGTGATCAAAATTCAAAATGTGACATTTTGGTGAATTTTATTATTTTTATGATTTTTATTATTATTTTTTTATTTTTTAATTATTAAAAATATTAAAATATTATTAAAAATCAACTTTTTTAGAAAATTAAAATTTTAATTTTCTTAGGTTCCCCTGATATCAGAGAGGCTCCAAAACCGATTTGGTGAATTTTTGAAAAGTATTTTAAAAGTTATGAATTTTTAAAGCTTAAAATGGCTAAGTGACTTAATCAACCCAATTAGTGGGGCTAAACAAGTCCAATTGACCTCAAATTTTTATGGTGGGTTCCTCTGATCCTAAAGGTCAGTGGAGAATTGATTTCAAGTCAATTTGATGCCTGGTTAATTCTAATTAATTAAAGACCTATTTTGGGTGTTTAAGCCAATTAGGGTTGTTTTAAATGAACTAAGTCAAAACCTATTTTTCCTAGGGTTCTCTCGGTCATAAGGAACATCACCAAATTTTCCTAGAATTTATTTCACAACATGCTATTTACTGGAATTAAAATACTCAAAACGAGTGACTCGAACTTGAAAAATCAAGAACTCTTCATAGGGATGGCCTCCGACTTTGGAAAATTCAGGGAATGTTCCCAAATTCGCAGGCTTCAAAAGCCCTATGGTCTCATGCCATGGTGAATTGTATGCATGCATGGAGAATTAAAACAATGCAGAGAGTAAATAAATTATAAAAAATAAAATATTTGATGAGATTAAGTGATTTCTTTTCCACATTATTCTCCTCTCTTCACTGAGCAAGAGGGTATTTTTATTTTATTTTTCCGATTTTTCTACACGAGAGATATGAATTTTTGAAGTTTAGGGAATTAAATAAATTAAAAAAATCCCTAATTTTCTACTTATCCGAGTCGGCGCCGCCGCATCCTCGCAGCCTCCGAAAGGCCACGCGGCGCGCTCCCATTCGACGCCGCCACTCGAGCCGCAGCCCGGGCCCCGCGGTTCTCGTACCGTCTCCCGGTCCGACGCGATCCCGGCCGTCCGTGCGCGTGTGTATTGAATGGACGGCATCCGTTCATCGTCCCCAAGTGTTCTCACCCGAGAGCCGTCCACACTAAATCCCTAAGATCTCACTCGATTCTCAATGGATTTTTACGTTCTTATACTTCATGGATTCGTCTCGAAGAGACGAACACATCTATACTGCTAACATGCATTGAAATTAAAGCATTTGAAATGGAGAATCTCCGAAGCTCGGGATGAAGAGTTAGCTCATACCTTGGCTCAGAGAAGTGTGGCTTCAATCTGAGAGTTGTTGCACCTTCGATTGGGTCCCAGCAAGCTCCAGATGAAGTCTCCTGGTCTGGTGAATTGTCTGGATACGATTTCGACCAAGCCCGATCACAAAGCTTGGAGGTTGGAGCAACTGGGTGGCCTGGAGATGGGGCTTTTGATGGTAGACACCTTCTCTTGGTCTGGTGAAGGTGTAGAGCCAATCAATTTGGGAATTGGCTCACTGTGGAGAAGTGTCCTGGTTTTGGGTGGAATTTCAACTCGAAATCGAGCTTGCGAGAGGAGAAATGGCAGGGGGATTTCACTGGGGATCAAGTGCTCTAAGGATGGAGAAGGGTCTGGAACAATTTTGGCAGAGTTTTGGCAAGGTTTGTGCTTCTTCCCTTTCATGGCCGAGAGGGGTGGAGTTTAAATAGAGTTGGCTGGGGGGCCTCCCAGGGGAGTTAGGGCTTGGGATCGGCCTGCTCCGGTGAGGAGAAGATCAGCCATGGTAGCCAGCTGGGGATGGGGCAGCTCAACAAGTGAGAATTTCAATGTTGGCTCACATGTGAGCTCTCGGCCATGGTGTTTTCCGGCGGCTCGGTGGCCGGCCGCTGTGCAATGGTCACCATCTTGGTCGAGTGGTCGTGGTCGGGGTTTAGTGTAGTGCGATTGGCAAATGCCATGTGTAAAGTGGTTGAATCAAAGTAGAAAGGGGAAGGGGCCATTTTAGCTTATTTTGGTCAACCCATGCAAATGGGTTGGGTGCACCTCCCCAAGACCTCGGTTTCGGGCCGAGGAGGTCGGTGGGTCAACCTCCCATGTGTGGTGGAGTCTCCATCAAGGATTAGGTGACAAAGCATGGTTTAGAGTGTGACATGCTTAAGGTAAAAAGGCTTAAGGGAGGCTTAAGAAAGATCCCCTCTTCTTGCCATAAATGGACTAATGACAAGTCAAAGCCCTCATGGCTTCATGTGGCTTCGAGAATGGCTTGCTCATGGCTCCATTTGGCTTGGGAAAAGGTCAGCTTATTTCATGAAAAAGGGTTTTAGAAATATTTGGCATTTAGGGGGTAATTTGACATGTGGCTTGATTTGGAATGGTTTAATTGATGATTTTGCAACTTAGGGGTGATTTTGATCAAACGGATGATGAGGGGAAGTGTCATGTGGGCTTTAGGATGATTTGGGCTTTTGAATTTCGAAGGAAATGGGCTTTTAGGAGGGTTTAAGGGATGGGCCCTTAAGTTTAAAAATGAATTTATGGATGGGAATTTTGTAAAGAGGTTGGGCCAAATAATTGTTGGGTTTAGCTCATGGATATGTCATGAGTGATTTGAAACAAATTTGGGGTGATTTGGATTTGAATTGGGTCGAATTTGGGTTAGGTTTGGGTTTAGGTCAAAAATGGGCCTTTTGACCTTGGGTTGAGTTTGAGTGGGACTTGGGTTCAAATTTTGGGCAAATCATGTTAGGGTTTTGTTTGTGGGAATGTTAAGGAAGATTTAGAAAAGATTTGAGGTTAATTGGAGTTGAATTGGGTGAGTTTGGGTTAAGTTCTGGGTCATGGGTCCAAATCGGGCTTTAAGGCCAAAAGTGAGATTGGATCCAAATGTCAATCAAATTGGACTTGGATTTGGTCTAAATTGGTATTGGGAATGTTGAATTGAAGTTTAGAATTGAATTGGACCAGAATTTGGGTCAATTGGATAGGTTTGGTTTAACATCGGGTTCACTTTGGGTTAAAATGGGTCAATTTGGGGTCTTGACAAAAGTAGGGTAAATTGACAAAATTGGCCTATGGTGTAGTTGGACAAAATAAAATTAGGAATATTTAGGATTTTCTGGAATTTTTTGGGAATTTTCTGAATTTTTGGATTTTTAGGCCAAGAAGGGTATTTTGGGTATTTGGAGGGTATTGGGGGGTATTTTTGGAATCTTTGGTATTTTTGGGTATGGATGATCAATTTGAGTGATTTGGAGATGTTTGGGATTGATTTTGGAAAATTTTGGGTAATTTCAAGGGTTTTGGGTAGGTTTAATAGGTGTAGGGTCTCGGGGGTCAAAAATTGAAAATTTGGGAAATTGGAGATTGGGTGAATTTAGGTGGAAAGAAATCATTTTGGTTGAGCCATGAAACCATTTCAAGCCCATATGAGCCATGAAAGGACTCATTTGAGGCATTCACTATGTTGTTCCTAACCCTCTTAGCCGAGGGCTTAGGGGTTAAGGACCATCCATGTGAATCACCTACACGAGTCGGAGGTTAAGTTGGGTATGGGTGTGGTTTTAGGAAGTGTGTGGAAATGTAGTGTGTAAGTGTAGTGTAAGTCAGCCCCTTCACCAGACCAGGCCACCCAGGGCAGTCCTAAGGCCAAAGAGTCCTATAGGAACTCATCCTTAAAACTTCCACATTTGATTTCAACCCTCTAGGTGATTAGGGGTCTATAGCTAAGTTCATGGAGTTTGCAGGGAGTTTAGAAGTGGTTTGAATTTCTAAAAGGCGGGTCCCAATTCTAGTCCTCTAAGATAGTCAAAGGAAAAGCCTAAGGCTAGATCCTAAGCACTAAAAAGAAGAAGGGAAGACCTCATCAAAAATGAGGTCAACAAATGGACTCCCAATAAAGTGCGAGTGAGTCGACGGAGCACACCGCGCGTATCGGTGTTGACCGAAGCGATCAACAAAACCAACACGGATGTCCAAGTGACGAACTTAGGACGAAGTAGAAGAGTTTCGCTGGGGAGTGTCAAGTATATCTCCGGAACCGGAGATTCTTGAACTCTCGCTGGGGAAAGGAAAAGGAGGTAAATCCCAAATCACCTGACCTGGGGAATTTCGATTTAGATTTTATTTTGTTTTAGATTTTTATGTGTGAGTTTAGATTTCAACTTGGAGAGTTTCTTTTAGATTGAAGTTTTGTCAAAATTAATTTGAGGGATTTGATTTGAAATGAAAATTGGAGTTCTGAGGTTTTAGATGTAACATCTCCAACCTCGAAAGAAAATTGAATTGATTAGATTGAATCATTGCAATGAGAAGAGATCTCAGAGCAAAGTGGTGTTGGATGTAAAATCCTTAACCTCAAGAGTTTGATTTTTGATGTATTTCATCGCAATAGGGAAAGAATCCTAAAGCAATGCAGTCTCGGATGTAAATCCTCAACCAAAAAAGTTTGAATTTTGATGTATTTCATTGCAATAGGGAAAGAATCCTAAAGCAGTGCAGTCTTGGATGTAAAATCCTCGACCCAAAAGTTTGAATTTTGATGTACTTCAGTGCAATAGGAAAAGAATCCTAAAGCAGTGCAGTCTTGGATGTGAAATCCTCGACCCAAAAGTTTGAATTTGATGTATTTCAGTGCAATAGGAAAGAATCCTAAAGCAGTGCAGTCTTGGATGTAAAATCCTCGACCCAAAAGTTTGAATTTTGATGTACTTCGATGTAACAGGAAAAGAATCCTAAAGCAAGTGCGAGTCTTGGATGTAAAATCCTTGACCCAAAAGGTTTGAATTTGATGTATTTCAAAGTGCAATAGGAAAAGGATCCTAAAGCGGTACGGTCTTGGATGTAAAATCCTCGACCCAAAAGGTTTGAATTTGATGTATTTCAGTGCAATAGGAAAAGAATCCTAAAGCAGTGCAGTCTTGGATGTAAAATCCTCGACCCAAAAGAGTTAGATTTTGAATTTGATGTATTTCAGTGCAATAGGGAAAGAATCCTAGCAAGGCAGGTCTTGGATGTAAAATCCTCGACCCAAAAGTTTGAATTTTGATGTACTTCAGTGCAATAGGAAAAGAATCCTAAAGCAGTGCAGTCTTGGATGTAAAATCCTTGACCCAAAAGGTGAATTTGATGTATTTCAGTGCAATAGGAAAAGAATCCTAAAGCAGTGCAGTCTTGGATGTAAAATCCTCGACCCAAAAGAGTTTGATTTTGAATTTGATGTATTTCAGTGCAATAGGGAAAGAATCCTAAAGCAGTGCAGTCTTGGATGTAAAATCCTCGACCCAAAAGTTTGAATTTTGATGTACTTCAGTGCAATAGGAAAAGAATCCTAAAGCAGTACGTCTTGGATGTAAAATCCTTGACCCAAAAGGTGAATTTGATGTATTTCAGTGCAATAGGGAAGAATCCTAAAGCAGTGCAGTCTTGGATGTAAAATCCTCGACCCAAAAGTTTGATTTGAATTTGATTGAGACTTGAAATCTGGAAAGATTGAATTTGGAAATTTGGAAATTTGGAAGGATGAGTTTGAACTCGATTGAAGTTTGATTTAAGATTTGATTTGAAATTTGGAAGATCAAGTTTGAAACTTGATCGAGATTGGATTTGAAATTTGATTGAGAATTTGATTTGGAATTTGTAAAGATGAAATTTGAAAATTTGATTTGAAATTTGGAAGGATGGAATTTGAGATTTGTGTTGATTTCGTTTATCTTTTAATGGTTCAAATTTTATTTTATTGTTCATGTGAACTTGGTGTTTGTCATTTTTCAGATTTTTTTTTTAGAAAGTTTTCTTTTATTCTCTTTTTTTTTGTTTTATTTCTTTTCTGTTCTTTGTTCGAAGTTCATTTAAGTTTAATGGTGTTTCCCAATCAATTTGCACAAAAGAGGTGAAGGCCAAAAACGTGACATGGTCACTTTCATTCCAATCATGTTGAAAATACATCATACAACTCGATCTGGAATACATTTCATACAATCCATGTAGACTCAAAGCGGACTATGTATGATCTTTGTTGGTCCATCAAAAGAAGCATTTGTCAAAAAATCCATGTCTGAATAGTGGGGTACATGGTCCATAACATCACCTTCCAAGCCATACTTGGCAAGGATGCCGGCTGGATGTACGTTGGAGGTGTGATATTTCCCATGTAACTCACAGCTCGTAAGGCCGGAGGTTCTCTAGCTCCGGGTCCGGTTGGAAATGGTAAGGTATTTTCGTCGTCGTCCATCCTCCCGAAAGTAACCGAGATTCGCTCCACCGGCACCCCCGGTATGCAATGCTTTGCGATATCCGCTCCGTTACTTTGCGTATCATGACGGAACCCACCGGTAAAGGTATCTTTACTGGCCCTCGAACTCACTCGGGCCTCGCTATCCGGAGGTCGATCCGAACATGATGTTACACTCATTCAAAAAAGAGACCGTGCAGTAAGGTCCGACGAAGTCGTGGTGATCAATATGTGGGGGTATGCGATCACCCCGTTTGTAGATGTTGATAATGCAGCTATTGGGTATGCAATCACGCTGCGTACCCTCCATGTTATCAATCTTTTTACCATTCTCTCGATAACCGATGGCATCGGATCTACTCGCCCATGACGGAGTATTCCCGGTGGGTTTCCCTTCCCGTCTTCAAGCAAAGTTGTAGCAAGCATCCGCATTGTATTGTGATTCTTCCTTTCCCCGGCATCCATCTCCGGGTTCCGAGTATGTCTTTTCCTCGAGCGGCTCGCTCGGCCCATTCTCTTCGGATCCCGGATACAATCCACGATTTGCCGTTGTTCATACTCCGAGAATACGTCGGTGTGTAGCTCGAGGCCTTCTAGTATGTTGATTCTTCTTCCTTTAATTCTCTCGAAGTATTCGAAAGTTTTCTTTTCAACATTTTGCATCCTCTCCACTCGTATTCCGGAATGATCTCGCAGATGGCGAGGCCTTGTGACATATTGTGGGATATATGGTTCAATCCCTTCACGTTCCCCTGCATACCTCGGCTCCTCGTGGATGATGCACCGTCGGGACATCCCCGGGGTTGCTTCGCAACAAGGTCATGCACTGCCGGTGGTTCTATCCGGTGGCGTGGTAGCCTTCTTTCTTCGATCTTCCGGAGATTTCCCCGGTTCTTTCCGTTATTCTAGGAGCCGGCCTCCTTTCTTCGAGTTCCCGGTGAACCGGTGTCCTCGAAGTGTATGTGCCGGCATCAGCAATTGTCTCGTCGCGCTGGTCCGCAGCTAGTTTTGTTAACATCTTACGGATACGGCGATTCTTATTCCTTCGTTGCGTGGCTGTGAGAGTAGCCCTCCGAACTTCTTGAATCTCTGCGGGCGCGGCGCTGACAAGCCTGCCCTCCGCCGTAGCGACTACGGACTTCATTTTCTTGTCTTCTTCGGTGTTTGCTTTTCTTTTCTTGTTGTTGGATTGGTGGCTTGGGCCACCCACTTTCATCACCGTCTCGTCCGGCGGTTCTTCTCGGCTGACCGGGACCCGGCCACTTTCCTCGTATCGTAGGCTCCGCCGGTGCGAAATCCGAGTCAATCTCGATTATCGCTCCATCTTTCACCCTCTTTTCATCGAGTGCAAGGCTTACGCCATTCTTAAAGTTCAAGACCAATCGCTCGTTCGACATTTCCCCGCGAAAAGACAAGGAAAAGGATCGTGGGTCGTACTAAGAACAAGAACATTAAGAAAATGTTTATTAAAGATACATTTTTTATTATTCTTATATTTTGAAATTTAACGAGAATGAAGTAGGATAAGATGAGGGAAGAGATTTTGATTTGAAAAAGAAAACAAGGAAAACTTAATTATCATGATTTTATTTATCTTAGCACATTTTATTATTTTTTTTTTTGGGTTCGGACCCAATCATAAGTAATTACTTCGCCCGTGTTTCTTAGGGATGAAGAATTCATACCTTCGAAACATCAGGTAGCGTAATACTTTTTCAAGTATCGTCCGTTGATCGGAAGCATATGTCGTTCTCCCCGGCAATTCACTAGCCGGTAGGAGCCTCCCGAGTATACCGCTTCAACCACAAACGGTCCTTCCCAAGTGGGTTCAAATTTTCCTCTTATCTTGCGGTGTGCAAGAATAGGTCTCTCGAGAACGAGAACTAAGTCACCAACTTTGAAGGTTCTCGGGCGGACCGGCTTGTCATGGGCTTGAACCATCTTAGCTTGGTATAGCTCTAAATTCCGTTGCGCCGCAAGTCTTTTCCCTTCCAAGCTTTCTAATTCTTCGAGTCGTAATCCGGCGTTTTCTTCTGTCGTGATCTTGTTTGCAACTCGCAATTCCGAGTGAAGGAAGCCGAACCTCTAAAGGTAACACTCGCCTCGGACCCATACACCGGAGCGTAAGGTGTAGCTTCGAGTAGGAGTTCGAAGGTTGTCCGTAGGCCCATAAGGCTTCTAACAATTTCTCGTGCCAATTTCTCTTATTATCGTCCAAGGTTTTCTTTAAGATTTGAACGAGAGTTTTATTAAAAGCCTCAGCGAGGCCGTTTGCTCTTGGGTAGTAAATTGTCGAGTATCGCCAGTCGATTCCGTGTCTCCTGACAAAATTGTTGATTTGTGTGCTTCGAATGCCGACCCATTATCCGAGATGATCCCGCGCGGCACTCCGAAACGGTAGACAACTTGGTTCTTGAAAACCTGTAGCACGTGGTGTGCTTTCACTTCTCTAAGTGGAACTGCCTCGCCCACTTGGAAAAGTAATCCGTAGCCGCAAGAATGAAACAATGTCCTTTCGAAGATGGTGGTTCTATCGGACCCACTATATCCGTGCCCCAACAATCAAATGGCCACGACACGATTGTCGGGTGCAAGCACATTTGGAGGTTGGTGTAGAACCACTCCATGCACTCGGCATTGGTGACAGCCTCTCGGCGATTTTCATGCGATCGGTCATCATCGAGGGCTAGTAGTACCCTAGTCTTTTAATTTTCATTTTCATCTTTGGACCCGACCGGTGAGTGCCACGCAGTCCCGAATGCACCTCTTTAACAATTTCACGGGCCTTGGACCCGCTTAGGCACCTTAGCCACATTCGATCAAAAGACCTTCCGTATAATGTGTTGTTTATTAATGCGTAGGACGAGTTCTTTTCGATCCGATGGCCGCCGACTCATCGTCCGGTAGCTTTCCCGTTTGCATGTAGTCTATAGATGGCTGTCGCCAATCTTCCGTGTTTTCCGTCACTCGCCGCAACTCGATTCTTTTTCTTTTGCTAATTTGTATATTGTGTCTATGTCGAGCCGTGATAGGACCCGACGTCCGTGAACCGACACTTCCACTCGATTCATCTTGCAAACAGGCAAATTCTTTTGCGAGACGGGCTAAAGCATCTCGCTAAAGCATTCTCTTTTCTAGGAATTTTGTAGATTGTCACATTTGGAATCTGTTCCAACAACTGTATGGCATACCTGGAAGTATTGTTCGAGTCTTAGCTTTAGAATTCAGTATCGTCCGACGATCCGTTGAATGATTAACCGTGAATCCCCGTAGATGTCGATGTCTATTATCCCCATTCGAATGGTTAATTCCAATCCCGTTATGAGGGCTTCGTATTCTCGCTTCGTTGTTCGTACACGGTTCCGTCAGTGGTAGGAGTATCTTAACATCCCCAGCTCCGGTGTTATAAAGATTAGCCCGATTCCCGCCTTACCGGCACTATCACTTGCGATTCTTCGTCTTTGTGTGCCGAAGATGCTCCGTCAAAATATAATTCCCAACGTCGATCGTCAAGGTCTTCTAGGTTCATTATTTGTTCATCCGCGGATCGTCATTGAGAGGAGATTCGGCCAGGCAAAGGGTGTGCTCGCGAGGAAGTCCGCTAAGACTTGTCCCTTTACGGCACGCGGAGGCACGAAAGTTATATCTAATTGCAATAATATCATCGACCATCCGGCAAGTCCGCCGGAAAGTGTTGGACGAGTCATCAAGTATCGCAATGGATTAAACTTCGAAATCAAGTTGACTCTTATGAGAAAGCATGTAGTGCCCGAGCTTTCGAGCGGCGAAGATCGTGGCCAAACAATGCTTTTCAATTGCGGGATACCTTACTTCCGTCGGAAGTAAACGACGGCTTAAGTAGTAAAGAGCATTTTCTTTACCCTCATCATCGACCCGGGCTAATGTGGCTCCGAGAGAGTCATCTAAAGCCGCGGTGTAAAGTATCAGCGGTCTACCCGAGACTCGGGGCCGCTAAGACAGGAGGTGTCATTAAATATTGTTTAATGTCTTCGAAGGCCTTCCGGCATTTCTCTTCCCAAATAAATTTGGCGTCCTTTTTAACTAGTGCCGAGAAAGGCCGACACCTACTCGACAGTGTTCGAGATAAAGCGTCGAAGATATGCCGCCTTCCTTGAAAAGATCGTAGTTGTTTTAAGGTTTTGGGAGGCGGCATTTCTAAGATGGCTTTAATCTTCTCCGGGTCGATTTCAATTCCACGATGTCGGACAACGAATCCTAAGAATTTCCCGGAGGTGACGCCGAAGGCGCATTTTAAGGGATTCATCTTAAGGTTAAATTGTCTTAATCGTTCGAAAACAATTCTCAAATCATACAGGTGGTTTTCCTTTACTTTGCTTTTGATGACGACATCGTCCACGTAGCACTCGACTTGATTGTGGATGAGATCATAAAAAATTCTTGTCATTGCTCTTTGGTAAGTTGCTCCTACGTTCTTCGAGTCCGAATGGCATCACTGTGTAGCAAAATACTCCGATCGGCTTCTGAATGCTGTAAGCTTTTCATCTTCTGGAGCCATTTTTATCTGGTTGTATCCTGAAGATCCATCCATGAACGAGAATATTTCATGTGTCGAAGCAATATCGATCATTAGCTCTGGAATCGGTAGTGAGAATTCATCTTTTGGACATGCCTTGTTTAAATCTCTGAATTCCACACAAATTCTGATCTGACCATTCTTCTTTCGACCGGCACCACATTGGCGCAACTGTGTCTGGTATTGTTCTTCACGGACAAATTTAGCGTCTATTAGCTTTTTAACTTCGGCTATGACTTGTTGTTCGATTTCTAGACGCATTCTTCCGGGACCTCGTCCGACTCGGAACGAAGCAGGATCCACTCCTAGCTTATGGACTCGCAACCTCCGGAGCTAATCTCGGCATTTCATCGTAGCTCCAAGCAAAACAGATCTTTAAATTCCATTAATAACTTGATTATTTCTTCGAGTCTCCTTTTTTGAGTAAGGAGCTAACAAAGGTAGGTCTAGGCTCTTTGCTAGTACCTAAGTTAACTTCCATTAACTCATCTATCATGGATTTAATTTCTTCTTCGAATTCGGTGGAGCGTCTCCAATTTGTAAATCTTCGAGTTCGTCCGTAGTTTCCATGCAGCTTCATTGGACTTGCAAGTGACAACCAAGCAAAATTCAGCATCGTCAATCGACCCTATCGTGCCGAATCCGAGTCCATACTTTGAATCGGGAGGACGACCGGAGTTATTCCATAACTTTTCAAAATGTTGAGATTGGCCTTTTGTCCATTGTCGAGGTAAGAAACCACGTTGAATTAAATTTTGAACACGGGGAGAGTACCACTCAAAAGGTAATTCCATTAATTCGATGAAGTGACATCTTCGAATTGTACATTATTTTCGCTTTGGAGGAAGAAGCACCGCGGTAGAATTTGATCGGCTTTGCACCGTCACTACGTACCTCTTTGACCTCCATACCCTCGATCTTATTAGAATGGATCGGAGTTAGGGTCATAGTATGTACGTAGTGGTTAATCTTCTCGTACATTGATTTGTATTCTTCGTTCTTTTCATCTTCGAGGGAGATCTTGTATTGCAGCTTCTTTCGACTTATTGTCGCTGCTTCTTGCTCGATTTCTTTTTCTTCTTCGAACTATCTTCCCAATCAACATTGATGGCGGGTTTTCTCCGTCCAACTGTCCTAATGTCTCTACCACGGCCTCGTCCCCGCCTCGACCTCGGATGCGAGTTGTGGAGAAACCTTCACCATCTCGCCGAAGGGAGTGGTGAGTGATCGTTGGACTAGAACTTCGAGTTCTTCGTTGTCCCGAACTTTCTTTGCTTCATTTGTTACGTGTATCTCCGGAGAAGATTGTTTTCTTTGGCGGTGCATAATAAGCCGCATCTTCATGGATCCCAATCTCATGTACGGAGAATGGTTGTAAGTCGCCTTTGATGCACTCGTTCCCCTCCATCGTAATATTTGATGCACCGATGCAGAGATGATGGTACCATCCTCGTTTTCATGTATCCATGGTCGGCCCGCGAGAGCGTTGAACGACGTTTCGAATCGATTATATGAAATTTTGCGGTTGTCTTTGCTAAGTCACCGGTTTTCATCGACAGCGTTATTGACCCGAGGGCTCTTTCTCCTTTCCGGTTGAATCCTCTTAATAACATTTTGTCGGCCTCGAGCTCCCGAGCATCAATTTCCAAGTATGCTAGTGTTCGAAGACTCATTATATTGATCGATGCTCCCGGATCCACCAAAACTCCGGAGAGCGTAAACTTCCCAATTAGTAATCGAAATGTACAACGGTCGGTTGTGATCTCGTCGTCCCAAGTAGTAGGTCATTGTCCGTGAAGGTAACACCTCGTCGTTCCTTTAACGAGCAAACCTCATCTAAGGAATCTCCGGCCATTCGAGCTAAGCAAATTTCCGCATCAAGTAAGGCCTCGATCGAGCTTCCCTCATCTCCTTTGATAAGATGAGAGCATCGTAAATGCTCGCTTTGGCCGGTAGTTTCCTAAGATGGACTAGCACGTTGTAGTCCACTTTGTTTCCATGCGTCTCGGCTTCTTCTCGAACGGGTATGTCTTCCGCCTGGGGTTGGTTCTTCTTGAACAACCACCGCTTTCCTTTGTCTTTTGGACCCATTCTTGGAGGTAGAACTTTTCCACTTCTTAGGTCGACTTCGTAACTTCTTCCGAATCTAGTGTCGAGTTTGTCGGTGTCTCCTCCCGAATCGGAATGACCGGCTCTTCCGGATTATCTTCCAAATCCGAAGGCTCTAACTCTATCGTAACTCGGAGCTCCTCGAAACTCACGGATAGATCCGTTGCTTGTTGAACTCTCGTAGCCTCCTCGATGGATGCCTTCTTCGTCATTTTGATCGTCGAGATCTTGTATGATTTGAGAATTGTTGTTGGTATCGAAATCGACGCCCGGATTGTCGCTAGTTACGTAATCGTTAGAAACAATCAAAACGTAGCCAACGCCATCACCCTTATCATTATATGATCCCACCGAAGTGAGCGAGATAATCATACAAAATCGGAGGTTCGAGGGATTTCTCCCCCGAATCGGAAACAACTATCCTAGGATAAGCAGCCCCTAGTCTAGCCTTAGGAATCTCGGTCCCTCTTCTTCGTAAATTTTCTTCTTCTCTTCGATTGTCTCCTCGTCGAGGTGGTTCTTCTATCGCAAGTGATGAGTACCGGCTTAACGGGTCTCGAACTCCGAATCGAAGCTCGCACCGAAGCGGTTCGGATGTTATCTAAAATCTTCTTCGAAGACCTTGTCCAGCGGTAGTCCATCCATCGTTGGTTGCATAGGGTCCATCTGAATGACGGGATCGGTTGAGATAACATTGACGGAACCTCCTTTGGGGTTCCTTCATGTACTCCTTCGGGATTGTTATATTTCCTTTCCGAAGGTTGTCGTTGAGCCAACTTTTAAAGGTAATGCAGTCTTCTATCTTGTGCCCAAGCATCCGATGGTAGGGGCAAAAGTCGGGATCACCTTTCTTGTTGACTTCCTCCGGTCTTTTGGGCTCTGGCAACTGGAAATCTGGAGTTTTCATTAAGCTACGGAACATCTTCGGTACCGCTTCATTTTTGAACGGATATTCTCTGCTCAGAAGCTCCCTCAATGTACGTTGCGGACGAGACAATTGTTCATACTGCGGAGACGACTGATAGCTGGGCCGGGGTTGCTGGTAATTTTGTTGTGGTTGCTGCGGCCGTTCTGGTGGTATTTGCATCGGTTGTTTGCCCTTGTCAACTGCTGCAACGATCCCAGATTTCTTCTCGAAGGTCTTCACCGGCTTCCGCTTGTCCGTCTTGTCGGCAAAACTTAATTGCTTCGCCTCTTCTTGCAAGCTTCCGGCCTTGCTTAACAACTTCTCAAAAGTCTTAATAGTGAATCCCTCGAGGAGAAGTGCTATCGGGCCGTGAATGCTTTTAAGCAAGATGTCGATCGCATGTTGTTCTTGCAGCTGTGGTTCACACTTCATGCTTAAATTTCTCCATCGAAGTATGTAATCCACTAGAGTTTCATTCGGCCTTTGTTTCTCTACCACTAAATCACCTATAGTGATGTGGTGCCGAGCTCCGGCAAATCGCTTAATGAAGAGACTCTCTAGCTCCGAGAATGTCTTCGCGAACCGTTGGGTAATTCCGCATACCGGCCGAAGGCGATTCCCGACGGATTGCTAACGAACCGTCGGAAGAGTAGCGCATCGCTCCCGTCCGCATTGCAACAATCGGCACGAAAGTGTGCAACATGTCGTCGGGGTTCCCGGTTCCATCGAAGGTCTTAAACGAGAGGTGGTACGAAGCCTTTCGGTATTGGACGGCGTCGAATTCTTCCGGGTAAGGTCTACCCGTCCGAATGGATGTCCCGTTCTTCGATTGTGCTAAGGCTTCCCGCACTCGTCGCTCTACCAAGTTCTCGATATCCTTTTCGGGGATCATACTTTGTGCCGTATCCTTTTTCAGCTGGTCATCCCCATCGACGGATGTAATCTCCTTTCCTCCGTCTACGATGTGAATGACTTCGGGGGTGTCTCTCTATGTGGTCGTACTTGACTCCGGAGAGTGGCCGGAGCTATGGCCATCTCTTCCATCCTCTTCGCCATTCGAGCGATCGTGTCGTCCTTTTCCCGAAGCCGTCTCTTCATCGCCTCGGCTCCTCTCTTCGCAACTGCAGGAGCACCTCGAGAAGCCGATGAAGCTCGTGTCTCAACCATGTTGATTTCCGCATATTCATTGTCCATGAATTCCGATGAGTCGATCTCATCTCCGAACTTTTCTTCTCTTTCTTTTGCCAACCGTCGGATGTCGGTTCTCAACTTTTCCATGGCATCTTCTAGCGGAGCTTTCTGTGTATCTTTGTGGTTGTCATGCGATGGTTGCCGAGTCCTTTTTTCACGAGTCCCCTTCATCGCAGTAGCACTTTCTTCAGATTCCAGCCTCCTGGCGAGACTTTCTCTCTCGGCCGTCGTTTCGGCCTCAATCGCCCCGTAGTGGGACGCCACACCATCCTTCGCGGCAGACAGGTCTATGACCGCGATGGTCCATCGGCCAAATGCCGGAAGGTGGTATCCTCCCTAATCCGTAATCCCGATACTACGACGGGCGGGCTAGCCTTCATTCTCTTGCTTGGCTTTTCTATCATGACGGCGGGTTCTACTCGGGGCCCAAAACGGGATTCGACCGGCACCCGTCCTATCCTTCGTAGAATTTCCGACACGGGGCGCTTTTCCTTCTTTGCTAGCTTTTCTACCAAAGTTTGGCAATCGAGCAACGGCATAGTTCTAGTTCTTTTCTTGCGGCTATTATTGTAGTATGCGGGTCGTGGTAATGTGGCAGCAATCTTGCGAACATTCTCTTCATCCTCCGCGGCGGAGAGGGATGGAACCCGCTTCCTCCCAAAAGTGGTATGTAGTCAGCGATGGTGTATATTCGGTAGCGGTGTATATCTCGGCAACTCGGAATTTCCTCCAGGAAGGCAATCTCGGCATCTCTCGGCTTCCCTGGCGATCCTTCTATTTCTATTTCTTCTTTGGGTCTTTGTCGGCGACGGAATCTTCGAACCGGACCCGATTTCGAAGACGAAGGTCTTACAGAAGATCCGTACCCTCCACGCGTAATGAGTTTATCATAGTTCCGGATTTCTTTCCCCTTCGATTTGGCGTGGTCGGGGTAGGTGCGAAACAACTAGACCGATCGGGGGTAGTAAGAACAGTCCTCCCGCGGACGGCAGTACTCCTCCTAGTCGGGACCCTTTGCAGGGAGGAAACTCTTGGGTCGACCTAAGGTTGAACTCGAGCAAGTGGTTCCTCGCCTTCAGATACCTTGTTCGTCGCGTGCAAAGAGGGAGACGTCGGTGACCTCGACGTTCGTGTTTTCAAATCCTCGTCCGAATCGGATGACCCCATTGTCGGGCAGCTCATCCTTATAGCAGCGCCGAAGTCCGAGTCCGTTGGTGAAGGAGAAAATCGGTTTCGGGGCTTCCATTTCTGCAAGGTAGATTCTGGTTGTCAGTCCCAAGTTATGCTTCTTTTCTTCGGGACGAAAAGAAAGGAATTGAAAAGAGTCCGAACTCATTCTTTGTTCATGTATTTATAAAAAAGAATCATTTGTTAAAAGAATCACTTATTAGAGGGTTTGTTTATTTAGAACGGAATGTTCAAAGGTGTAGAGAAGGTAAGGAATCCGATTCGAAAGGAAAAGAAAGTCTTAAGCAAGACTTCCCGACTCGAAGGATCACTCCTAAACTAACACCTATCGGGGGTCCACCCCACCTCGAAATGAGGTAAAAGGATCTCGGAACCTCTCTCGTTTAGGGGTGTCTAAACAAGTGGCTCCTAAATCCGAGAGAATGTTGGCTATACTTGTTCAAGATAGAAATGAACATAGTATTCCAACGGAAAGAAGGGTAGTTTGATCCATTAGGGACATGGATACACTACCGATTTTTGAAAGCAGAATTATTTGATTATAATGGAGAGAGGAATACGTCCCCAGCGGTGTCGCCAGAAGTTGTCGGCACTATTTTTAGGTTGTGTGATATTTTGAAAAGGGGGCGCCTAACAGAAGTTGTCGGCGAATTTAAATTTTAAATTTGATTTAAATATATATATAATTTAGAAAGTAGTATTTGACTTTGAAAATAATTTTAAATTTGAAAGTTTTAAGATATGAGATTAAACCGATCTCACATCCCAAATAGTTTATATAAACGAGCACCGCACCACAAACCGTGTATCTATCCCTAAGGATAGACACACCGCTCGAGGGTGGGGCTCGATCAAATAAACTAGAAGTTTTGTGACATCCGTTTTGGTCCGCGAACCAATTTTATAAGCCTACAAATTCCCCGCTTAATATGAAAGTATTAAACAGGGTTTATATTACCCGGGTTCTTTAAAATTCCCTATAAGGGCAAGCCCCTATAGTTAATTACATCTTAAGTGACGGGAATCACCTAAGAAAACTCTCGATAATAACCAATAATTCTCGCTCTCAAGAATTTCAAAGTTTAAGGTTTTCAAAGATTGAATTTTGGAATTTCAATAGGGAATGGATCAAATTTTGGAACATTTTGTTTTGTGAATCCAAAGGAAGAAAGGTAGGAGAAATCACTGATTCGAAGTGAACTTCGGTAATTTCCCGACTATCCTATTGTTTGGCTTGAATTTAGGAAAGTCCTAATGTTTATTTAGTATTTCAATCTTGCCAATTTTAATTAATTAGGGCTTATATTTGTATGATAAAATCAAACAAATAGCCTAGAAGATGTGAGGGTTTATTGTCGTATCGGACGACTACCTCGGAATCCTAAGACCGGTTAGGGCTTAATTTGCAATGCAAATGCCTAACGAAGAGGTCGAGGATTTATGTTGCACTAGTGCAAGCTACCTCGAAGTCCTATGGCTTTGTTGTTTAATTCTAAGAAGGTTTTGTTGAAGTAGGTTCAAGTTTTGTCGATGACGATGGCCGTGTCGCCCACCATGCTCCAAGCTCCTTGTTGTTGCAGAGGTTTAGTTTTAGAAATCATAAATCGGGGGATGAGAAAAGTGTTTTGGCTTAGAGAAGATCTTAATTTCCAAGTGTTTTGTATTTCGATTAAAACAAATCTTAAAGTTGATTATAACGACACCGGTTAAGATCCCACGGCTCCATCCTTCCGCATCATTATTTTTATCGGATTCACTTAGTCCGGATGAATTTGCTAAACTCAACCGAATGAGTTCCACACTTTCATTTAGACCGTGGGAAATCCCGTTAGCAACACGTAGGTTACATCATCCGAGGTATTCCCGATCATCCAACAGGACGTTTTAATTTAGTTGCAATTGTAGTTTTGTGTTCGTTTGTGATTAAATTTTGAGTTGTTTTATATTTTGAAATGTTGTGGTGATGAATTTTATCTTGCAATGACTTTTAACTTAGTTTTGGTTTCAGCTTTTAGGGACTATCCTAAAGGTGTGGGTTTTCATGCAACGGTTGTTTTATCATGCAAGAAAAGTAAAGTGCATCCGCAATAAAGTAAATTGCATGGAAGTAAATTGCAAGAAAGTAAATTGCAATAAAATAAAAGCGTACCCGGAGGGTCTTCCCGTCATCCCAAGCTACACTTAAAACACAATTAGAATATTTAAGCAAGTTCCTAGGTAAAGCTAAGGGAAAGGTTATGGTTTTCTACCAAATTCCTAATCCTATACCTAGTCATCTCCTATGACGTCTAGTGTTCTTTGTGTTTTTGTTTGAGGACGATTTTCTTCATCCAAGAACAATTAAGTCCAATTGTTCTTATAAATATCCTATCATATCGAGGAAGTGCTTAAGAAGAATCTTAAACATCTTTTCAATATTTCTAGGATCGTTTTAAGTCCAAATGAATTTAATTATATAAATGAATCAATCGTCCGAGGTTTTCAAGTTTTGTTAACTTGCCCAAGTGAATTAAGACATTTGAATATCTTATGAGTGAAGTAAGCACTTCATTTAATGTTTCATTTAGGAGTTATAATAATCATAGCTTTCAAGGGTAAATTAGTATTTAAATAATTTGATTTAAGTTAAAAAGTTGCTTTATATTTAATTTCTTTTATGTCTTAGGTGACGTTATATTTAATTCAATTTAATTTAATTGAGTTTTAATTTAACTTAATTTAATTTAATTTGATTTGATGTTTAATTAATTTGATTTGATTTAATTTAATTTAATTATTTAATTTAATTTAATTTAATTTAATTGTTTAATTTAATTTAATTTAATTATTTAATTTAATTTAATTTAATTATTTAATTTAATTTAATTTAATTATTTAATTTAATTTAATTTAATTATTTAATTTAATTTTAATTTAATTTAATTTAATTTAATTTAATTTAATTGTTTAATTTAATTTAATTTAATTATTTAATTTAATTTTAATTTAATTTAATTTATAATTTTAATTGAGATTTTAAAAGAGTTTAATGATTTAATTAAGTCTTTTAATATTTTAAATTTGAGTTATCATTTTAATTAAGAGTTAAATGTTAATGATATAATTAGTTTAGGGATTTTTTAAATTAAAGAATAAATCTCTTCCTAATAAATATCCCTTATTTTAATAATTCCAATTTTATTATTCTTCCAAATTTAATCTATTATTTAATTAAAGTTTAATTATTTTAAAATTTGTTTAATGAGTTTCTACCCTTTAATTATTTAAATTTCAATCATCCAAATCAGATTAAGATCAAATGTTTTACTTGTTGATTTTTTATTAAACCTAAAGTTTTAATTAAGGGTTGAAAGTTTAATTACCATTTTACCCCTTAAGCTTAATAATTTCATAACTCACTAAATTGAACTTAAATGAACTTGAAATTTTTATGTGACTTCACTTATATGTCAATAAAGACATGAGAGGAGAAAATGTGATTTTTCTGTATTTAATTTATTTATATAATTATTTTTGGTGGAAAATAGAGATTTTCAAGGAAAATTTGATAACATGACCAAAGAAAAGTTTCTGTCCTTAAGAAAATTAGGGGACATTTCTAATGACCAGAGAAGCACTTGGACCAATTTTGGTGATTTTTTGAATTATATTATTTTTATTATAATTATTTTGAGTTTTGGAGTGTTAATTAATTTAAAAATAAAATAAATGTTGAAAAATGGATTTTATATTTTCCAAAAATCTCTCTGATATCAAGGAAACCAGAGAAACAAATTTTGCAATTTTCTGATTTTCTATGATTTATTATAATTATTTTAGTGAAAATGCTAGAAAATACATTTTTTTAATTTTAAAATTACCCTAGGGCTTTAAAATTCAATATCTCACTAAATAGACCTAGGAAAAATGTGGGATTTGTTCCTAAGTGATCAAAATTCAAAATGTGACATTTTGGTGAATTTTATTATTTTTGTGATTTTTATTATTTTTTTTTATTTTTTAATTATTAAAAATATTAAAATATTATTAAAAATCAACTTTTTTAGAAAATTGAAATTTTAATTTTCATAGGTTCCCCTGATATCAGAGAGGCTCCAAAACCGATTTGGTGAATTTTTGAAAAGTATTTTAAAAGTTATGAATTTTTAAAGCTTAAAATGGCTAAGTGACTTAATCAACCCAATTAGTGGGGCTAAACAAGTCCAATTGACCTCAAATTTTTATGGTGGGTTCCTCTGATCCTAAAGGTCAGTGGAGAATTGATTTCAAGTCAATTTGATGCCTGTTTAATTCTAATTAATTAAAGACCTATTTTGGGTGTTTAAGCCAATTAGGGTTGTTTTAAATGAACTAAGTCAAAACCTATTTTTCCTAGGGTTCTCTGGTCATAAGGAACATCACCAAATTTTCCTAGAATTTATTTCACAACATGCTATTTACTGGAATTAAAATACTCAAAACAGTGATCTGAACTTGAAAAATCAAGAACTCTTCATAGGGATGGCCTCTGACTTTGGAAAATTCAGGGAATGTTCCCAAATTCAGAGGCTTCAAAAGCCCTATGGTCTCATGCCATGGTGAATTGTATGCATGCATGAAGAATTAAAACAATGCAGAGAGTAAATAAATTATAAAAAATAAAATATTTGATGAAATTAAGTGATTTCTTTTCCACATTATTTTCCTCTCTTCACTGAGCAAGAGGGTATTTTTATTTTATTTTTCTGATTTTTCTACACAGAGATATGAATTTTTGAAGTTTAGGGAATTAAATAAATTAAAAAAATCCCTAATCTTCTACTTATCCGAGTCAGCACCAGCGCATCCTCGGCAGCTCCGAAAGGCCACGCAGCGCGCTCCCATTCGACGCCGCCACCCGAGTCGGCAGCCCGGGCCCCGCGGTTCTCGTACCGTCTCCCCGGTCCGACGCGATCCTGGCCGTCCGTGCGCGTGTGTATTGAATGGACGGCATCCGTTCATCGTCCCCAAGTGTTCTCACCCGAGAGCCGTCCACACTAAATCCCTAAGATCTCACTCGATTCTCAATGGATTTTTACGTTCTTATACTCTATGGATTCGTCTTGAAGAGATGAACACATCTATACGGTTAACATGCATTGAAATTAAAGCATTTGAAATGGAGAATCTCCGAAGCTCGGGATGAAGAGTTAGCTCATACCTTGGCTCGGAGAAGTGTGGCTTCAATCCGAGAGTTGTTGCACCTTCGATCGGGTCCCAGCAAGCTCTAGATGAAGTCTCCTGGTCTGGTGAATTGTCTGGATACGATTTCGACCAAGCCCGATCACAAAGCTTGGAGGTTGGAGCAACTGGGTGGCCTGGAGATGGGGCTTTTGATGGTAGACACCTTCTCTTGGTCTGGTGAAGGTGTAGAGCCAATCAATTTGGGAATTGGCTCACTGTGGAGAAGTGTCCTGGTTTTGGGTGGAATTTCAACTCGAAATCGAGCTTACGGAGGAGAAATGGCAGGGGGATTTCACCGGGGATCAAGTGCTCTAAGGATGGAGAAGGGTCCGGAACAATTTTGCGCGAGTTTTGGCAAGGTTTGTGCTTCTTCCCTTTCATGGCCGAGAGGGGTGGAGTTTAAATAGAGTTGGTCGGGGGCCTCCTGGGGAGTTAGGGCTTGGGATCAGCCGCTCCGGTGAGGAGAAGATCAGCCATGGTAGCCACTCGGGATGGGGCAGCTCGGCAAGTGAGAATTTCAATGTTGGCTCACATGCGAGCTCTCGGCCATGGTGTTTTCCGGCGGCCTGGTGGCCGGCCGGCCAGGCAATGGTCACCATCTTGGTCAGGTGGGTCAGGGCTGGGGTTTAGTGTAGGCAATTGGCAAATGCCATGTGTAAAGTGGTTGAATCAAAGTAGAAAGGGGAAGGGGCCATTTTAGCTTATTTTGGTCAACCCATGCAAATGGGTTGGGTGCACCTCCCCAAGACCTCGGTTTTGGGCCGAGGAGGTCGGTGGGTCAACCTCCCATGTGTGGTGGAGTCTCCATCAAGGATTAGGTGACAAAGCATGGTTTAGAGTGTGACATGCTTAAGGTAAAAAGGCTTAAGGGAGGCTTAAGAAAGATCCCCCTCTTCTTGCCATAAATGGACTAATGACAAGTCAAAGCCCTCATGGCTTCATGTGGCTTGAGAATGGCTTGTTCATGGCTCCATTTGGCTTGGGAAAAGGTTGGCTTATTTCATGAAAAAGGGTTTTAGAAATATTTGGCATTTAGGGGGTAATTTGACATGTGGCTTGATTTGGAATGGTTTAATTGATGATTTTGCAACTTAGGGGTGATTTTGATCAAACGGATGATGAGGGGAAGTGTCATGTGGGCTTTAGGATGATTTGGGCTTTTGAATTTTGAAGGAAATGGGCTTTTAGGAGGGTTTAAGGGATGGGCCCTTAAGTTTAAAAATGAATTTATGGATGGGAATTTTGTAAAGAGGTTGGGCCAAATAATTGTTGGGTTTAGCTCATGGATATGTCATGAGTGATTTGAAACAAATTTGGGGTGATTTGGATTTGAATTGGGTTGAATTTGGGTTAGGTTTGGGTTTAGGTCAAAAATGGGCCTTTTGACCTTGGGTTGAGTTTGAGTGGGACTTGGGTTCAAATTTTGGGCAAATCATGTTAGGGTTTTGTTTGTGGGAATGTTAAGGAAGATTTAGAAAAGATTTGAGGTTAATTGGAGTTAAATTGGGTGAGTTTGGGTTAAGTTCGGGTCATGGGTCCAAATTGGGCTTTAAGGCCAAAAGTGAGATTGGATCCAAATGTCAATCAAATTGGACTTGGATTTGGTCTAAATTGGTATTGGGAATGTTGAATTGAAGTTTAGAATTGAATTGGACCAGAATTTGGGTCAATTGGATTGGTTTGGTTTAACATTGGGTTCACTTTGGGTTAAAATGGGTCAATTTGGGGGTCTTGACAAAAGTAGGGTAAATTGACAAAATTGGCCCATGGTGTAGTTGGACAAAATGAAATTGGGAATATTTAGGATTTTCTGGAATTTTTTGGGAATTTTCTGAATTTTTGGATTTTTAGGCCAAGAAGGGTATTTTGGGTATTTGGAGGGTATTGGGGGGTATTTTTGGAATCTTTGGTATTTTTGGGTATGAATGATCAATTTGAGTGATGTGGAGATGTTTGGGATTGATTTTGGAAAATTTTGGGTAATTTCAAGGGTTTTGGGTAGGTTTAGTAGGTGTAGGGTCTCGGGGGTCAAAAATTGAAAATTTGGGAAATTGAAGATTGGGTGAATTTAGGTGGAAAGAAATCATTTTGGTTGAGCCATGAAACCATTTCAAGCCCATATGAGCCATGAAAGGACTCATTTGAGGCATTCACTATGTTGTTCCTAACCCTCTTAGCCGAGGGCTTAGGGGTTAAGGACCATCCATGTGAATCACCTACATGAGTCAGGAGGTTAAGTTGGGTATGGGTGTGGTTTTAGGAAGTGTGTGGAAATGTAGTGTGTAAGTGTAGTGTAAGTCAGCCCCTTCACCAGACCAGGCCACCCAGGGCAGTCCTAAGGCCAAAGAGTCCTATAGGAACTCATCCTTAAAACTTCCACATTTGATTTCAACCCTCTAGGTGATTAGGGGTCTATAGTCAAGTTTGTGGAGTTTGCAGGGAGTTTAGAAGTGGTTTGAATTTCTAAAAGGCGGGTCCCAATTCTATTCCTCTAAGATAGTCAAAGGAAAAGCCTAAGGCTAGATCCTAAGCACTAAAAAGAAGAAGGGAAGACCTCATCAAAAATGAGGTCAACACATACTGATCATTCTTCTATTAAGTATTTAATATCTAAAAAGGATGCTAAACCTAGATTGATCAGATGTGTATTACTCTTACAAGAATTTGATTTTGAAATTGTAAATAGAAAAGGAACAGACAACCAAATTGTTGACCATTTATCAAGAATAAAAAATAATAATGAGAAGATTTATGAAGAAAATATAAATGAGAAATTCCCGGATGAACAACTTTATGTCATTCAAGGACTACAATTGGGACCCACCCTTTAGCAATTTAGCTACTTATTAACTCCTCTTGGGACCCCACTTGGATGGTTGTAAACTTCTAAATCACCTTGGAAGGTTAAAACCACAATATGGGCAACCAATAGTGAGTTCCTATAGGATTTTTTTAACTTAGGGTACCCTTTGGTGACTTGGGCTTCTCTTGCACATACACACACACCTAAGCCACTTAACCTAAACCTTGAACCCTTGCCTTTCTACCCTTTATGAAACTCACATGGTTGAACCCAAGCAACTAATCTTTGATTAAGATGGCTAAAGTCAATATGTGAAGGATCATAAAGTGGTTACCATTTGGCTAGACTTGGTCCCAAAGTGGTTGGACTTAGCTAAGTCCATGGCTCATGCTTCCAAACCCTAATTCCATTCCAAATCAATTTTTACTCAATCTTGACCCCACTAAAATGGTCTCATTCTTCCTTATTTGAAACCCCATTCATTTTGCTAAAATTTTTGGTTTTGACATTGGGTCCCCTAAACCTACCCTAAACCTACCCAAAACTACCTAAATTGCCCCCACAACCACCAAATCATTAAAAAATTCCCAAAAATTACCCAAAATTCCTAAAAATCTAAAGAATCATTTTGAAACAATTCCTGCCTCTCAAATACACCAAAATACCCCAATACCCTCCAAATAACCTCCAAATACCCTAAATACCTCTTTTGGCCCAAAATTCCAAAAACATAAGATAATTATAATAAATAAAATATAATTCAAAAAATCTCATAATTGGTCCAAGTCATCCTCTGGTCAGTAGGAACATCCCATAATTTTCCTAAGGACAGAAACTTCGCCTTGGTCATGTTGTTGAATTTTCATTGAAATTCTTATTTTTCAATAAAATAAATATATAAATTAAATTAAAAATGGAAAAATCACATTTTCTCCTCTAATGTCTTAATTGACATGTGAGTGGAGGGACATAAAAATTTCAATTCTAGTCCTCTAGGATAGTCAAGGAGAAGTCTTTATATTGAACATTATGTGAAAACTTGTGATCGATGTCAAAGAATGGGAAATATATCCAGAAAAGATGAAATGCCTCTAAACTTTATATTAGAAATAGAAATTTTTTATTCATGGGGTTTTGACTTTATGGGACCTTTCATACCATCATCTGGAAAAATTTATATTTTATTAGCATTTGATTATGTTTCAAAGTGGATCGTTGTTGTAGCTTTACCTAACTGTGATTCCAAAAGTGTTTCGAAATTTTTAAAGATGATGATTTTTACAAGATTTGGAATGCCCGGGATAATTATCACAGATGGGGGAAGTCATTTCAGAAATAAAAGAATTCAATTATTGCTAGATAAATTTGGAATTAAACATAGAATTGCAACTGATTATCATCCTCAAACAAGTGGAATTGCTGAAGTGTCAAACAGAGAAATTAAAAGAATATTAGAAAAGTTTGTTAATCCTAAAAGAACTGACTGGGTTGATAGACTTGATTCTATATTATGGGTTTATAGAACATCTTATAAGACACCTATCGGAATGTCACCTTATCGGTTAATTTATGGTGAACATTATCACTTACTGTTGAACTTGAACATAAAGCTTATTGGGCGATAAAGGAGTTCAATTATAATTTAAATACTGCAAGAGAAAACCGATTATTACAACTGAATAAAATGGAAGAGATAAGAAACGAGTCTTATGAAAATGCAAGAATTTATAAGGAAAGAATGAAGAAAATGCATGACAAAATGATTTCAAGGAAAATATTCAAGCCTGGACAAGAAGTATTATTATTTAATGCTTGTTTAAAATTTTTTCCTAGAAAATTAAAATCTAAATAGATGGGACCATTTATAATTGAGAGAGTATACCCTTATGAAGCTGTGGATATTAAAGATCCCAAAACTGGAAAAGTATTTAAAGTTAACAGATTAAGACTAAAGCCTTATATGGGAGAAATGAAATTAAATTACAAAGAGGCTTATGAGCTAAGTCTACCCGATTAATTCAATTAATTAGGTCGGGCTGACGACGTTAAACCAAGCGCTTTGTATTAGGCAACCCATATTTCTCAGTATGAGTTTAATTAATTGTGTAAGGTTATGCCTTGGTTTTGACTAAATTTGTATATAACATCTGGAAATAGAAGGCTAACAAGTCTGTACTGGCTTAAGCTAAAAATTTCCTTGAAATATATAGAATTTGGACTTGGACCACTCCATGTCAAATGTGAGTAAAAAGGACATCAAGTTAACCTTTGTTTGTGATTGTTAGTGATTTGAATTTTTTGTAATTATATTTGTGTGTTGATCATACCCGTTTGTTAGACCTATTTTTACGACCGAAACTTGCAAAATTTGACAATAGGCGAATCAGAGTCGATCGAGGTTCCGGTGCCTAGGCACCAAAAGTTGGCGCCTAAGTGCTAGAATGGCCTGCATATCGATGATCTGGCGCCTAGGCGTCATATTCCGGCACCTAAGCTCCACAGTTACAGATCGTGGAAAAATCAAAATTCTTCAGTTTTTCACACGAAATCTCTTTATATATAGCCTATTCTTCGTCCCCAATCCCATAGAAACATTAATTTCGACCAGAACAATCCATTTTGGATGAGTTAAGAAGGATTTGAAGGATATGGATAAAGGAAATTATGGAAAGGATGTAAGAGACAAATCTCCTAAAGATCCTCAGCCTTATTTTAATGGTTTTATTGATGTTATTATGGAGAAAATGTTTAGTCGATTGGATAAGATTGAAGTGGAACTTCAAAGTATTTGTAATCGTCTCCATGAGATGTACCACCAATATAAACACTTGGAATGTCAAATCAAACTTCAATCTGATCATATGGCGGCCTATCATGACGCTCAAGTAGAAATGTACGCAAAGAACAAGTGGATTGATGAAAGATGACTTTGAAATTTCCAAGGGCGTTGGTGTTCTATCCCTTCGGTGCTAGCGAACTTCATTGCGAAAGAGATGGTAATTGAAGATCAATGTTAAATAGATCACATATGTGTGTTAGGTGTGATCGAGTATTGTGTTAGTGTATTGAGTATCGAATTTGTGTGTTTGCCTAATTGTTCAATGTGTGTTGTTAGATTTGAATGTTTGCTTTGAATATGTTGTTATTTGTGTTATTTACAAAACTATGAATCTTGATACATTTTTGTACTGAAATTTATTGAATTTAGAATGGAAGTTATTGATTGGAATTGAAAAATTTGGATACATTTTTGTGAATCTATACTATCATTTTAAATTGATTCTGAAAATATTTGGAGGATATAAATTGAATTAATACTCTCATAAGAGTAATTAGGAGTCAAATTTGATAAGATTTGGTGGAAAATATTTAATTTACATCGAATTTTTGGAAAGGCGAGTCTGGCGCCTAGGTGCCAGAATTCGGTGCCTAGGCGCCGGTTCGGCCTCCAGACGCCGGTTCGGCCTGAACCTGAAAAATCATCTTCTTAAACACCCCCCACGCCATTTTTGACACCTAAGCTTCTTTCTCCACTTTTTTTCATGAAAATACCCCCTAGAGATCCCATTTAAAGCCGGATTTTCAAGTTTTTGAGCTTGAAATCACCCGATTTCTTCATCCCTAGGTCAGATCTACATTCTAAACTCATTATTTTTTATTTTCAACATGGATTTCACTCTCATTGAGAAAAACCAAAATTTTGAGAAAATTTTTTATTTTTAAGGTTAAATCCATGAATTTTTAAGCTCTTTCAAGTTTGAAAAGCTTAAATTAGTTTATTTTCCTAGATCTGTTGAATTAATTTCATGTTTTTCTTTCATGTTTAGATGGCACCCAAATCTAAGTGAGGAAAGGAACAAGAAAATTTTGATCGTAGCAAGTTCATCACTACTGTTGCACACTTCCGATACAATGATTTTGCTACGACTCAAAAATTTATCTCAGAGCGAAGTTTTTATAATCTTGGAGGAAGAATAGAGGAGACAATCATTGCGCTCAACTGGCAATGATTTTTCTATTTCACTGTTGTTGTCGTTATCCTGGTTGTTAGAGAGTTTTATGCTAATTTCATGGATGTTGATGAATACGAGATTTTTGTTCGAGGAGTTGGAGTAGGATTTACTCCTGAACGTACCAATATTTTCTATGGCCTGCCGCCAAACATTGAGAGTTATTACTCTTGATTATCTCCATCTGAGAGAGATTTGGATATGATCATTGCCTATCTGACTGATAATACAGGATCCTAAAAGATTCGGAACGGAAAGAAGGTAAATTCTTCTAAGCTTAATGGTGTTTCAAAGGCATGGTACTACTTTATTTCTGCTCGTCTCATTTCATCCAATCATCTGAGCGAGGTTACCAAAGATAGAGCTATTCTCAACTACTACATTCAAGAGAAAAAGCCTATTAATGTAGGGAGCATTATTTATGATTTTGTAGAGGTTACTGCTCGTTCTAGCACTTCTATTTGACTTGGTTTTGCATCTCTGATCTATTCTCTATGTCAAAGTGCTGGAGTAGTTGCTGAGCGTTCTGAAGAAAAGCTCAAGTCGACAAAGTCTATAGGAAGAGAAAGTGTCAGTATCTATGATCTACTTCGAGGTAAGATTTCTACTGCACCTTCTGGTTCATTACCTACTTCAGGTAGAGCTTCTACTTCTATACCATCTACTTCTGCTGAGCCACCATCTACTTTTTGGGAAACTATGCATGATAAGTTTATAGAGCAGTAGAATGAGTTATTCTTAACTCATTGTAGAGTAGATACTATAGATAAGAAGATCGATCATCTTTCTGAGTATTCATAAAGAAAGAGTGATTATGATGCTGAGTATTCTGAGTCTTTAGTGAGATTTCTGAAGGGTGAGCACGATGTTCAGTTCCCTACTTGTCCCAGATTTTCACCATATGTTGATCCAAACGATATGGAGTTTTCTTTTGGTGATGACGATGATGAAGCTACAGACAGTGATTAGTAGCTTAACTTACCTCTGGAGATTGTTGATTCTATTTTTAGTGTGTTTCTTGTTTCTTTTGCTGTTAAGTGTGATGTTATTTGTTAGTGTTATGTGAACTCTTTATGTTAAAACTATTTTTAGATTATCTGATGTGTGTTTAAGACTGAAATATGAATGAATTTTTATAAAAGTTTATTTCTATTTCAGCCTATTGTTTAGTGTTCAGGAATAGTTAGTAAATTTGCATGTTCAAAAAAAAGAAGATTTTTTTTAGAAAGTAACTCCTGCTATGCAAAACTTTTTTATATATGCTTAATCATTTCTGTTATATTCATATTGAAGCATGTGTAGAAGTAGAAGTTAGTTTTTTCTTACGACATCATTATTGTACTTAGATTAATTCTTATTTATTTCTTTCTCTCATGCTTTAGAAAATTTCATGATTCATATTTATACTAAAGCTGAAGTTTGTGGGAAGGGAAAACATTTATCAAATTTAAATATTGTTTGTCCTTAAAGAACTAATATTTTCTTTAAAAATATATTAACATAACATAAGGAATGAAAAATATGTTTAAGATTACCTAAATTTTTGAATTTATAAATAATTTAGTAAACTTAACTAAAATTTCAAAAATTTTGATTGATTTTAAGAATAGAATTATTTAGCTTAAAGAATAATAAGATCAAAATTCTTCTATTTATAGTAAAGTGAATTGTATTTTTGAAATACTAAGGAATCATAATTATTGCTTGAAAAAGAAAAGATTGAAATAAGTTTTAAAAAATAATAAATTATTAATGTCATATTTATTAAGTAAGAATGTAAAATTTTTTTGAAAATAAGTTAAGGATAGTGAAGTTCAAAATCATTAAGAGGCTATCCAAAAATAGTAATCCTCATGTTAAAAAAAAGGATTGAAAAACAATCCAGAAAAAAAAAAAAGTAAAAACTATAAAAAGAAGAAAAGAAAGTGAGGAAAAACTTGAGGAAATGCATAATCAAAAATTGGCTTCACTTGAATTATCTTATAGTAAGAAAACTGATTATATTTTTAACTTAATTTCTATGTACAAATATTTTTACTAGAAAAATATTTCATGAAAATCTTTTTCTTGTAAATATTCTATGTGACCTTAATATGATGAACTACAATTATTCTTGAAATAAATGAAAAATTAGAAGTCTTATGATTTGGTAGTTAAATGTTCTTTAATTCTTAAAATAAAACTTAATTAGTGAAATTTGGTTAATGATTTTCTAAAGCATTTATAAAACCAAAAATTATAAGGAATCTTAAATATTTTAACTTCATTCCAAAATGTTATCTATTTTATGTAATTAAAAGGGTTAATTGAGGACAATTAACGTTTAAGTTTAGGGGAATTTGATCTACTTAAAAATACCCATTTTATGCTTTATTTATTATTCAATTCTTAAGGATATTATGCTTTAATGAAATGTATTTTCATGTTTTTGGATGTAGATGATTAAAAAAGTGTCCAAGAAAGAAAAAGAAGGAAAAATGAGAAAAAAGGAGCAAAAATGGAGCTTATGAAGCAAAATATTGGAATTATTGGCCTGGCGCCAGAATTTGGTGCCTAAGTGCCAGTTTGATACAGACACTGTCAAGATTTTTGATGCCTTTGAGCAGTTATTTTGACGATGTTAAGCGGTTAGTGGAGCTTCTAGAAGACTGAAAGTTACTCTTAATATATAGGACATGTGATACAATGTATTTGGACACAAGGAAACGGTCTGGATCGCAAAGAGGTTCGTTCCAAAGTGAAGAGGTGCGAAAGACCAGGTCACGGAGTCTGGGGCCTAAGCGCCGGGATCCGGCGCCTAGGCGCGACAGTTACCTTCTAGAAGGTACATATAATTTGGACAAATTTTGAAGAGGTGCCTTAAGCAACCCCTGGTCAAATTTAGAGCTCTATAAATAGGAGCGCATTCTACAGAAAAAATCGCACCACCACCCCCCCTCTTAGTACTCATACCCATTTTAGCATCTTCTCTCCCCTCTTTAGTTTTATTTAGTATCTTCCATACTTAGGGTGCCACTTTACTTTGTATCTAGTGAGTTTATTTTGAGTATTTATTGTGTGTTATTGCTGTTGGAGTCTTTCATCATTGCTTTGGAGTCAGTAGAAGTCAGCGAATCACTTGAAGGAACACTTCAGATAAGTATTTGTGCTTTGGTTCAAAGTTTTGTAAATATGTTTTGTTGTGTTATTTCAATGTGTTCTGAGTACTTAGTTATCTTTCTCCTTTCAATTATGAAAAGATTATAAATTAATTAAATTTTGTAGAGAATTAAATTTAAAATATTTTAAAACATTGTGTTGATATTAATACCTGATCTTAGTTTACTTTTTAAATTGGCCATTTAAATTGTTAAAACCTGTTGAAGAATTTTGAGACCTCTCCGGAGATAAATTCTTAACTAGTAGATATCACATGAATCCTTAGGTAATCACAGGCTATACACAGATTATTTAAGGTGAAGTACAAATAAATATGAAGATATTATTTATTGGGCGTAAAATTAATTAGTTTTTAGAGTGACAGACTAAATTCTAATAATTTGGTTTATAGAAAGGTAATGGGTCACTGGTAGGGCCGATCATAGCCACCCTTGGACATCTAGTAGTGTGAGCCTATATTAACTCATTCTACTAATAAAACATCCTGAGTCGATCTATAGATTAGTCAATGTTCTTTGCACCTGGACCAAAGGGTAAAGAATAGGAATGCTTCTATTTGGCACAATACCATAATCTAAATTCCTTACAAAAGATAATTATTCCATAAATCTTGGATTAGTTGAAAAGGAGAAAGTCATTTTCATACTTGCATTGAATTTTAATTACTGCTTACTGCTTACTTGCTTATAATAAAAATTGTTAGTAAATCAAATTTGAAAACATATATTAAAAAAAAGAGTATATATAAATTTCATTTAATTTGAAAATTCTAAAATATTTCTTACATTTCCTACTTTTTATGAACTTACTTTCCTTGTAGGATCGATAACCAGGACTCCACTAGAGCCCTGTATTACTTGAATGATACGTATACTTGCGTTTAAAATTGTGACTTTTACAATAATTATTATAAAATCTAAATATAAATTAATAAAAGTAAACCTCGCGCATCAAGTTTTTAAAGTCATTTGTCAGGAAATAAATATTCTAAAAAGTGATATCAAATTCTTGTATTTTAAAGCATATATAAAGTCGCATCGCATCAAGTATCCAAGGAATAGCAGAAAGGATTATGAAGATCGAGGCCAATGTGGAGTCTATTGATGCAAAGGTAAATGAAATTAATGCTCTTTCAGTGCACATTGGATGGCAACTCAAAATGCATATCAGTCATACAAGTCATATGGAAGAAGCGAATAGAGCCATGTATCTAAAGAACAAATGGATAGAAGAAGAAGATGTAAGAGGATTTAATCATCGGCTGTTTTATTAGATTTACATTCCAGATGGTTAAAATGGAATTAATGGTGGTTTTGGATGTAATCCACCTAATGGAGATTGGAATTAAATTATGTGTGGTCTTGTGGTTTGATTATGTCTGTTTAGTGTTTTTAGTGTGATTTTAGTTAAAGTTTGTGTTTGTTACACTTTACATATGTTTGATACATCTCAATTATGTAAGTTAGTGTTTAATTACATGTGTTTTAACTTATGTATTTAGAGAATTTCATCCAAAGTTTTTGGATAGAAATTTGTAGTTTTTATTAAGTGTGTTTTAATATTTAATGAAATATAAGTTTGTGTTTATGTGAAAATTGTGTGGAATCATTGGAAATATAAGAGTACTTCTGGAGTATTAGAAGCATTTATGGGGAGAAATAATTATTTGAAGTGATTAAAGGTAATTAACTCAACTTTTTGATGGAATTAACTTAATTGTCAAAATTTAGGCACTAGCGCCTAAGCGCCAAACCGACGGCGTATAAGCGCCTGATTTCGCGGCTAATCGCCGTATGCCACACAGATAGGTGCAGGTTTGTGAAAATCAATTTTTTGCAGTTAAAACCCAAAATTTTCCATTTTTAACACCCCCATCACTTTCAACCTCTCCGTTTCACGACATAGGAGCCTAGGGCATCACTATTTTGATAATTTTAGAGCCGATTTCATTAAAATTTGTTGGATTTGAATTCCTTAAGGTATGATCACTACTCCTAAGTAAAAAAATTTTATTTTCACCATGTATTTTGAGTACATTATTGAAAATTCTGAAAATCACTATTCATGGTGAAAATTTGAGAAAAACATGAGAAATTGCTTGGATTTAGTGGAGTTTACCTTTAAAAGTTGAGTTAACAAGTTTAGTTTAAATTTGGAATTTATGGTGAATTTTTTGTGAATTTTTAGAGATGGCTCCAAAGTCAAAATGCTCGAAAGAAAAAGCAAAATTTGATTCCGACAAAATTTGTTAGTTCTAAAGCAGGGAATCGTTACGCCAATGCACTCACATCACGTAAATTGATTCCAGAACAAGTTTTTAGTAAGCCAGGAGAAGATATTGAGGGGATGATTGCTAGAAGGAATTGATAAAGATACTTTTCCTTTTCTGCTGTTGCAGTTGTTTTTGTGGTGAGAGAGTTCTATGATAACTTGCCAGTAGCAAAAGACAATTTGGTGATGGTTAGAGGGCAACAAGTGGATTTTTCATCTACGATAATTAATACTTTTTACCGATTACCTACTGTGATGTTTTGTTTTTATGCAAATTTTCATCCTTCTGAGGGAGAGTTAGATGAGATTATCGCCTTTCTTACTGATGAAAGAGGTTTGTGGAAGATTAAAACGAAATAAGAGTAAATTTTCAAGCCTCTAAATTGAATGTCAGTTCAAAGGCATGACATTACTTTATCTCATCTAAGCTTCTGCCTTCAAGTCATGTCAGCGTAGTTACAAGGGAGAGAGCTGTTCTGAACCATTGTATTCAGCAGGGAAAGTCTTTAGATATTGGGGCTATTATTTTTTATTATATTTTGAGTTGTGCCAGAGCTGCTACTACTGCAAGTATGGGATTTCCATCTCCAATTAATTCACTTTGTGAGTAGTTTGGTGTTAAGTCTGAAGCATGAGAAGAGGTTCTTCAGCCACTTACACCTATTACCAGTGTAAATGTGAATACTTACACTATACATTCAGTATTTGTCTGGAAAGGAGGATCTGTTAGAGCTTCTAGTGCTTCTGCTTTTGCTGCTTCTACTTCTCGTGCTTCTACTGCACATGCATCATCCTCCAGAGATTCACAAACTAGATTATTACAGAAGATTTTAAAGAAGGTGATTCTTACCCAAGAGAATGATAGAGATATGGATGGTAAGATTGAAAATTTTGAAAGGTATATTGTAAAACATGATGAATATGAGGAGAATTATCAACAACACATGGATAGAGTGATTAGAGGAGATCACAGTGCTGAGATGCCCCCTCATCCTTTTTATATACCTTATGTGCCATCCAGAGACTGAAATGAAGATGATGATGATGAGGATGATGATTAGGATTGTTGTCTTGAGTTTGTGATGTCTGTATTTGTGTTTTGTGATGTTTAGAGTTTTATTTGTTGTTGTATTTTGCTATGGACTTTGAAGTTGTGTATATTATAGTTGCACTATTTCTTTTATGCACATTCAAATGTTTATGTGTTGGTTTGATGTTTTATATTGTAATATATGATGTGTTTGGGGTAGTAAATGTTTTTATGTGTTTTTAGTGTTTAAATTTTTGGTAGTGTCTAATTTAATTCCTATAAATATTAGAAAAATTTAGAACACTATTAGAAACCACTATTTATATAGCATGTTTAAACTTTTCAAAATTTTCCACCATTTATTTTCTAGTATGTTGTGATTTGTGGTGTGTATTTGCTTTGAAAAAAACTCCACTATTGTAGAAGTTCTTTGAAATGTTAAAATTTCTATTTTATGAAAAATTGAAAAACTAAATTTGATTTCCTTTTACTCCTTATTTTTAAATTATTATACTTGCATAATTTTTATGCTTAAATGTTTTATCCTAACTAAAAATTAAAGTTTGGGGGGAATTTAAAAACAAACTTTTAAAAACTAAAATTTTATTTGTTCTCAAGAATACTTAAATAAAATTTGATTTTTGATTGAAAACAATTATGTATATGAAGTTATATTAGGGAAGCAAAATTTTGAATATAGAAATGAGTAAGAAAATTTAACTAAAATTTATAGTAATGATGAAAATTTTAAAGTTAAAATTTTCTTAGTAAAGAAATGTTAAATATAGTTAAACTATCTTTAGTAAGAAGTGTTGTATTTTTTGATAAATAGAAGATTTGACTTTTATTTTTAAAAGATTAAATTTGTTCTATTGAGAAATAATTTTCAACACTATTATTATGATTTTTAAGTGAAAGATATAGATTAGACCTTTCTTTTAAATGAAAGGGTGGAATTCAAAAGTGATAAATTTCATAGACCTATGCATAGATGCCACAAATAAAGTGACAAATTTCATTTGATTTTGGCGCAAATTTGAAGGGTTTTTGAAGCATTCTTCGGTTTAAACTTCACTAACCTCCCATCAGCACTGAAATTCATTTAAAATTTGAATGGATGGATGCATACATGATGGATACTTTGAATCTGGACATATTTTGAAGAGACACCAAGGTACCTTTTGGAAAATTTTCAAAAGAAGACCGAAGATTAGAAAAATGGTTGTTGTTGGAGGGTGTGTTTGGTGTTAAGGGTCAAGTTTATGTTAGAGAGTTATTTAGAGCACACTTTTCCACTTCACCTCTTTTATTATCATTTGTATCTAGTTTTTATTAAGAGTAGAATAGAGAATTGGAGCCAATAGATTTGGGCACCAACCTCTTTTGTATCTTGTAAAGGGAAAGCAAAGTTTCAAAGGAACTTTAATAGTCTTGTGGAGAGGATTTTCATATAAGTGTAACTTTATTTTACATTTATTTTTAAAGTAAGACTTGTTGTGTTTTCATTATGATTTGTACTTTCAAATCAAGTTGTGATTGTGTTTTCTCCATGGATTCTGAGTAGTTTTCTTTATCTTATTCCTTTTAAATGATGAAGTAACTAAATTATGGAAGGAAGTTATGTGAAGTATAGGATTTAAATATTGGATGAAGTTGTGATGATTCACTACCTTGCACTTCATTTACTTCATGATTTGGCTGATTAAGATGTTAAAATTTTTTGGGAGATTATATAAGATCCATTGCAGTATTGTCTCAATCAATAATTGGAAAGAATCACATGCAATTGTATGGATGAGAATTGTAGTCCATATGGTTGGGTGCAAATAAATAGGAAGATATGCTTATAATGGGGGGTAAAATTAGAGGAATTTAGAGTGATAGGCTAAAGCCCCCTAATTTGGTTTAATGTAAAAAATTTTGTTGTGAAATGTTAGCCCTCAGGTAGAGGGAATCAAGGGAACTCTGGAGTGAGAGCTGGTATCTTCCGTGCCTAACCCATCTACAAGATTTCAAAGCTTCAAATTAACCAATGTTCTTTATAGAACCAAGTAAGGTAAAGAATATAATTGCTTCTATTAAGCACAACACATTTTAGATACTTCCACAACAAAATTTCATAATTATTATTGATTCATTGAAAGAGGAAAAAGATATTTTATTCTCATTTTCTTTCATACTATTTTATAGTTGTGTTAACTTTAGTTGTTTTTTTTTTAAACAAATTTGAAAAACTTTATATCTTGAAATATATTTTACAAAATTATTTTAAAAAGTAAAAACTTATTTTTCTTATTTCTTTAAAATTTTAGACATTTCTCTGTGGGTTCGATATCTCAGGGCTTAATCAAAAAGTCCTACATTACCTGATAAACGATACGTATACTTGCGTAGTATCCCATATTATATATAATTAAAGTATAACTTCATATTTAAGACGTAAGGGTAAATGATTGGGATCAGTCTCCTATCACTTGAACAGCTTATAGTGATGCTGATTGGGCTGGTAGTTCTAATAAACGTTGATCTATTACTGGATGGTGCATGTTTCTCGGCAACTCTTTAATCTCTTGGAAGTGCAAGAAACATGATTGATCCTCTAAGTCATCTACTGAATCAGAATATTACATTATGTCCTCTGCTTTTTTCGAGATCATTTGGCTTCGGGTTGCGCTGGCTGAGCTTGGTTTTCCTCAGCTTGAGTCTACTTCTCTTGTGCAGATAGTACTAGCGCTATCCAGATTGCTGCTAATCCCATCTTTCATGATCACACGAAGCACGTTGAAGTAGATTTTCATTCCATTCGAGAAGCCTATGTGGATGGTGTTATATCTCTTCCTCATATCACTTCTGATCTCCATACAGCTGATATATTTACTAAGGCTCTTTCTTGATAGTCATCAGTTTCTTGTCGACAAATTGTGCTTCTTGATCAGCCAGCATCAATTTGAGGGGGATATCAATGATGTCAATCAGGAGTAAACAAAATTGGGCAGAATAAAGAGTTTCCTTCTTTGTAATGTTGAGAAGAAGGAAATTTATAATTACATGGATTCATTCCTTTAAGTTGAATATTTAGTTTAGGAATATGTATTAATTATGTTACCTAAAATAGATTATACAGAAGATTATGTACCTAAAATAGATTTTACAGACCATTATTTATTGGAATGAAAAAAAGGAAAAGGCATTCAGCCTATTTGCACAAAGTATTGACATAATTAAGTTTAATTAATCAATTAAACTTACCAAAATTAGGTTTAATTAACCTTAACCTAGTTAGATTTAACCATAATTAAGTTTAACTAATCAATTAAAGCTTAACCAAATTAGGTTTAATTAACATTAATCTAATTAGACTTAGCCACAATTAAGTTTAATTAATCAATTAAACCTTACTCAAATTAGGTTTAATTAACTTTAATCTAATTAGAATTAACCACAATTAAGTATAGTTAATCAATTAATCCTTACCTAAATTAGGTTTAGTTAAACTTAACCTATACTTAGGTTCAACCCAACTTGAACCTAAGTCAAACCTAAACCTTTTAGGTTCAACATATATTGAACCTAACCTTAACATATACTTAAGTTCAAGCTAACTTGAACCTACGTCAAACTTAAACCTTATAGGTTCAACATACATTGAACCTAACCTTAACCTATACTTTGGTTCAACCCAACTTGAACCTAAGTCAAACTTAAACCTTTTAGGCTCAACATTAAACCTAACCTTAACCTATACTTAGGTTCAACCAAACTTGAACCTAGGTCAAACTTGAACCTTTTAGGTTCAACATACATTGAACCTAAGTTGAACTTATGTCAAAACCCTTAACTTAGGTTCAAAATATATTGAACCTAAATCAAACCTTTAACTAAAGATCAACCAAAGGTTGAACTTAAATCAAAATCCTTAACTTAAATTCAAACCTAAACCAAACCTTTAACTTAAGATCAACTAAAAATTAATCTTGAGGCAAACGTCAACCTTAACTTCAACCTACATTGAACTTAAAATCCAAATTGAATCAAACCCTACCAAATCTTTAGGCTCAACGTACATCAAGACCTAAAACCCTAAGTCTAACTTACATTAGACTTAACTAAATTTCTTTAGGTCCAACCAACAATAGGACTTAAATATTAAGTTTAATCGAAATTTAGACCTAGATTCAAAAAACATTGAATCTAAATTCCTAAATCTAAACCATATTAGATTTAACTCAAAAATAGTAGGTTCAAACGACACTAAATCTAAGTTCCCAAGTCTAATTTATATTATACTTAATTCAAAACCTTTAGATTCAAAAAGACATTGAATCTAAATTTCTAAATCTAATTCAAATTAAATTTAACTCAAAAATATTAGATTCAAACGAAACTGAATCTAAGATCCCAAGTCCAATTTATATTAGACTTAATTCAAAACCTTTAGATTCAAAAAGACATTGAATTTAAATTTCTAAATCTAATTCATATTAGATTTAACTCGAAATCATTAGATTCAAACAACACTGAATCTAAATTCCCAAGTCTAATTTATACTAGACTTAATCCAAAATCTTTAGATTCAAAAGACATTGAATCTACATCCCTAAATCCAATTCATATTAGATTTAACTTGAAATCATTAGATTCAAATGACACTGAATCCAAAATTCTCAAGTTTAATTAGATCTTACAAACATTAGATCTAAAAAAACTTGAATCCTTTCTTTAGGTTTAAATTACATCAAACTTAAATAAACAAACCAACATATAAAAATCAATTAAAATGACACATGGAAAATTTTAATTGGTTAATAAATTGTAAACAACCTAAACTTTTCCAACCTAAAATCTGAAAGGACATTAAACTTAAATAAAACCTTAATGAACAAGATCACCAAATGCAACTTGAACCCCAGCATTCTTAATCTACGAAGATTTCTTGGATGATGCAATCACAGGAGTCTTCCAGTCCTAGTTTAAACACCTTTCGGACTAAGTAGTTCAAGGCTTTCGATGATCCTGGGACGATGGAGTCATGGACATCCTGACCGGGTTGTCTAAAAATTAAAACTTAATCAACTAAATTAACAAATAAAATTGATATTATTTATTTTGTAAGAATTACTCTGACATTATTTTTCTTGCATGTTTAAAATAAGTTCCGCTTTAGATTTAATTTACGTGTAAATAGGGTGTGTTAACTCTATTTTGCAGGACAACAATCTAAAGACAGAACGAACGATAACAAAACAAAATAAAACCAAAATAACATCAAAACAAAGACATTGACATAACAAAATAAAACAACTTTAACAAAATGACATTGACAAAATAAAATCAAAATGACAAACAACGAAACAAAACCTAAACTTTTAGTATAATCACAAAAACTAAACTTTTAGGATAGCCACCAAACAAATAACAAACTACAAGACAAAACGACAATAAAATGAAAAACAACAACAACAAAAATAAAATTGACATAACAAATGACATTGACAAAAATAAAACCTTTAGGGTATAACATAACACTTAGAAATGAATTACCCCTAGGATTAAACATTGATGTCTCTTTCCTTGTTCTTGAAATTTCTTAGAAAACAAGTGTTAACATTAATCAGAAGTTTTCTTAGACACCCTTAATTGTCTAAGATGTGATTAACTATAGGAGCTTGCTCCTATAGGAGATTCAAGGACTTGGGATAGGTTTCATACTTAAAAATCTCTGGTTATCAAAATATTATATGTGATCCTCCTTATATAAAAATTTCTAGAATAAAGTATTCTAGAATTCCCTTTTTGTAAGGATTATCTCTGTGATTTCTTAATCTACTATTTTCTATCTGATCAACCCTTATTTTCTTCAAATTTCTTAACATCTAAAGATCCTTTACATGATCTGGAGAAATAAGATCTCTTGAAGACTAAGACGATATGATAGATAAACAGAGTGGCGACTCCTTCAAACAATGGAATTGACATTTCACACCTCACATCGATATGAGAGAATCTCGGCTGCGACGGGCCGGCACCCCACAACTCTGGATGCCACCAATTAGCAAGACGTAAATTAGGATCTTTAGTTCGTGATCCCCCAAACTAGTTATTAGATATAATTTAGATAATAACAGGTTTAATTTTAAATGAATTAGTAGCTACAGCAGGATTTTGATTACTACCATGAAGTTCATCCTCTGTAGGATTTACAAAATCTCTTAAAGGTCTTAATTCATGATGAATTTCAACATTTTGATTAATTTGATTTTCCATTTCTTCAAATTTGTGAATTTTTTCTTTATTTTTAATTTCTTAAGTTTTTCTAATAGTTCTTTCTAATTCAGAATCATAAGATACAAGTTTTTCATAACCTGAACATTGCATAAACTATTACAACACAATAATAATAAAGAAAATAATAAAAAACAAAAACACACATAAACAGATAAATTTTAAATAAGACTTTCTAAAAATAGATATTTTGTTTTTCTAAAAGTTATTTTTAATGTATCTTTTAAATTCAAATCCAAAGACAATTTGTTTTTTCCTCTTTTTCCCCGGCAACGGTACCAAAAACTTGATTTCAATTTGTTTTACTACCTGACAGATACTGGTAATTTTATGCTTGTGGTAATTAGATTATAATTATATTTTTAAAATAAAATTTCCTTATTTACATCGACACCAAAAACATGATTTTGATGTAAATAATAATGCAACTATGATAATTTAATTTAGGGATTCTACGCAAGTATATGTATTGTTATCAAGTAATATAAAACTTTCTGATTAAGCCCCGAAATATCATTTTCATGGGGAGAATTATGGATAATAAAAGATAAAAAAGTTTTTAGATCACAAATTCTATTTAGAAAAGACTCTTACTTAGGCACCCCAGTTCATTTTAACATCTTCTTCATTTTTGCTCCAGATTTGATTATTTTCACTCCTTTTGACATATTTGGTCCATTTAAGTGTACCTGAAAGAAAAACACACAAATCTCTTCCATTAAAGTGCAAAATCATCAAAAATTGGTATAAAATGTGAATAAAAATATTATATATTTTAGGTATTTCAAGGTTCAATATACATTGAACCTAAATCAACCTATAACTTAAGTTCAACATTATATGATATATTTACCTATACTTAGGTTCAACTCAAATTGAACTTAAGACATCATAGGTTCAACTCTAATTGAACCTAAAACAATTTAAAAACTTACAATTCAACTAAAACAAACTTTAGAGAATCATGCCTTAGATTTGATCTAAACTAAATCTAAGAAATATAAAACTTTAGATTCTACCTAAATTGAATCTAAATGAATTAAACCTTAGATTCTACATAAATTGAATCTAAGTAGTATCAACTACTTTAACTTAACCTAATATTTAGGGTCAAATCCAAAATTGAACCTAGGGAATATTTTACCATAGAATCTAAGTTATATTGAACCTTAAATTTTACCTAAATCATTTTATGTTTCGGGTTTTACTCAAATACATTAGTTTCTACCAACATTGAATCTAAATAATTTTATAGGTTTAGGTTCTACCAACAATGAAACTAAATCATTCTATAGAATTAGGTTCTACCAACATTGAACCTTGATCATTTTATACATTAGGTTTTACCTAAATTGAACTTAAATCACCTTGGGCTCTAGATTCTACATAAATTGAATCTAAATCAAAACACAAACTTAATGATCTTGATCGGATCATTCAAAATGAAATAAAATGACAAAATAACCAAATTGGATTGGTTAATAAATCGTAAACAACCTAAAATATTTCAACTTTTAAAATCTGACAAAAGTTATTAAAACTGAAATGAAATTTTAATCAACAAAGATCACCAAACTGAACTTGAAACACAGTATGTTTTCATCTACGAAGATTTCTTGGACGATGTAATCCATAGTTGTTAACAAGAGTCTTGGGCACTAGTTTAAACACATTTCAGACTAAGTAGATCAAGGTATCTGAAAACCCTAGGACAACGAAGCCATGGATATCTTGACCGGGTTGTCTAAAAATTAAAATTTAACCAACTAAAACAACAATTTAAGAAATAAAATTGACATTATTTCATTTATAAATCTGACACTATTTTCCTTACGGGTTGAAGATAAGTTTCGTTTTAGATTTACTTTACATATTATTAGGGTGTGCTAATTTTGTTTTACAGGATGACATTCTGAAGATAGGACAACAAACTTTAAAACAAAATCAAAACGACAACCAAATAACAACTAAAAAATAAAACAAGAATAAAATCAAAATCAAACAATGACAACATGACAAAAAAGAATAAAACAAAATAAACCAAAATGGTAACAAAATAAAACAAAACTAAAACAATAAAAAAACAAAACAAAATGACAACAATAAAACCAAAACTTTAGGGTAAGACGTGACAAATAGAAACATATTTCCATTAGGATCAAACACTGAAATTTCCTTCCTTGATCTTAATATTTCTTACATACAAATGTTAACATTAATCAGGAGCTTTCTTAGGTAATCCTAACTTTCTAAGATGCAATTAACTATAAGAGCTTGCTCTAATAGGAGAATAAAGAACTCAGAATAAGGGTCATACCTAAAATCTCTGGTTACTAGATTTTCCATCTGGTCATCCTTATACAGGGATCTCCAAAATTAGATGTTAGCATCCAGAGCTGTGTCGGAGATTTTCTCAGTGTTGATGTCGATTTCGTTTTAGAGTCGCCACTCTGTTTATCTATAATATTGCCATAATCTTCAATAGATCTTATTTCTTTGGATTCCATAAAAGGATCCTCAGATAGTAAGAAATTTGAAGAAAATAAGGGCTAATAAGATAGAAAATAGTAGAATAAGAGATGTCAATGGCAATCCTTATAAAAAAATATTCTAGAATGTCTTATCCTAGAAGATCTATATAAGGATAATGAAGTTTTGATAACCAGAGATTTCTATATATAGTGTCTATCCTGAGTTCTTTAAATCTCTTATAGAAGCAAGCTCCTATTGTTAATTACATCTTAGACAATTATAATTGTCTAATAAAACTTCTGATTAATGTTAATCACTTGTTTTCTAAAATGTTTCAAGGAAAGAAACGTTAACGTTCAATCTCATACCCTAAAAGTTTGATTTTCTCAATTTTTTATTTTTTTTGTTGTTTGTCGTTTCAATTGTTTTATGAATGTTATTACTTTGTTGTCTTGTAATTTGTTATTTGTTTTGGTGACTATCTTAAAATTTTTTGTTTTGTTTTGTCTTACTTTTGTCATTTTAATGTTTTTTTTTGTTTTGTTTTGTAGTTGTTTTGTTGTCATTGTGATTTTGTTTTGTTTTGTTGCCATTTGTCCCGTCTTTGGAATGTCGTCTTGCAAAACAGAGTTAACACACTTTATAATACGCAAAGAAAATCTAAAACAAAATTTAATGTCATCGTTTCGCCTTGATCGTCCTCCAAAACAGAGTTAGCACACCCTATAATATGCAAAGAAAATCTAGCACTTACTCTTAACTTGCAAGAAAAAGAGTGTTAGTTAAATATGGATTTAACTTAAGTTATATTCCAATTAATTTTAATGTTGATTAAAAATAAAATCTAACAAAAATTTAGATTTTAAAATTTTAGATTTAATTTCATTTGAACCTAAAAATGTTAAGTCTAATGTTGATTAGACTTAAAATCTAAAAAGTTTAGATTTTTAATATTTTGGATTTGATGTCATTTGAAAATATTATGTTTAATGTCAATTAGTCTTAAAATCTAACAACGGTTTAGATTTTCTTATCTTAAATTCAATGTTATTTGAATCTAAAAGTCTTAAATTGATTAGAAGTTTGATAATTTGATTCAATGTCATTTGAATCTAATATTTGTGGTTTAATCATTTGATTTGGTTCAATATTGGTTGAACCTAATGCTTGGGTTCAAGTTAGGTTGAACTCAAGTTGAATTTTGGTTAAGCTAGGTTCAATACAAATCGAACCTAATGTTGATGTTAAATTAGGTTCAATTTAAGTTGAACCAAAAATTTATGTTAAGCTTGACATAGGTTTAAGTTAGGCTAAACCTAAGGTTTAGGTTTAACTTAAGTTTAATTTGTTTTGAACTTAAGTTAGGTTTGTCTTGGTTTTGATTTGGATTTAACTTAGATTTATGTCATGTTGAACCTAAGTTAGGTTTGACTTAAATTTAATATAGGTTGGACTTAAGTTAGGTTTGACTTAGATTCATGTCATGTTGAAACAAAGTTAGGTTGAGTTCAATAAGGGTTGGACTTAAGTTAAATTTAGGTTGACTTAGATTCATGTCATGTTGATTCTAAGCTAGATTTGACTTTAGTCCAATATGGGTTGGACTTAAGTTAGGTTTGGGTTGACTTATATTCATGTCATGTTGAATCTAAGTTAGGTTTAACTTAGGTCCAATTTAGGCAGGACTGAAGTTAAGTTTGGGTTGACTTAGATTCATATCATCTTGAATCTAAGTTAGGTTTGACTTAGGTCAAATATGGGTTGGACTTAAGTTTGGTTTGACTTAGATTCATGTCATGTTGAATATAAGTAAGGTTTGACTTAGGTCCAATATGGTTGGACTTAAGTTAAGTTTGACTTAGATTCATGTCTGTCGGCATATTTTTAGGTTGCGTGTTTTATTTTGAAAAAGGAGTCGCCTAACAGAAGTTGTCGGCGAATTTTTAATTTAATTTAAATAAATAATTTGAAAAGTAGTATTTGATTTTTGAAAATAATTTTAAATTTGAAAATTTTAAGATATGAAATCAAACCGATCTCACATCCCGAATAGTTTATATAAACGAGCACCACATCACAAACCGTGTATCTATCCCGAAGAATAGACACACTGCTTGACGATGGGGCTCGATTAAATAAACTAGAAGATTTGTGACATCTGTTTGGTCTGCGAACCAATTTTATAAGCCGACAAATTCCCCTGCTTATTATGAAAGTATTAAACAGGGTTTATATTACCCAGGTTCTTTAAAATTTCCTATAAGGGCAAGCTCCTATAGTTAATTACATCTTAAGTGACGGGAATCACCTAAGAAAACTCTCGATAATAATCAATAATTCCGCTCTCAAGAATTTCAAAGTTCAAGGTTTTCGAGGATTGAATTTTGGAATTTCAATAGGGAATGGATCAAATTTGGAACATTTTATTTTGGGAATTCAAAGGAAGAAAAGTAGGAGAAATTACTGATTCGAAGCGAACTTCGGTAACTTCCCGACTATCCTATTGTTTGGCTTGAGTTTAGGAAAGTCCTAATACTTATTTAAATGTTTTGACCTTGCCAATTTTAATTAATTAGGGCTTATATTTGTATGATGAAATCAAACAAATAGCCTAAAAGATGTGAGGGTTTATTGTTGTATCGGACGACTACCTCGGAATCCTAAGACCGGTTAGGGCTTAATTTGCAATGTAAATGCCTAACGAAGAGTTGAGGATTTATGTTGCACTAGGCAAGCTACCTCGAAGTCCTATGGCTTTGTTGTTTAATTCTAAGAAGGTTTTGCTGAAGTAGGTTCAAGTTTTGCTGACGACGATGGCCGTGTCGCCCACCATGCTCCAAGCTCCTTGTTGTTGCGAGAGGTTTAGTTTTAGAAATCATAAATCGGGGGATAAGAAAAGTGTTTTGGTTTAGAGAAGTCTTAATTTTCCAAGTGTTTTTGTATTTTGATTAAAACAAATCTTAAAGTTGATTATAACGACACCGGTTAAGATCCCGCGGTTCCATCCTTCCGGCATCATTATTTTTATCGGATTCACTTAGTCCGGATGAATTTGCTAAACTCAATCGAATGAGTTCCACACTTTCATTTAGACCGTGGGAAATCCCGTTAGCAACACGTAGGTTACATCATCCGAGGTATTCCCGATCATCCAACAGGACGTTTTAATTTAGTTGTAATTATAGTTTTGTATTCTGTTTGTGATTAAATTTTGAGTTGTTTTATATTTTGAAATGTTGTGGCGGTGAATTTTATCTTGCAATGACTTTTAACTTAGTTTTGGTTTCAGTTTTAGGGACTATCCTAAAGGTGTGGGTTTTCATGCAACGAGTTGTTTTATCATGCAAGAAAAGTAAAGTGCATTTGCAATAAAGTAAATTGCAAGAAAGTAAATTGCAATAAAGTAAATTGCAATAAAATAAATTGCAATAAAGTAAATTGCAATAAAATAAATTGCAATAAAATAAAAGCGTACCTGGAGGGTCTTCCCGTCATCCCAAGCTACACTTAAAACACAATTAGAATATTTAAGCAAGTTCCTAGGTAAAGCTAAAGGAAGGGTTATGGTTTTCTACCAAATTCTAATCCTATAAGTAGTACATCTCCTGTGACGTCTAGAGTTCTTTGTGTTTTTGTTTGAAGATGATTTTCTTCATCAAAGAATAATTAAATCCGATTGTTCTTATAAATATCCTATCATATTGAGGAAGTGCTTAAGAAGAATCTTAAACATCTTTTCAATATTTCTAGGATTGTTTTAAGTCCAAATGAATTTAATTATATAAATGAATCAATCGTCCGAGGTTTTCAAGTTTTGTTAACTTGCCCAGTGAACTAGGACATTTGAATATCCTATGAGTGAAGTAACACTTCATTTAATGTTTTATTTAGGAGTTCTGATAACTAAAGCTTTCAAGGGTAAATTAATATTCAAATGATTTGATTTAAGTTAAAGGGTTTAAATTTGGAATAGTGTTCAAGTTATTTTAGATTTATTTTGAATTCTTTATGTTTTAAGTGATGTTATATTTAATTCAACTTAATTTAATTGAGTTTTAATTTAATTTAATTTAATTTAATTTGATTTGATGTTTAATTAATTTGATTTAATTTTAATTTAATTTGATTTAATTTAATTTAATTTAATTATTTAATTTAATTTAATTTAATTTAATTTAATTTAATTTAATTTAATTTAATTTAATTTAATTTAATTTTTAATTTAATTTAATTTAATTATTTAATTTAATTTATTTGATTTAATTTAATTTAATTTAATTATTTAATTTAATTTAATTTAATTTTTAATTTTAATTGAAATTTTAAAAGAGTTTAATAATTTAATTAAGTCTTTTAATATTTTACATTTGAGTTATCATTTTAATTAAGAGTTAAGTATTAATGATATAATTAGTTTAGGGATTTTTTAAATTAAAGAATAAATCTCTTCCTAATAAATATCCCTTATTTTAATAATTCCAATTTATTATTCTTCCAAATTTAATCTATTATTTAATTAAAGTTTAATCATTTTAAAATTGTTTAATGGGTTTCTACCCTTTAATTATTTAAATTTCAATCATCCAAATCAGATTAAGATCAAATATTTTACTTGTTGATTTTTTATTAAACCTAAAGTTTTAATTAAGGGTTAAAAGTTTAATTACCATTTTACCCCTTAAGCTTAATAATTTCATAACTCACTAAATTGAACTCAAATGAACTTGAAATTTTTATGTGACTTCACTCATATGTCAATAAAGACATGAGAGGAGAAAATGTGATTTTTCTGTATTTAATTTATTTATATAATTATTTTTGGTGGAAAATAGAGATTTTCAAGGAAAATTTGATAACATGACCAAATGAAAGTTTCTGTCCTTAAGAAAATTAGAGGACATTCCTAATGACTAGAGAAGCACTTGGACCAATTTTGGTGATTTTTTGAATTATATTATTTTTATTATAATTATTTTGAGTTTTGGAGTGTTAATTAATTTAAAAATAAAATAAATGTTGAAAAATGGATTTTATATTTTTCAAAAATCTCTCTGATATCAAGGAAATCAGAGAAGAAAATTTTGCAATTTTCTGATTTTTCTATGATTTATTATAATTATTTTAGTGAAAATGCTAGAAAATACATTTTTTTTTAATTTTAAAATTACCCTAGGGCTTTAAAATTCAATATCTCACTAAATAGACCTAAGAAAAATGTGGGATTTGTTCCTAAGTGATTAAAATTCAAAATGTGACATTTTGGTGTATTTTTTTATTTTTGTGATTTTTATTATTTTTTAATTATTAAAAATATTAAAATATTATTAAAAATCAACTTTTTTAGAAAATTGAAATTTTAATTTTTTTAGGTTCCCCTGATATCAGAGAGGCTCCAAAACCAATTTGGTGAATTTTTGAAAAGTATTTTAAAAGTTATGAATTTTTAAAGTTTAAAATGGCTAAGTGGCTTAATCAACCCAATTAGTGGGTTTAACCAAGTCCAATTGACCTCAAATTTTTATGGTGGATTCCTCTGATCCTAAAGGTCAGTGGAGAATTGATTTCAAGTCAATTTGATGCCTGGTTAACTCTAATTAATTAAAGACCTATTTTGGGTGTTTAAGCCGATTAGGGTTGTTTTGAATGAACTAAGCCAAAATCTATTTTTCCTAGGGTTCTCTGGTCATAAGGAACATCACCAAATTTTCCTAGAATTTATTTCACAACATGCTATTTACTTGGAATTAAAATACTCAAAACAGATGACCTGAACTTGAAAAATCAATAACTTTTCATAGGGATGGCCTCCGACTTTGAAAAATTCGGGGAATGTTCCCAAATTCGGAGGCTTCAAAAGCCCTATGGTCTCATGCCATGGTGAATTGTATGCATGCATGGAGAATTAAAACAATGCAGAGAGTAAATAAATTATAAAAAATAAAATATTTGATGAAATTAAGTGATTTCTTTTCCACATTATTCTCCTCTCTTCACTGAGCAAGAGAGTATTTTTATTTTATTTTTCTGATTTTTCTACACAGAGATATGAATTTTTAAAATTTAGGGAATTAAATAAATCAGAAAATACCCTATTTTTCTATTTATCCACGCGGCGCCAGCGCATCCTCGGCAGCTCCGAAAGACCACGCGGCGCACTCCCATTCGACGCCGCCACCTGAGTCAGTAGCCCGGGCCCCGCGGTTCTCGTACCGTCTCCTGGTCCGACGCCATCTGAGCCGTCCGTCCGCGCGTGTATTGAATGGACGGCATCCGTTCATCGTCCTTAAGTGTTCTCACCCGAGAGCCGTCCACACTAAATCCCTAAGATCTCACTCGATTCTCAATGGATTTTCATGTTCTTATACTCTATGGATTCGTCTTGAAGAGACGAACACATCTATATGGCTAACATGCATTGAAACTAAGGCATTTGAAATGGCGAATCCCCAGAAGCTCGGGATGAAGAGTTAGCTCATACCTTGGCTCAGAGAAGTGTGGCTTCAATCTGAGAGTTGTTGCACCTTCGATTGGGTCTCGGCAAGCTCCGGATGAAGTCTCCCGGTGCCGGGAATTGTCTGGATATGATTTCGACCAAGCCCGATCACAAAGCTTGGAGGTCGGAGCAAGCTCAGGTGGCTTCGGAAATGGGGCTTTTGATGGTGGACACCTTCTCTTGGTCCGGTGAAGGTGTAGAGCCAATCAATTTGGGAATTGGCTCACTTGTGGAGAAGTGTCCTGGTTTTGGGTGGAATTTCAACTCCGAAATTGAGCTTACGGAGGAGAAATGGCGGGGGATTTCACCTGGGGATCAAGTGCTCTAAGGATGGAGAAGGGTGCTGGAACAATTTTGGCGAGTTTTGGCAAGGTTTGTGCTTCTCTCTTTTTCATGGCTGAGAGGGGTGGAGTTTAAATAGAGTTGGTCGGGGGCCTCCTGGGGAGTTAGGGCTTGGGATCGAGCTTGCTCCGGTGAGGAGAAGATCGGCCATGGTAGCCACTCGGGGATGGGGCAGCTCAGGAAGTGAGAATTTCAATGTTGGCTCACATGTGAGCTCTCGGCCATGGTGTTTTCCGGCGGCTCAGTGGCCGGCCGGCCGAGCATGGGTCACCCTCGAGGTCGGGTGGGTCGGGGCTGGAGGTTTGTGCAATCAATCGGCCATGGACATGTGTAAAGGCTTTGATCTAAAGTAGAATGGGGCATGGCTAGTTTTGAGTCTAAATGGGTCAATCCACCCATTTGGGCTTGGTGCACCCTTCGAGGTGGCTTTGGATGCTGTGGGGGATCAAAGGGATCGACTTGGTTTGGCATGGAGAAGTCTCCATCCAAATATATTTGGATTAAATTTAAGTTTAGGTGAAACATGATTAAGGCTAATGAGCTTTAGGGATTAAGGAAAGCCCCCCTCTTCTTACCCAATATGGCATGGTGGAGTGTCCAAAGCCCTCATGGCTCACATGTGGCTCATGCATGGCTTCATGGCTCACCTTTGGCTTGGCAAAAAGTTTGGTCAATTTCATAAAAAAGGATTTTAAGGATTTTGGATAATTTGGTGGAAATTTAGATGAAGCTTCATTTAGAAATATTTGATCATTGGTTTAGGACTTAGGGATGATTTTAATTGAAAGTATGATGAGGGGAAATGTCATATGGGCTTTGGAAGAATTTTTGGGGTTTTGGATTTGGTGGAAGTGGGCTTTTAAAATGGTTTAAGGAATGGGCCTTTAAGTTTAAAAATGAATTTATGGATGGGAATTTTGTAAAGAGGTTGGGCCAAATAATTGTTGGGTTTAGCTCATGGATGTGTCATGAGTGATTTGAGGCAAATTGGGAGTGATTTGGATTTGAATTGGGTTGAATTTGGGTTAGGTTTGGGTTTAGGTCAAAAATGGGCCTTTTAACCTTGGGTTGAGTTTGAGTGGGACTTGGGTTTAAATTTTGGGCAAATCATGTTAGGGTTTTGTTTGTGGGGATGTTAAGGAGGATTTAGAAAAGGTTTGGGGTTAATTGGAGTTGAATTGGGTGAGTTTGAGTTAGGTTTGGGTCATGGGTCCAAATTGGGCTTTAAGGCCAAAAGTGGAATTGGATCCAAATGTCAACCAAATTGGACTTGGATTTGGTCTAGATTGGTATTGGGGATGTTGAATTGAAGTTTAGAATTGAATTGGACCAAAATTGGGGTCAATTGGGTAGGTTTGGTTTGACATTGGGTTCACTTTGGGTTAAAATGGGTCAATTTGGGGGTTTTGACAAAAGTAGGGTAAATTGACAAAATTGGCACATGGTGTAGTTGGAAAAAATGAAATTGGGAATATTTGGGATTTTCTGGAATTTTTTGAGAATTTTCTGAATTTTTGGATTTTTAGGCCAAGAAGGGTATTTTGGGTATTTGGAGGGTATTGGGAGGTATTTTTGGAATCTTTGGTATTTTTGGGTATGGATGATCAATTTGAGTGATGTGGAGATGTTTGGGATTGATTTTGGAAAATTTTGGGTAATTTGGAAATTTTGCGAAAATTTGGGTAATTTCGAGGTTTTGGGTAGGTTTAGTAGGTGTAGGGTCCTGGGGTCAAAAATCGAAAATTTGGGAAATTGAAAATTGGGTGAATCTAGGTGGAAAGAAATCATTTTGGTTGAGCCATGAAGCCATTTCAAGCCCATATGAGCCATGAAAGGACTCATTTGAGGCATTACGTATGTTGTTCCTAACCCTCTTGCCTAGAGCTTAGGGGTTAAGGACCATCCATGTGAATCACCTACATGAGTCAGGAGGTTAAGTTGGGTATGGGTGTGGTTTTAGGAAGTGTGTGGAAATGTAGTGTGTATGTGTAGTGTGTATGTAAGTGTATGTGTAAGTCAGCCCCTTCACCAGACCAGGCCACCCAGGGCAGTCTTAAGGCCAAAGAGTCCTATAGGAACTCATCCTTTAAACTTCCACATTTGATTTCAACCCTCTAGGTGATTAGGGGTCTATAGTCAAGTTTGTGGAGTTTGCAGGGAGTTTAGAAGTGGTTTGAATTTCTAAAAGGTGGGTCCCAATTCTAGTCCTCTAAGATAGTCGAAGGAAAAGCCTAAGGCTAGATCCTAAGCACTAAAAAAGAAGAAGGGAAGACCTCATCAAAAATGAGGTCAACAAATGGACCCCGATAGGTGTGGTGAGTCGACGGAGCACACCGCGCGTATTGGTGTTGACCGAAGCGATCAACAAAACCAACACAGATATCCAAGTGACGAACTTAGGACGAAGTAGAAGAGTTTCCGCTGGGGAGTGTCAAGTATATCTCTTGAACCGGAGATTCTTGAACTCTCGCTGGGGAAAGGAAAAGGAGGTGAATCCCAAATCACATGATGCGGGGAATTTCGATTTAGATTTTATTTTGTTTCAATTTATGTTTTGATGTGTGAGTTTAAATTTTAGTTTGGAGTTTCAATTTAGATTGAAGTTTGTCGAAATTAATTTAAAGGATTTGATTTGAAATGAAAATTGGAATTTTGAGGTTTTAGATGTAACATCTTTAACCTCGAAAGAAAATTGAATTGATTAGATTGAATCGTTGCAATGAGAAGAGATCTAAGAGCAATGCGGTGTTGGATGTAAAATCCTTAACCTCGAAAAGTTTGATTTTGATGTATTTCGGTGCAATAGGAAAAGAATCCTAAAGCGATGCGGTCTTGGATGTAAAATCCTCGACCCAAAATGTTTGAATTTGATGTATTCCGAGTGCGATAAGGAAGAATCCTAAAGCGGTGCGATCTTGGATGTAAAATCCTCGACCCAAAAAAATTTGAATTTGATGTATTTCAGGTGCGATAGGAAAGAATCCTAAAGCGAGTGCGGTCTTGGATGTAAAATCCTCGACCCAAAAATTTGAATTTGATGTATTTCGGTGCAATAGAGAAAGAATCCTAAAGCGATGCGGTCTTGGATGTAAAATCCTCGACCCAAAAGTTTGAATTTGATGTATTTCAGGTGCGATAGGGAAGAATCCTAAAGCGATGCGATCTTGGATGTAAAATCCTCGACCCAAAAGTTTGAATTTGATGTATTTCGGTGCAATAGGGAAAGAATCCTAAAGACTATGCGATCTTGGATGTAAAATCCTCGACCCAAAAATTTGAACTTGATGTATTTCGGTGCGATAGGGAAAGAATCCTAAAGCGAGTGCGGTCTTGGATGTAAAATCCTCGACCCAAAAATTTGAACTTGATGTATTTCGGTGCGATAGGGAAAGAATCCTAAAGCAGTGCGGTCTTGGATGTAAAATCCTCGACCCAAAAATTTGAATTTGATGTATTTCGGTGCAATAGGGAAAGAATCCTAAAGCGATGCGGTCTTGGATGTAAAATCCTCGACCCAAAAATTTGAATTTGATGTATTTCGGTGTAATAGGGAAAGAATCCTAAAGCAGTGCAGTCTTGGATGTAAAATCCTCGACCCAAAAATTTGAATTTGATGTATTTCAGTGCAATAGGGAAAGAATCCTAAAGCAGTGCAGTCTTGGATGTAAAATCCTCGACCCAAAAAGTTTAATTTGATGTAATTGATATTTGATTCGAGATCTGGAAGAAATTGAATTTGAATTTGATTGAGACTTGAAATCTGGAAAGATTGAATTTGGAAATTTGGAAGGATGAGTTTGAACTCGATTGAAATTTGATTTAAGATTTGATTTGAAATTTGGAAGATCAAATTTGAAATTTGATCGAGAGTGGATTTGGAATTTGATTGAGAATTTGACTTGGAATTTGGAAAGATCAAATTTGATTTGAAGTTTGGAAGGATGGAATTTGAGATTTGTGTTGATTTCGTTTATCTTTTAATGGTTCAAATTTTATTTTATTGTTTATTTAATGTTCATGTGAACTTGGTGTTTGTCATTTTTAGATTTTTTTTTAGAAAGTTTTCTTTTATTCTCTTTTTTTGTTTTATTTCTTTTCTGTTCTTTGTTCGAAGTTCATTTAACTTTAATGGCGTTTCCCAATCAATTTGCACAAAAGAGGTGAAGGCCAAAAATGTGACATGGTCACTTTTCATTCCAATTATGTTGAAAATACGTCGTACAACTCGATCTGGAATACATTTCATACAATCCATGTAGCCTCAAAACGGACTGTGTATGATCTTTGTTGATCCATCAAAAGAAGCATCTGTCAAAAATCCATGTCTGAATAGTGGGGTACATGGTCAATAACATCACCTTCCAAGCCATCCTTGGCAAGGATGCCTGTTGGATGTACGTTGGAGGTGTGATATTTCCCATGTAACTCACGGCTCGTAAGGCCGGAGGTTCTCTAACTACGGGTCCGGTTGGAAATGGTAAGGTATTTTCGTTGTCGTCCATTCTCCTAAAAGTAGCCGAGATTCGCTCCATCGGCACTCTGGTATGCAACGCTTTGCGATATCCGCTCCGTTACCCTGCAGTATCATGACGGAACCCACTGGTAAAGGTATCTTTATCGGCCCTCGGAACTCACCCGGGCCTCGCTATCCGGAGGTCGGATCCGAACATGATGTTACACTCATTCAAGAAAGAGGCTGTGAGAAAGGTCTGACGAAGTCGTGGTGATCTATATGTGGGGGTATGCAGTCACCCTGTTTGTAGATGTTGATAATGCAGCTATTGGGTATGCAATCTGCGGCAGTACCCTCCATGTTATCAATCTTTTTACCATTCTCCTGATGACTAATGGCATCGGATCTACTTGCCCATGACGGAGTATCCCCGGTGGGTTTCCCTTTCTGTCTTCGACAAAGTTGTAGCAGACATCCGCATTGTATTGTGATTCTTCCTTTCCCTGGCATCCATCTCCGGGGTTCCGAGTATGTGTTTTCCTTCAGGCGGCCTGCTCGGCCCATTCTTTTCAAATCCCGGATACAATCCACGATTTGCTGTTGTTCATACTCTGAGAATTCGTCGGTGTGTAGCTCGAGGCCCTCTAGTATGTTGATCTTTCTTCCTTTAATTCTCTCGAAGTATTCGAAAGTTTTCTTTTCAACATTTTGCATCCTCTCCAGGTCGTATTCCGGAATGATCCGCGGATGGCGAGGCCTTGTGACATATTGTGGGATATACGGTTCAATCCCTTCACGTTCCCCTGCATACCTCGGCTCCTCGGGGATGATGCTCGTCGGGACATCCCCCGGGGTCGCTTCCGCAACAAGGTCATGCATTATTGGTGGTTCTATCCGGTGGCGTGGTAGCCTTCTTTCTTCGATCTTCTAGAGATTTCCCTGGTTCTTTACGGTATCCTAGGAGCTGGCCTCCTTTCTTCAGGTTCCTGGTGAACCGGTGTCCTTGAAATGTGTGTGCTGGCATTAGCAATTGTCTCGTCGCGCTGGTCCGCAGCTAGTTTTGTTAACATCTTACGGATACGGCGATTCTTATTCCTTCGTTGCGTGGCTGTGAGAGTAGCCCTCCGAACTTCTTGAATCTCTGCGGCGCGGCGGCCGACAAGCTCGCCCTCTCGCTGTAGTGACTACGGACTTCATTTTCTTATCTTCTTTGGTGTTTGCCTTTCTCTTCTTCTGTCTTGGATTGGTGGCTTGGGCCACCCACTTTCATCATCTGTCCGCCCGGGTAGTTCTTCTCGGTTAGCCGGGACCCGAGTCACTTTCCTCGTACTCGTAGGCTCGCTGGTGCGAAATCCGAGTCAATCTCGATTATCGCTCCATCTTTCACCCTCTTTTCATCGAGTGCAAGGCTTACGCCATTCTTAAAGTTCAGGACCAACCGCCCGTTCGACATTTCCCTGCGAAAAGACAAGGAAAAGGATCAGGGGCTGTACTAAGAACAAGAACATTAAGAAAATGTTTATTAAAGACATATATTTTTCTTCTTTTTATTTTAAAATTTAACAGGAATGAAGCGGGATAAGATCAGGAAAGAGATTTTGATTTGAAAAAGAAAACAAGGAAAACTTAATAATCATGATTTTATTTATCTTAGCACATTTTATTATTTTTTGGGTTCGGACCCAATCATAAGTAATTACTTCGCCGTGTTTCTTAGGGATGAAGAATTCATTCCTTCGAAACATCGGGTAGCGTAATACTTTTTCAAGTATCGTCCGTTGATTGGAAGCATATGTCGTTCTCCCTGGCAATTCACTAGCTGGTAGGAACCTCCTGAGTATACTGCTTCAACCACAAACTGTCCTTCCCAAGTGGGTTCAAATTTTCCTCCTATCTTGCGGTGTGCAAGAATAGGTCTCTTGAGAATGAGAACTAAGTCACCAACTTTGAAAGTTCTCGGGCGGACCAGTTTGTCATGGGCTTGAACCATCTTAGCTTGGTATAGTTCTAAATTCTGTTGCGCTGCAAGTCTTTTCCCTTCCAAGCTTTCTAATTCTTCGAGTCGTAATCTAGCGTTTTCTTCGTCGTGAACTTGTTTGCAAGCTGCAATTCCGAGTGAAGGAAGCTGAACCTCTAAAGGTAACACTCGCCTCGGACCCATACACCGGAGCGTAAGGTGTAGCTTGAGTAGGAGTTCGAAAGTTGTCCGGTAGGCCCATAAGGCTTCTAACAATTTCTCGAGCCAATTTCTCTTATTATCGTCCAAGGTTTTCTTTAAGATTTGAACGAGAGTTTTATTAAAAGCCTCAGCGAGACCGTTTGCTCTTGGGTAGTAAATTGTTGAGTATCACCGGTCGATTCCGTGTCTCCCGACAAAATTGTTGATTTGTGTGCTTCGAATGCCGACCCATTATCCGAGATGATCCTGCGCGGCACTCCGAAATGGTAGACAACTTGGTTCTTGAAAAGCCGTAGCACGTGGTGTGCTTTCACTTCTCTAAGTGGACCGCACGCCCACTTGGAAAAGTAATCTGTAGCCGCAAGAATGAAACGATGTCCTTTTGAAGATGGTGGTTCTATTGGACCCACTATATCTGTGCCCCAACATTCAAATGGCCACGACGCAATTGTCGGGTGTAGCACATTTGGAGGTTGGTGTAGAACCACTCCGTGCACTTGGCATTGGTGACGCGCTCTTGGCGATTTTCATGCGGTCGGTCATCATCGAGGGCCGAGTAGTACCCTAGTCTCTTAATTTTCATTTTCATCTTCGGACCCGATCGGTGAGCGCCACGAGTCCCGAATGCACTTCTTTAACAATTTCATGGGCCTCGGACCCGCTTAGGCACCTTAGCCACATTTGATCAAAAGACCTCCGTATAATGTGTTGTTTATTAATGCGTAGGACGAGTTCTTTTCTTGATCCGATGGGCTAGCGACCTATCGTCCGGTAGCTTTCCTGTTTGCGGGTAGTCTATCAATGGTCGTCACCGATCTTCCGTGTTTTTACGTCACTCGCTGCTAATCGATTCTTTTTCTTCTTCGATTTGTGTATCATGTCTATGTCAGTCGTGACGAGGACTCGACGTCCGTGAACTGACACTTCCACTGATTCATCTTGCAAACAGGCAAACTCTTTTGCGAGACGGGCTAAAGCATCTGCTAAAGCATTTTCTTTTCTGGGAATCTTGTAAATTATCACATTTGGAATCTGTTCCAACAACTGTATGGCATACTGGAAGTATTGTTCGAGTCTTGGTTTAAAAATTCTGTATTGTCCAGCGATCTGTTGAATGATTAACTGTGAATCCCCGTAGATGTTGATGTCTGTTATCCCCATTTGAATAGTTAATTCCAATCCCGTTATAAGGGCTTCGTATTCGCTTCGTTGTTTGTACACGGTTCGTCAAGTGGTAGGAGTATCTTAACATCCCCCGCTCCGGTGTTATAAAGATTAGCCCGATTCCCGCCTTCACGGGCACTATCACTTGCGATTCTTCGTCTTTGTGTGCTGAAGATGCTCCGTCGAAATATAATTCCCAACGTCGATCATCAAGGTCTTCTAGGTTCATTATTTGTTCATCCGGCGGATCGTCATCGAGAGGAGATTCGGCGGCGAAGGGTGTGCTTGCGAGGAAGTCCGCTAAGACTTGTCCCTTTACGGCACGCAGAGGCACGAAAGTTATATCAAATTGCAATAATATCATTGACCATCCGGCAAGTCCGCCGGAAAGTGTTGGACGAGTCATCAAGTATTGCAATGGATTAAACTTCGAGATCGAGTCGACCTTATGAGAAAGCATGTAGTGCCCGAGCTTTTGAGCGGCGAAGATCGGGGCCAAACAATGCTTTTCGATTGCGGGATACCTTACTTCCGTCGGAAGTAAACGACGGCTTAAGTAGTAAAGAGCATTTTCTTTACCCTCATCATCGACTCCGGCTAACGGGGCTCCGAGAGAGTCGTCTAAACCGCGGTGTAAAGTATCGCGGTCTACCACGAGGCTGGGGTTGCTAAGACGGGAGGTGTCATTAAATATTGTTTAATGTCCTCGAAGGCCTTCTCGGCATTTCTCTTCCCAAATAAATTTGGCATCCTTTTTAACTAGTGCCGAGATAGGCCGACACCTACTCGACGGGTTTGAGATAAAGCGTCGAAGATATGCCAGCTTCCCTTGAAAAGATCGTAGTTGTTTTAAGGTTTTGGGAGGCGGCATTTCTAAGATAGCTTTAATCTTCTCCTGATCGATTTCAATTCCACGATGTCGGACAACGAATCCTAAGAATTTCCCGGAGGTGACGCCGAAGGCGCATTTTAAGGGATTCATCTTAAGGTTAAATTGTCTTAATCGTTCGAAAACAATTCTCAAATCATACGAGTGGTTTTCCTTTACTTTGCTTTTGATGACCACATCGTCTACGTAGCATTCGACTTGATTGTTGATGAGATCATCAAAAATTCTTGTCATTGCTCTTTGGTAGGTTGCTCTCGCGTTCTTCGATCCGAATGGCATCACTGTGTGTAGCAAAATACTCCGATCTGCGTTCCGAATGCCGTAAGCTTTTCATCTTTCGGAGCCATTTTTATCCGGTTGTATCCTGAAGATCCATCCATGAACGAGAATATTTCATGTGTCGAAGCAATATCGATCATCGGTCTGGAATCGGTAGAGGAATTCATCTTTTGGACATGCCTTGTTTAAATCTCCGAAGTCCACACAAATTCGATCCGACCATTCTTCTTTCGATCGGCACTACATTGGCTAGCCAAGTCGGGTATTGTTCTTCACGGAAAAATTTTGCGTCTATTAGCTTTTTAACTTCGGCTATGACTTGTTGTTTGATTTCTAGACTCATTCTTCCGGGACCTTGTCCGATCGGGACGAAGTAGGATCCACTCCTAGCTTATGGATCGCAACCTCTGGAGCTAATCCTGGCATCTCGTCATAGTTCCAAGCAAAACAGTCTTTAAATTCCATTAACAATTTGATTATTTCTTCGGAGTCTTCTTTGTTGAGTAAGGAGCTAACAAAGGTAGGTATAGGCTCTTCGCTAGTACCTAAGTTAACTTCCATTAACTCATCTATTGTGGATTTAATTTCTTCTTCGAATTCTGGTGGAGCGTCTCCAATTTGTAAATCTTCGAGTTCGTCTGTAGTTTCCATGCAGTTTTCCTTAGGTTCGCAAGTGATAACCAAGCAAAATTCAGTATCATCAACTGACCCTACTGTGCCGAATCCGAGTCCATACTTTGAATTGGGTGGACGACCGGAATTGTTCCATAATTTTCAAAATGTCGAGATTGACCTTTTGTCCATTGTCGAGGTAAGAAACCACGCTGAATTAAATTTTGAACACAGGAAGAGTACCACTCAAAAGGTAATTCCATTAATTCTGATGAAGTGACATCTTCGAATTGTACATTATTTTCAGTTTTGGAGGAAGAAGCACCGCGGTAGAATTTGATCGGCTTTGCACCGTCACTACGTACCTCTTTGACCTCCATACCCTCGATCTTATTAGAATGGATCGGGGCCAGGGTCATAGTATGTACATAGTGGTTAATCTTCTCGTACATTGATTTGTATTCTTCGTTCTTTTCATCTTCGAGGGAGATCTTGTATTGCGGCTTCTTTCGACTTATTGTTGTCGCTTCTTGCTTGATTTCTTTTTCTTCTTCATAACTATCTTCCCAATCAACATTGATGGTTGGTTTTCTCCGTCCAATCGTCCTAACGTCTCTACCACGGCCTCGTCCCCGGCCTCGACCTCGGATGCGAGTTGTGGAGAAACCTTCACCATCTCGCCGGAAGGGAGTGGTGAGTGACTGTTGGACTAGAACTTCGGGTTCTTCGTTGTTTCGAACTTTCTTTGCTTCATTTGTTACGGTATCTCCGGAGAAGATCGTTTTCTTTGGCGGTGCATAATAAGTCGCATCTTCATGGATTCCGATCTCATGTACGGAGAATGGTTGTAAGTCGCCTTTGATGCACTCGTTCCCCTCCATCGTAATACTTGATGCACGCGATGCAGAGATGATGGTACCATCCTTTTTCATGTATCCATGGTCGGCCCAGTAGAGCGTTGAACGACGTTTCGAATCGATTATATGAAATTTTGCGGTTGTCTTTGCTAAATCACCGGTCTTCATCGGTAGCGTTATTGACCCGAGGGCTCTTTCTCCTTTCCGGTTGAATCCTCTTAATAACATTTTGTCGGCCTCGAGCTCACGAGCATCAATTTCCAAGTATGCTAGTGTTCGAAGACTCATTATATCGATTGATGCTCCCGGATCCACCAATACTCCGGAGAGCGTAAAATTTCCAATTGTAGCCGAAATGTACAACGGTCGGTTGTGATCTCGTCGTCCCAAGTAGTAAGTCATTGTCCGTGAAGGTAACGCCTCGTTGTTCCTTTAACGAGCAAACCTCATCTAAGGAATCTCCGGCCATTTGAGCTAAGCAAATTTCCGGATCAAGTAAGGCCTCGATCGAGCTTCTCTCATCTCCTTTGATAAGATGAGAGCATCGTAAATGCTCGGTTTGGCCGGTAGTTTCTAAGATGGGCTAGCACGTTGTAGTCCACTTTGTTTCCATGCGTCTCGAATTCTTCTCGAATGGGTATTTCTTCATTCGGGGTTGGTTCTTCTTGAACAACCACCTGTTTTCCTTTGTCTTTTGGACCCATTCTTGGAGGTAGAACTTTTCCACTTCTTAAGTTGACTTCTGTAATTTCTTCTGGATCCAGTGTTGAACTTGTCGGTGTCTCCTCCTGAATCGGAATGACAGGCTCTTCCGGATTATCTTCAAAATCCGAAGGCTCTAACTCTATCAGTAATCGGAGCTCCTCGAAACTCACAGATAGATCCGTTGCTTGTTGAACTCTCGTAGCCTCCTTGACGGATGTCTTATTTGTCATTTTGATCGTCGAGATCTTGTATGATTTGAGAATTGTTGTTGGTATCGAAATCGACGCCCGGATTGTCGCTAGTTACGTAATCGTTAGAAACAGTCAAAACGTAGCCAACGCCATCACCCTTATCATTATATGATCCCACCGAAGTGAGCGGATAATCATACAAAATCGGAGGTTCGAGGGATTTCTCCCGAGATCGGAAACAACTATCCCAGGATAAGCGGCCCCTAGTCTAGCCTTAGGAATCTCGGTCCCCTCTTCTTCGTCAATTTTCTTCTTCTCTTCGATTGTCTCCCGACGAGGTGGTTCTTCTATCGCAAGTGATAGTACCGGCTTAACGAGTCTCGAACTACGAATTGAAGCTCGCACCGAAGCGGTTCGGATGTTGTCTAAAATCTTCTTCGAAGATCTCGTCCAGGCGGTAGTCCATCCATCATCCATTGCATAGGGATCTATCGGGATGACGGGATCGGTTGAGATAACATTGACGAAACCTCCTTTCTGGGGTTCCTTCATGTACTCCTTCGGGATTGTTATATTTCCTTTCTGAAGGTTGTCGTTGAGCCAACTTTTAAAGGTAATACAATCTTCTATCTTGTACCCAAGCATCCGATGGTAGGGGCAAAAGTTGGGATCACCTTTCTTGTTGACTTCCTCTGGTCTTTTGGGCTCTGGCAGCTGGAAATCTGGAGTTTTCATTAGGCTGCGGAACATCTTCGATCTTGCTTCATTTTTGAACGGATATTCTTTGCTCGAAGCTCCTCAATGTACGTTGCGGATGAGACGGTTGTTCATACTCTGCGGAGACGACCGATATTTGGATCGGGGTTCGTTGGTAATCTTGTTGTGGTTGCCGCGGCCGTTCGGTGGTATTTGCATCGGTTGTTTGCCTTTGTCAACAGCGCCGCAACGATCCCGGATTTCTTTTCGAAGGTCTTCACCGAAGCTTCGTCGTCCGTCTTGTCGGCGAAACTTAATTGCTTCGCCTCTTCTTGTAAGCTTCCGGCCTTGCTTAACAACTTCTCAAAAGTCTTAATAGTGAATCCTTTGAGAAGAAGTGCTATCGAGCTGTGAATGCTTTTAAGCAAGATGCCGATCGCATGTTGTTCTTGCGAGTTGTGGTTCACACTTCATGCTTAAATTTCTCCATCGAAGTATGTAATCCACTAGAGTTTCATTCGGCCTTTGTTTCTCTACCACTAAATCACCTATAGTGATGTGGTGCTTGAGCTTCCGACAAATCGCTTGATGAAGAGGCTCTCTAGCTGCGAGAATGTCTTCACCGAGCCGTTGGGTGACTCGCATACCGGTCGAAGGCAATTCCGACGATCGCTGACGAAGCCGTCGGAAGAGTAGCGCATCGCTCCCGCCGGCATTGCAACAACTAGCACGAAAGTGTGCAACATGCTTGTTAGGGGTTCCGGTTCCGTCGAAAGTCTTGAACGAGAGGTGGTACGAAGCCTTTCGGGTATTGGACGAGCGTCGAATTCTTCGGGTAAGGTCTACCCGTCCGAATGGATGTCCCGTTCTTCGATTGTGCTAAGGCTTCTCGCACTCGTTGCTCTACCAAGTTCTTGATATCCTTTTCGGGGATCATACTTTGTGTTGTGTCCTTTTCGTCGGTCATCCCCATGTGACGGATGTAATCTCCTTTCCTCCGTCTACGATGTGAATGACTTCTGGGGGTATCTCTCTATGTGGTTGTACTTGACTCTGGAGAGTGGCCAGAGCTACGGCCATCTCTTCCATCCTCTTCGCCATTTGCGCGATCGTGTCATCCTTTTCCTGAAGCTGTCTCCTCATCAGTTCTGGCTCCTCTCTTTCTGCGGCTGCAGGAGCACCTTGTGAAGCTGATGAAGCTCGTGTCTCAACCATGTTGATTTCTGCATATTCGTTGTCCATGAATTCCGATGAGTCGATCTCATCTCCGAACTTTTCTTCTCTTTCTTTTGCCAACCGTCGGATGTCGGTTCTCAACTTTTCCATGGCATCTTCTAGCGGAGCTTTCGTGTGTCTTTGCGGTTGTCATGCGATGGTTGCGGGTCCCCTTTCACGAGTCCCCTTCATCGCGGTAGCACTTTCTTCGATTCCGGCCTCTGGCGAGACTTTCTTTCTCGAGCTGCCGTTTCAATCTCAACTCGCCACTGTAGTGGGACGCCACACCATCCTTCTAGCGGCGAAGGTCTAGGACCGGATGGTCCATCGGCCAACATCGGAAGGTGGTATCCTCCCTAATCTGTAATCCTGAGACTACGACAGGCGGGCTAGCCTTCATCCTCTTGCTTGGCTTTTCTGTCATGATGGCGGGTTCTACTCGGTGCCCAAGACGGGACTTGACTGGCACCCGCCCTATCCTTCGTAGAATCTCCAATACAGGGCAGCTTTCCTTCTTTGCTTAGCTTTTCTACCAAAGTTTGCGGTCGAGCAAACGGCGTAGTTCTAGTTCTTTTCTTGCGGCTATCGTTGTAGTATGCGGGTCGAGGTAATGTGGCGACAATCTTTCGAACATTCTCCTCATCCTCTCGTGGTGGAGAGGGGATGGAACTCGCTTCCTCCCAAAAGTGGTATGTAGTCGGGCGGTGGTGTATATTACGGTAGCGGTGTATATTCTAGCAACTGCGGAATTTCCTCCGGAAAGCAATCTCGGCAGCTGCGGCTTCTCCGGCGATCCTTCTATTTCTATTTCTTCTTTGGGTCTTTGTCGGCGACGGAATCTTTGAACCTGGACCCGATTTCGAAGACGGAAGGTCTTACGGGAAGATCCGTACCCTCCACGGTAACAGGTTTACCATAGTTCCGGATTTCTTTCCCCTTTGATTTGCGCGAAGTCGGGGTAGGTGCGGAAACAACTAGACCAGGTGGGGGTAGTAAGAACCGGTCCTCCTGCGGACGACGATACTCCTCCCGATCGGGACCCTTTGCGGGGAGGAAACTCTTGGGTCGACCTAAGGTCGAACTCGAGCGGTGGTTCCTCGGCTTCGGATACCTTGTTCGTCGGTGCAAAGAGGGAGACGTCGGTGACCTTGACGTTCGTGTTTTCAAATCCTCGTCCAAATCGGATGACCCCATTGTCGGGCGGCTCATCCTTATAGACGACGAAGTCCGAGTCCGTTGGTGAAGGAGAAAATCGGTTCGGGGCTTCCATTTCTGCAAGGTAGATTCCGGTTGTCGAGTCCCAAGTTATGCTTCTTTTCTTTAGGACGAAAAGAAAGGAATTGAAAAGAGTCCGAACTCATTTTTTGTTCATGTATTTATAAGAAAGAATCATTTGTTAAAAAGTCACTTATTAGAGGGTTTGTTTATTTAGGACGGAATGTTCAAAAGTGTAGAGAAGGTAAGGAATCCGATTCAGAAAGGAAAAGAGAGTCTTAAGCAAGACTTCCCGACTCGAAGGATCACTCCTAAACTAACACCTATCGGGGGTCCACCCCACCTCAGAAATGAGGTAAAAGGATCTCGGAACCTCTCTGTTTAGGGGTGTCTAAACAGTGGCTCCTAAATCCGAGAGAATGTTGGCTATACTTATTCAAGGTAAAAATGAACATAGTATTCCAACGGAAAGAAGGGTAGTTTGATCCATTAGGGACATGGATACTCTACCGATTTTTGAAAGCAGAATTATTTGATTATAATGGAGAGAGGAATTGTCCCCAGCGGAGTCGCCAGAAGTTGTCGGCATATTTTTAGGTTGCGTGTTTTATTTTAAAAAAGGAGTCGCATAACAGAAGTTGTCGGCGAATTTTTAATTTAATTTAAATAAATAATTTGAAAAGTAGTATTTGATTTTTGAAAATAATTTTAAATTTGAAAATTTTAAGATATGAAATCAAACTGATCTCACATCCCGAATAGTTTATATAAACGAGCACCACATCACAAACCGTGTATCTATCCCGAAGAATAGACACACTGCTTGACGATGGGGCTCGATTAAATAAACTAGAAGATTTGTGACATCCGTTTGGTCCGCGAACCAATTTTATAAGCCGACAAATTCCCTCGCTTAATATGAAAGTATTAAACGGGGTTTATATTACTCGGGTTCTTTAAAATTCCCTATAAGGGCAAGCCCCTATAGTTAATTACATCTTAAGTGACGGGAATCACCTAAGAAAACTCTCGATAATAATCAATAATTCTGCTCTCAAGAATTTCAAAGTTCAAGGTTTTCAAGGGATTGAATTTTGGAATTTCAATAGGGAATGGATCAAATTTGGAACATTTTATTTTGGGAATTCAAAGGAAGAAAAGTAGGAGAAATTACTGATTCGAAGCGAACTTCGGTAACTTCCCGACTATCCTATTGTTTGGCTTGAGTTTAGGAAAGTCCTAATACTTATTTAAATGTTTTGATCTTGCCAATTTTAATTAATTAGGGCTTATATTTGTATGATGAAATCAAACAAATAGCCTAGAAGATGTGAGGTTTTATTGTCGTATCGGACGACTACCTCGGAATCCTAAGACCGGTTAGGGCTTAATTTGCAATGCAAATGCCTAACGAAGAGTTGAGGATTTATGTTGCACTAGGCAAGCTACCTCGAAGTCCTATGGCTTTGTTGTTTAATTCTAAGAAGGTTTTTGCTGAAGTAGGTTCAAGTTTTGCTGAAGTAGGTTCAAGTTTTGCTGACGACGATGGCCGTGCTGCCCACCATGCTCCAAGCTCCTTGTTGTTGCAGAGGTTTAGTTTTAGAAATCATAAATCAGGGGATAAGAAAAGTGTTTTGGTTTAGAGAAGTCTTAATTTTCCAAGTGTTTTTGTATTTTGATTAAAACAAATCTTAAAGTTGATTATAACGACACCGGTTAAGATCCCACGGTTCCATCCTTCCGGCATCATTATTTTTATCGGATTTACTTAGTCCGGATGAATTTGCTAAACTCAACCGAATGAGTTCCACACTTTCATTTAGACCGTGGGAAATCCCGTTAACAACACGTAGGTTACATCATCCGAGGTATTCCCGATCATCCAACGGGACGTTTTAATTTAGTTGTAATTATAGTTTTGTATTCCGTTTGTGATTAAATTTTGAGTTGTTTTATATTTTGAAATGTTGTGGCGGTGAATTTTATCTTGCAATGACTTTTAACTTAGTTTTGGTTTCAGTTTTAGGGACTATCCTAAAGGTGTGGGTTTTCATGCAACAGTTGTTTTATCATGCAAGAAAAGTAAAGTGCATTTGCAATAAAGTAAATTGCAAGAAAGTAAATTGCAATAAAGTAAATTGCAATAAAATAAATTGCAATAAAGTAAATTGCAATAAAATAAATTGCAATAAAATAAAAGCGTACCTGGAGGGTCTTCCCGTCATCCCAAGCTGCACTTAAAACACAATTAGAATATTTAAGCAAGTTCCTAGGTAAAGCTAAAGGAAGGGTTATGGTTTTCTACCAAATTCCTAATCCTATAGCTAGTCATCTCCTGTGACGTCTAGGTTCTTTGTGTTTTTGTTTGAAGATGATTTTCTTCATCAAAGAATAATTAAATCCAATTGTTCTTATAAATATCCTATCATATTGAGGAAGTGCTTAAGAAGAATCTTAAACATCTTTTCAATATTTCTAGGATTATTTTAAGTCCAAATGAATTTAATTATATAAATGAATCAATCGTCCGAGGTTTTCAAGTTTTGTTAACTTGCCCAGTGAACTAGGACATTTGAAAATCCTATGAGTGAAGTAACACTTCATTTAATGTTTTATTTAGGAGTTCTGATAACTAAAGCTTTCAAGGGTAAATTAGTATTCAAATGATTTGATTTAAGTTAAAGGGTTTAAATTTGGAATAGTGTTCAAGTTATTTTAGATTTATTTTGAATTCTTTATGTTTTAAGTGATGTTATATTTAATTCAACTTAATTTAATTGAGTTTTAATTTAATTTAATTTAATTTAATTTGATTTGATGTTTAATTAATTTGATTTAATTTTAATTTAATTTGATTTAATTTAATTTAATTTAATTATTTAATTTAATTTAATTTAATTTAATTTTATTCAATTTAATTTAATTTAATTTTTAATTTAATTTAATTTAATTATTTAATTTAATTTATTTGATTTGATTTAATTTAATTTAATTTAATTATTTAATTTAATTTAATTTAATTTTTAATTTTAATTGAAATTTTAAAAGAGTTTAATAATTTAATTAAGTCTTTTAATATTTTACATTTGAGTTATCATTTTAATTAAGAGTTAAGTATTAATGATATAATTAGTTTAGGGATTTTTTAAATTAAAGAATAAATCTCTTCCTAATAAATATCCCTTATTTTAATAATTCCAATTTATTATTCTTCCAAATTTAATCTATTATTTAATTAAAGTTTAATCATTTTAAAATTGTTTAATGGGTTTCTACCATTTAATTATTTAAATTTCAATCATCCAAATCAGATTAAGATCAAATATTTTACTTGTTGATTTTTTATTAAACCTAAAGTTTTAATTAAGGGTTAAAAGTTTAATTACCATTTTACCCCTTAAGCTTAATAATTTCATAACTCACTAAATTGAACTCAAATGAACTTGAAATTTTTATGTGACTTCACTCATATGTCAATAAAGACATGAGAGGAGAAAATGTGATTTTTCTGTATTTAATTTATTTATATAATTATTTTTGGTGGAAAATAGAGATTTTCAAGGAAAATTAGATAACATGAACAAATGAAAGTTTCTGTCCTTAAGAAAATTAGGGGACATTTCTAATGACCAGAGAAGCACTTGGACCAATTTTGGTGATTTTTTGAATTATATTATTTTTATTATAATTATTTTGAGTTTTGGAGTGTTAATTAATTTAAAAATAAAATAAATGTTGAAAAATGGATTTTATATTTTTCAAAAATCTCTCTGATATCAAAGAAACCAGAGAAGCAAATTTTGCAATTTTCTGATTTTTCTATGATTTATTATAATTATTTTAGTGAAAATGCTAGAAAATACATTTTTTTTTAATTTTAAAATTACCCTAGGGCTTTAAAATTCAATATCTCACTAAATAGACCTAAGAAAAATGTGGGATTTGTTCCTAAGTGATTAAAATTCAAAATGTGACATTTTGGTGTATTTTATTATTTTTGTGATTTTTATTATTTTTTAATTATTAAAAATATTAAAATATTATTAAAAATCAACTTTTTTAGAAAATTGAAATTTTAATTTTCTTAGGTTTCCCTGATATCAGAGAGGCTCCAAAACCAATTTGGTGAATTTTTGAAAAGTATTTTAAAAGTTATAAATTTTTAAAGTTTAAAATGGCTAAGTGGCTTAATCAACCCAATTAGTGGGGCTAACCAAGTCCAATTGACCTCAAATTTTTATGGTGGATTCCTCTGATCCTAAAGGTCAATGGAGAATTGATTTCAAGTCAATTTGATGCCTAGTTAACTCTAATTAATTAAAGACCTATTTTGGGTGTTTAAGCCAATTAGGGTTGTTTTGAATGAACTAAGCCAAAATCTATTTTTCCTAGGGTTCTCTGGTCATAAGGAACATCACCAAATTTTCCTAGAATTTATTTCATAACATGCTATTTACTGGAATTAAAATACTCAAAACAGTGACCTGAACTTGAAAAATCAAAAACTTTTCATAGGGATGGCCTCTGACTGTGAAAAATTCAGGAAATGTTCCTAAATTCGGAGGCTTCAAAAGCCCTATGGTCTCATGCCATGGTGAATTGTATGCATGCATGGAGAATTAAAACAATGCAGAGAGTAAATAAATTATAAAAAATAAAATATTTGATGAAATTAAGTGATTTCTTTTCCACATTATTCTCCTCTCTTCATCGAGCAAGAGGGTATTTTTATTTTATTTTTCCGATTTTTCTACACGAGAGATATGAATTTTTGAAGTTTAGGGAATTAAATAAATCGGAAAATACCCTATTTTTCTATTTATCCACGCGGCGCCGCCGCATCCTCGGCGACTCCGAAAGACCACGCGGCGCGCTCCCATTCGACGCCGCCACCCGAGTCGGCAGCCGGCCCCGCGGTTCTCGTACCGTCTCCTGGTCCGACGCCATCTGAGCCGTCCGTCCGCGCGTGTATTGAATGGACGGCATCCGTTCATCGTCCTCAAGTGTTCTCACCCGAGAGCCGTCCACACTAAATCCCTAAGATCTCACTCGATTCTCAATGGATTTTCATGTTCTTATACTCTATGGATTCGTCTTGAAGAGACAAACACATCTATACGGCTAACATGCATTGAAACTAAGGCATTTGAAATGGAGAATCCCCAGAAGCTTGGGATGAAGAGTTAGCTCATACCTTGGCTCAGAGAAGTGTGGCTTCAATCTGAGAGTTGTTGCACCTTTGATTGGGTCCCAGCAAGCACCAGATGAAGTCTCCCGGTCTGGGGAATTATCTGGATATGATTTCGACCAAGCCCGATCACAAAGCTTGGAGGCTGGAGCAACTGGGTGGCCTGGAGATGGGGCTTTTGATGGTGGACACCTTCTCTTGGTTTGGTGAAGGTGTAGAGCCAATCAATTTGGGAATTGGCTCACTGTGGAGAAGTGTCCCGGTTTTGGGTGGAATTTCAACTCTGAAATTGAGCTTACAGAGGAGAAATGGCAGGGGGATTTCACTGGGGATCAAGTGCTCTAAGGATGGAGAAGGGTCTGGAACAATTTTGGCAGAGTTTTGGCAAGGTTTGTGCTTCTCTCTTTTTCATGGCCGAGAGGGGTGGAGTTTAAATAGAGCTGGCTGGGGGCCTCCGCGGGGAGTTAGGGCTTGGGATCAGTCTGCCTGCGTGAGGAGAAGATCAGCCATGGTAGCCACTCGGGATGGGGCAGCTCAGCAAGTGAGAATTTCAATGTTGGCTCACATGTGAGCTCTCGGCCATGGTGTTTTCCGGCGGCCCAGGTGGCCGGCCGGCCGAGCATGGGTCACCCTCAAGGTCGGGTGGGTCGGGGCTGGAGGTTTGTGCAATCAATTGGCCATGGACATGTGTAAAGGCTTTGATCCAAAGTAGAATGGGGCATGGCTAGTTTTGAGTCTAAATGGGTCAATCCACCCATTTGGGCTTGGTGCACCCTTCAAGGTGGCTTTGGATGCTGTGGGGGATCAAAGGGATCACTGGTTTGGCATGGAGAAGTCTCCATCCAAATATATTTGGATTAAATTTAAGTTTAGGTGAAACATGATTAAGGCTAATGAGCTTTAGGGATTAAGGAAAGCCCCCCTCTTCTTACCCAATATGGCATGGTGGAGTGTCCAAAGCTCTCATGGCTCACATGTGGCTCATGCATGGCTTCATGGCTCACCTTTGGCTTCGGCAAAAAGTTTGGTCAATTTCATAAAAAAGGATTTTAAGGATTTTGGATAATTTGGTGGAAATTTGGATGAAGCTTCATTTAGAAATATTTGATCATTGGTTTAGGACTTAGGGATGATTTTAATTGAAAGTATGATGAGGGGAAATGTCATATGGGCTTTGGAAGAATTTTTGGGGTTTTGGATTTGGTGGAAGTGGGCTTTTAAAATGGTTTAAGGAATGTGCCTTTAAGTTTAAAAATGAATTTATGGATGGGAATTTTGTAAAGAGGTTGGGCCAAATAATTGTTGGGTTTAGCTCATGGATGTGTCATGAGTGATTTGAGGCAAATTGGGAGTGATTTGGATTTGAATTGGGTTGAATTTGGGTTAGGCTTGGGTTTAGGTCAAAAATGGGCCTTTTAACCTTGGGTTGAGTTTCGAGTGGGACTTGGGTTTAAATTTTGGGCAAATCATGTTAGGGTTTTGTTTGTGGGGATGTTAAGGAGGATTTAGAAAAGGTTTGGGGTTAATTGGAGTTGAATTGGGTGAGTTTGAGTTAGGTTTGGGTCATGGGTCCAAATTGGGCTTTAAGGCCAAAAGTGGAATTGGATCCAAATATCAACCAAATTGGACTTGGATTTGGTCTAGATTGGTATTGGGGATGTTGAATTGAAGTTTAGAATTGAATTGGACCAAAATTGGGGTCAATTGGGTAGGTTTGGTTTGACATTGGGTTCACTTTGGGTTAAAATGGGTTAATTTGGGGGTTTTGACAAAAGTAGGGTAAATTGACAAAATTGGCACATGGTGTAGTTGGACAAAATGAAATTGGGAATATTTGGGATTTTCTGGAATTTTTTGGGAATTTTCTGAATTTTTGGATTTTTAGGCCAAGAAGGGTATTTTGGGTATTTGGAGGGTATTGGGAGGTATTTTTGGAATCTTTGGTATTTTTGGGTATGGATGATCAATTTGAGTGATGTGGAGATGTTTGGGATTGATTTTGGAAAATTTTGGGTAATTTAGAAATTTTGCAAAAATTTGGGTAATTTCAAGGGTTTTGGGTAGGTTTAGTAGGTGTAGGGTCCCGGGGTCAAAAATCGAAAATTTGGGAAATTGAAGATCGGGTGAATCTAGGTGGAAAGAAATCATTTTGGTTGAGCCATGAAGCCATTTCAAGCCCATATGAGCCATGAAAGGACTCATTTGAGGCATTCACTATGTTGTTCCTAACCCTCTTAGCCAAGGGCTTAGGGGTTAAGGACCATCCATGTGAATCACCTACATGTGTCAGGAGGTTAAGTTGGGTATGGGTGTGGTTTTAGGAAGTGTGTGGAAATGTAGTGTGTAAGTGTAGTGTGTATGTAAGTGTATGTGTAAGTCAGCCCCTTCACTGCACTGTGCCACCATGAGGCGCTCTTAAGGCCAAAGAGTCCTATAGGAACTCATCCTTTAAACTTCCACATTTGATTTCAACCCTCTAGGTGATTAGGGGTCTATAGTCAAGTTTGTGGAGTTTGCAGGGAGTTTAGAAGTGGTTTGAATTTCTAAAAGGTGGGTCCCAATTCTAGTCCTCTAAGATAGTCGAAGGAAAAGCCTAAGGCTAGATCCTAAGCACTAAAAAAGAAGAAGGGAAGACCTCATCAAAAATGAGGTCAACAATGTCATGTTGAATCTAAGTTAGGTTTGACTTAAGTCTAATATAGGTTGGACTTAAGTTAAGTTTGGGTTGACTTAGATTCTTTTTATGTTGAATATAAGTTAAGTTTGACTTAGATCCAATATGGGTTGGACTTCTTAGATTTGACTTTGATTCATGTCATGTTATATCTAAGTTTGTTTTGACTTAAGTCTAATATGGGTTGACTTAAGTTAGGTTTAGGTTAACTTAGATTTATGTCATATTGAACCTAAGTTAAGTTTGACTTAAGTCTAATATGAATTGGAATTAAGTTAGGTTTGACTTAGATTCATGTCATGTTGAATCTAAGTTAGGTTTCACTTAAGTCCAATATGGGTTGGACTTAAGTTAGGTTTGACTTAGATTCATGTCATGTTGAATCTCAGTTAGGTTTGACTTAAGTCCAATATAGATTGGACTTAAGTTAGGATTGACTTAGATTCATGTTATTTTAAATCTAAGTTAGGTTTGACTTAAGTCTAATATGGGTTGGACTTAAGTTAGGTTTGACATAGATTCATGTCATGTTAAATCTAAGTTTGGTTAGACTTAAGTTAGGTTTAGATCTAGGTATAACTAAGTTGTAATGTGTTAAACCTAATTAGGGTTTAATTTTGATTATACCTTAGTTGATTAAGGTTTAATAGTTTAGTTAAGTCTAATGTGTAGACTTAATTATAGTTTAAGTTTGATTAAACCTTAAATGGTTATGTTGTAATAGTTTAATTAAGTCTAATTTGTTAGACTTAACTAGGGTTTATATTTGATAAAACCTTAGTTGATTAAAGTTTAATAGTTTAGTTAAGTCTAATGTGTTAGACTTAATTAGGGTTTAGGTTTGATTAAAGCTCAGTTGGTTAAGGTTTAAAAGTTTAATTAAGTCTAATGTGTTAGACTTAATTAGGTTTTAAATTTGATTAAACCATAATTCGTTAAGGTTTAATAGTTTAATTAAGTCTAGCGTGTTAGACTTAATTAGGGTTTATGTTTGACTAAACCTTAGTTGGTTAAGGTTTAATAGCTTAATAAAGTCAAACATGTTAGACTTAATTAGGGTTTAGGTTTGATTAAACCTTAGTTGGTTAAGGTTTAATAGTTTAATTAAGTATAATGTGTTAAACTTAATTAAGGTTTAAGTTGGATTAACCCTTAGTTGGTTAAGGTTTAATAATTTAATTAAGTCTAATGTGTTAGACTTAATTAGGATTTAGGTTTGATTAAACCATAGTTGGTTAAGGTTTAATAGTTTAAGTATGTCTAATGTTTTAGACTTAATTACAGTTTAAATTTGATTAAACCTTAGTTGGTTAAGGTTTAATAGTTTAATTAAGTCTAATGTGTTAGACTTAATTATGGTTTAAATTTGATTAAACCTTAGTTGGTTAAGGTTTAATAGTTTAATTAAGTCTAATGTGTTAGACTTAATTAGGGTTTAGGTTTGATTAAACCTTAGTTGGTTAAGGTTTAATAGTTTAATTAAGTCTAATGTGTTAGACTTAATTAGGTTTTAGGTTTGTTTAAACCTTAGTTGGTTAAGGTTTAATAGTTTAATTAAGTCTAATGTGTTAGACTTTATTATGGTTTAAGTTTGATTCAACCTTAGTTAGTTAAGGTTTAATAGTTTAATTAAGTCTAATGTGTTAGACTTAATTATGGTTTAATAATTATTTAAGCCATATGTAAGTTTAATGTTTTAATGTAGGTTAAACCTAATTAGGGTATAATGGTTATTTAAACCCAATGTGAGTAAAGTTTAAGTTGATTAATTAGGTTTAATGTTAGTTAAACCTAATTAGGTTATAATGGTTAGTTAAACCTAATGTCAGGCTTAAGTTGATTAATTAGTTTTAATGTTGGTTAAACCTAATTAGGGTATAATGGTTAGTTAAACCTAATGTAAGTAAGGTTTAATGGGTTAATTAAGTTTAATATGTCCTTAAACTTAATTAAAGTTTAATTTTGAATTAATCAAGTTTAATATGTCCCTAAACTTAATTAAAAATTGATTTTGGATTAAACCTAATGTGATTAGCGTTTAATAAGTTTAATATATCCTTAAATTTAATTATGGTTTAATTTTTGAAGTAAACCTAATGTAATTAAGGTTTAATTAAGTTAATTACGTTTAATACGTCTTTAAACTTATTTAGAGCTGGATTTTAAATTAAACCTGATGTAAATAAGGTTTAATTAAGTTAATTAAGTTTAATATGTCTTTAAACATAATTAAAGTTTTATTTTGTATTAAGGTTTAATCGGTTAATTAAGGTTTTAATTAGGTCTAATTTGATGTCGTAAACCTAATTTAGGTTTGTCTTGAGTCTATTTTGGATTAGACTCAATTTTGACTTAGACTATTGTTGAATAGACTAAGTTGAATGAAAATAGGATTTTTAGGGTTTTAGGTTATTAATTTATAAATTTTAGACCTAATCTTAAAAATGTCATTTAAAATTGCTTAATGACTTAAGAATTTTCCTTTTAAGGTTATTGTCTGTATCATTTTCTTATTTTATTTTCTTTAATTTTCATTTTTATAATTATTGTTGAAAATAATTACAAAGTGTCTTAAAAATTAGGAAATAGTGTCTTAGAAGATATTTCTATCCTAGGAAAAATCAGTGAATATTCCGAAGGGCCTAAAGATAATTCTCCTAAATTTTCATATTTTTCTGTTTTGTAAAGAATTTTTAATAATTAAAATAATTCTGAAAGTATTTAATTATTTAAAAATTAAATACTAAGAATAAAATTATGATTTTAGTCTCATAATTTTCTCCCCTTCATGCTGAGTTGAGGGGTATGTTTGTCATATTTTTATGAATTTCTTATGTCAAGATATATAATTTTGAAGTTTTTAAGGTTAATTTGGATTTATTTAAATCCAAATTAATCTAAAATGTTCTAGGGGAGACGCGTGTCCTCATATTTATCGAATCGCGGCTGATCAGCTGCAGGAATTTGAACAGCAGATCAGCTTTGTTTTAATCAGGATAGCTTGTTTCTAAAACACGGGAACAGATGATCTAGTTTCATCGTCTTCATCTCTTCTAATCCTGCAGACCATCCATGATCTATGAACAAGATCTCTCTTAATTCTTGATGAAATCGAGTGAAATTTGTTTCTATAGGATCATTTTGAGACGACAAACTCATCCATACGATGATGTATGGGTTTTGAAATAGTTTCTTTCACGAAGTGTGAAACCTGAACGCCATTAAAGTGGAAAATCCATACCTTGGCCACAGTCGATTTGAGCTCGATTAGGTTATTTTGTAAGCTTCGTGTTGTCCTGAGAAAGCTTTTCCCTAAATCAATTTGGTGTCAAATTAAGTTCCTATATGATTTTGATCAAAGGGACTCGTTTTGAATGGGCTTGATCAATCAATGGCTCAGAGGCTATGGGGATGACCAATTTCGATTAGGCTTCTCATCACACAATCCCTAGATGGATTTAGGATGGTTAATTTAAATATTTGGAGAAGTTGGATCCACACTATCAAAATGTCCTGTTTCTGAAGGTTTTAGGCTCTGTCAGGTTAGCCAAATTAAAGTGATTCACTGGGTTTCAAGGTCAGATTTCATTTGGGATCAATTGTTGAGGCCCTAGGGAAGGTTTTTTGTGTTGAGAGTCAAAGGATTTGAGTAGAGTTTGACTATCTCCAACTTTTTTCTCTCCTCCTAGCCTTCTCGAGTTTGTCCTTTTTATAGCCATGGCAATGACCATGGTTTGGCTTGGCTTGGCTTTGGTTCATCTTTGGGAGTTGTCAACTTCCTCATTAATGTTTTGGGAACAGATTTTGGCTGAGGGGATAAGAGAATTGCAAATTCCAAGGATTCTCCTCATGTGCTTAACCATAGTGAAGATTGGGTTTTGCCTTTTGGTCTCTTCCCATTGGTTGGTCAAGTAGGTGTATGGATTGGTTTAAAGGTTGTGGATTAACCTTCCCCACATGAGTCTCCATTAGTCATTCAATGTTGGTGAGGAGAGGATGACACATAGGCTTCACATTCATCCATTTTCATCATTTGGTCTAACCATGGTAAATGGCAAATTGAAGTCATGTTTTCTTTGTATTAGATAAGAAAGAGCTGCGTGGTGACTCAATAAAAGCTAGCCATCATCCATTTTCCATGTCAATTAAGTTTTGATGAGAGGATTGCATGTAATCCTTTCATTTTTCTATTTTTATAATTTTCTCATGATGAAGTATTATGTGAGTTAACCATGGTATAAAGGTTAGGTTAAGTGGTGCTTCATTCTTATTGGTTTGTCCATGACACACTTAAAATGATAAGCCACTTCATCTCACGCAAAGGAATGATTCATAGTTTGATTTTGGGAGAGGATGACACCTCATTTACTTTTATGATTAAACTGTATTCATGTCTTTTAACCATAGTTAAGGTGATATGTCACGAGTCCTTTTATAGTTTGACTTATTTTTAATGGGTCTCATGGGTTGTGTGTAACCCATGTGAGGTCATCATGGTGTCATTAATGAGCTTGAAAAATTGAAAACCATTTATTATGTCATAAATGGGGTCACATGTTCAAATTTTATTTTCATGGCTTTTAATTGTATTTCCATTTTAATTAATTATGTAATTAATCAAAAATATTGGAAATTATATTATTAGCCAATAAATTAATCAAAATAATTTTGGGATTAACTATTTGATTAATTTTTATCATTTTTGGTTTGAAATTAGGTATTTCGACCAAATTTGATAAATGTTAACTAGGGTTGACCAATATTGACCCAAGTTGAACCTAAGATGACCAATTCTAGTCCAAGGGTGTCCAATGTGACCCACCCAACCTTCTCATGATTGGTTTAGTCATAAAGTCCATGGGTTTTATCATTAAGTGTTTGATTTGGTCATGTTGACCAATTTTAGGGTTTAAGTCAATCCAGGGGTCAATGTGGTGATCTTTGGATTAAATTTTGGTCACTTTGATAAATGTCAAGTTGATCATGTCAATGTCTATCTTTGAAGTAAGTTTTGTGGTCAAGGGACATGGGTTAGCCATTTTGACCAATTCTAACCCTTTTTGGTCAAGAGTTGACCAATAGGGCTAGGGTGGTTGTCTTTGTGTCATGTATGGATTGTTTTGATCAAATTTCAATTACTTGTGTCAAAGAATGACCAATAAGGCCAATGCAACAATCTTTGGATCATAGTTTGACCATTTTGACCTAATTTGTCCTTTTCACTCATGAGGTGACCAATGAGGTGAATGTGGTGGTCTTTAGGACTTAGGTTGATGATTTTGGCCAATTTTAACTTTTTGGGTCAAAAGTTTACCATTTGGGTCAGTAGGGTGGTCATTGAATCAGAAATTAATCATTTTGACCAATGTTAATGTCAAAAGTTGACATATTGGGTCAATAGGATGGCCATTGGGTCAGAAATTGACTATTTTGACCAAAATTAACTTTTTGGTCAAAGGTTAACCTATTGGGTCAATGGAGTGGTCATTGGGTCAAGGATTCACCATTTTGACCAAAATTGACTTTTTGGTCAAAGCTTGACCTATTGGGTCAATGGGTTAGTCATTGGGTCAGAAATTGATCATTTTGACCAATTTGACTTTTTGGTCAAAGGTTGACATATTTGGTCAATTGGTTGGTCATTGGGTCAAGGATTGCCCATTTTGACCAAAGTTAAATTTTTGGTCAAAGGTTGACCAATTGGGTCGATGGGTTGCCATTTTGACCAAAAATGACTTTTTGGTCAAAGGTTGACCTATTGGGTCAATGGGTTGGTCGGTCAAGGTTTGACCATTTTGACCAAAATTGACTTTTTGGTCAAAGGTTGAACTATTGGGTCAATAGGTTAGTCATTGGGTCAAGGATTGACCATTTTGTCCAAAATTGACTTTTTGGTGAAAAGTTGACCTATTGGGTCAATTAGTTGGTTATTAGGTCAAGGATTGCTATTTTAACCAAAATTGACTTTTTGGTCAATGGTTGACCTATTGGGTCAATAGGTTGGTCAGTGGGTCAAAAATTGACCATTTCACCAAAGTTGACTTTTTAGGTAAATGTTTGACCAGTTAGGTCAATAATTGATCAGATCAAGGTTTGTCATTACTGATTTGATCATTTAAGAATGTTATTAAAATTTAGGTTAAGAAGGCTTTTTTAGGATTTTACCATAGTCATTAGGGTTTAGTGTGTGTCAGTGAGATTTAGGAAGTCAGTATTGGTATATTTCCTATCTCAAGCTGACTTTGAAATGATCCTCACAAAATTGAGGTAAACAAATGGGCCTTCAATATGTATGGAATACTGCACAAGTATGCTGCACATTTTGGCTTTGACCAAAATGGTCTGGATGTCATAATATCCATTGTCGGTTTATAAGTCATTTAATGTTAAAGAAATTTTATTTTGAAGAGAAGGTGGATGCCATATTCCATTAAAAGAGGTCTTAAACCGTTTCTTGAAGATATAAAATGTTGATATGTTGGTTTTGAGAAGGAACGCTATGCGACTTATATCCTTTCTCAAAGAATAATTAAAGGAATGTCATATTTCTGTGTAAGAAAGGGTTTTATATCTAATAACTAGAGAGAGAGAAGATGTCATATTATCTCTCAGAAATGTCAAATGTTGATATGTAGATTTTATGGAGGAAAGCTATGCGACTTATATCCTTTCTCAAAGGAAAAGTGAAAGGGATGTCATGTTTCCATGTCAGGAAGGGTCTTATATCCAATAACTGGAGAGAAAGAAGATGTCATATCATCTCTCAGAAATATCAAATGTCGATATGTCGATTTTGAGAATGAAGGATGTGCGAATTTGTTGACCTAGGGTCTAGCCATAGGACTCTCTTGGTGACTTTCTTAGAAGACTAGCAATGGAACCCTACCACAAAGAAATTCCACCTGCTTGTTTCCCTCACTTGGAATTTTCATATGCTTAAGGCCTAACCTCCAACTTTTAGGAGGAAGAGATCAAGCGTAAGGAAGTCCAGGTGGTATTCTTATAGGTGGTCAGGCCTTAGGATAAACCCTAAGAGGTTTGGAGCACATTCACACCTACACATTACACTTTATATTCACAATTCTAAACCAAACACATCTCATTTTGATTCCTTAACTCTTTGGAAACTTATATGGGTGGTCCCACCAACTTTAAGCATATGTCTAAAATGGCTAGGACCAACACATAGAGGACCAAAAGTGGGTTTTCCTTTGTCCATGACTCAGTCAGAATGTTGTCATTCTTCTTACCTTGAAGTCATTTTAATTTCCTCAAAATTACTAAATTGCCCCTAAAATGCCTAATTTCCAAAATTGTCCAAAATTACCCAAGCTTTCCAAGAACCATTTCAGAACGTTTCCCTCGTCATACTGAAAAATTTTAACTGTAAACATGTCATACTTCCGAGCTACCTTTGAGCCCCTCGAGGCCAGAATAACTAATACTTAAAAAGCGCTCCGGGATTCGTAAAAACTTCCACATTGATTAGAAATGCCCCCGGACACTGTCGTTTGACTCCAAATTTTATTTTAAACTACCTCGAGCTTTCAGTTCAGCCATTTGACCACTTACCCTAAAAATTCTCAAAATTACCAAAATACCTCTCCTAACCCAAAAATCCAAAAATTCCAAAAATTCCAAAAATTCCCAAAAATTCCTAAAACCTCACAAATATCTTCAATTTCATTTTCTTCAACTACAACATAGCTTAACTTGATCAATTTTACCCAATTTTACCAAAAGCTTAAATTTTGACCTAAGCCCCAATTTGACCCAAATTGAACCCAATGTCAACCAATTTCCCCACAATTCAAATTTTAAACTCTTCATAACACTCCCCTAAACCAAATGCAACATTCAATTGCCAGCAATTTGAGCTCAAATCTCACCTAAAATCGATTTAAACCAAAACCCCGAATTTGACTTATTTTTTACCCGCTTGAAGACGAAGTTGCCCGCACGACCTCGGGTTGTGAAACGGACTGTGCCATTGCGTCCGGAATATCAAAATTACTTGGATAGAACATATAGCTTGCTATGATTTTATGCACGAAAAAACGTCACGAAATTCGGAGCGTTTTCCTCAAATAATTAAAATTTTAAATTTTTACCACCCAAATCCATGACCTAACACCATCTCACGCCTAACGTAGCAGCAGCCCCCCTCTATTTCGCAAAAACCAGCCATTGGCCGATGCCCCCTGCTCCTTGCAAAAAATCCATGGCTTCCTCCCTTTTCTTCCTCTCCAAGCCATGGAATATTCTCTCCAAGCTTCCATCCCATCCCATGGCAGCAAGTCATCATATTCTCCATGGACTTGTCACCTCTTTCCTACCATCTTTCTCATCTTCATCACTTCAATTAAGATCTAATGGTGGCACACCTCTTAGACCTTCGATTTTTACCCAAATGTAAGTTGGGGGACTTCTTCTTCCTCTTCTTCTTCCTCTTTTCTCAAAAAAATGGCCTTTATTTTGAGCCCTCTAGTGCAAGCCAAAATTGACAAGGGGGAGGTGCTGCTGGATTTTCATTTTGAATTTTCTTGCCCCAAATCATTGTCGGTTTTCTCTTTACTTCAATGGAATTTTTTTTCATGCCTAAAGGCCTAAAAAGTTGGTGGTTTCATGTGATAATTTGAAGTTTCTTTCTCCTTTTTTTTTACTTGGCCGAAAATGCATGTTTGGATGCTTAAAAAGTTGGTGTTCTATGTGAAATTTTGAAGTTTTCTTGCCCTTTCTTTGCTTGGCCGAAAATTCATATTTAGGTGCTTAAAGTTTGAGTGTTTCATGTGGTATTTTGAAGCTTTTTTGCTCCTTGGTTGGCCGAAATGCATGCTTAGGGACTTAATACTTGGCTTATTTCATGTAAAATTTTTTTAGTCTTTTTCTCCTCATTTGGTTGACCAAAATCTATTCTTGTGATGTTAAAAATTTTTATTGTTTCATATGAAAATTGGAAGGTTTTATGGCTCTTTTTGGAGGGCCAAAATCCATGCTTGGGACGTTTAAGACTTTCATTGTTTCATGAGATATTTATGTGCTCTTTTGGCACCTTTTAGTTGGCTAAACTCATGTTTAGGAGGCTTAAAGTTTTTTTTATTATTCCATATGTTATTTTATGAGCTTTCTTACTCTCTTTTTGATGGCCAAAAATTGTGGCTAACATGCTTGATATATTTTTTTTTTTTCTAAGATTTTGTAGTTTCCATAATCTTGTGCCAAAAGCTTCAAGCATCCATGTGGTAGTAAAATTGAATCATGTGATACTTTGTAGGAAGCTTAAAATCTTGATTGATTCATGTGGTAATATGGATGGATTCATGTGATATCTTGTAGTCCTCTTACTCTCTTTTCGATGGCCAAAGGTCTTGGCTTGGAGGTTTAATACTTTGGTTGAGCCATGTGATGTTTAATAGCTCTCCTTGCTACCTTTTTGGGGTGGCTGAAACTCTACGGAGAAGGGGATGGAAGGACTTTTGTTGGCTAACTTTATTTTCATCTTGCAAGTCCCTTTGCTCCATAAGATACTCTCTACTCATAATTATTGGATGAAAGTAGTACACGCTTTAACATTCCATACTCTCTACTCATAATTGTTGGATGAAAGTAGTACATGCTTTAACATTCCATACTATCTACTCATGATTGTTGGATGAAAGTAGCACATGCTTTAATATTCCATGCTTTCTACTCTTGATTGTTGGATGAGAATAGTGACCCATGTTTTAATATTTCATGCTTTCTACTCTTGATTGTTGGATGAGAATAGTAATCCATGTTTTAATATTCCATGCTCTCTACTTTCACTTGTTGGATGGAAACGGTTGCATTAAATGTGAATGGCATTTATGAATGTTAAGAGGGTGATACTTCATTTGGCTTGAGACATTTATTTCAAAAAGGAAAGAAAAAGAGAAGGAAAGTTTGGTATACATTGTTCGGAAAGTTTGGCATGCTTTACGTTTGCTTCCCTAAGCTTGATATATATATATATATTGTTTGGAGAGTTTAGCATGTTACATTTGCTTTAAAGCATGATAAATACTGTTTGGGAAGCTGGTATGCTTCATACGCTTTTCAAAGCAGGATTCATATTGTTTAGAAAGTTTGGCATGCTTTTCCTATGCTTTTCTAAACTTGATACATATTGCTTGGAAAGTTTAATATGCTTCATATGCTTCTCTAAGTTTGGCAGATGTTATTTGGAAAAGATGGCATGTTTTATTTATGTTGGCACGTTTTACTTATGTTGCTTAGCATGATTTGGCCTTGGGGCTTTGCATCTTGAAGCGTGAAATGATTTATTCGTTATGTGCAATTTTCAGATTTGAAAATAACCTCATGTATAGCACTCAAGTTTTGAAGATTTGTGTGCCTCTCTTAGCCTATTTCATCAAGCATTCATGTGTGTAACACATTCCACCTCATCCCATGCATAAAAGAGTGGGTTTTACTTGTAGGAATTTGAGGTCACTTGATGGTTAAGTACTCACCTAAACTTCACTCTCTACATACACATCACCCAAGTTTTTGAAGCATTTACATACTTCACACCTACACCTCCATTTTTACATACATGCAACACCTACACTTTACATAAAAATTGTATTGTTAAGTATCTTGAGTTGGTTTAAATGTTATCATTGCTGTCCCTATGTTAAAAACTGCATTGTTTGACAATTCCTGAATTGGTTTAAATGTTATATTTGTTGTCCCTATCTTAAAATCTGCATTGTGGCCACCTTACATGTTGGTTCAAATGTTTTCCTTGCTTCCCTCACTTAAAAAATCTACATTGGTGGGTATCCTATGTGTTGTTTTCAAGCGAAGAGAGAAAGGGAGTAAAAGGGCTTGCTTGGGCTTGATGGTTTGGCTCACTTTTCTTTAGTTGTTGGACTTGCATATCCATACTTTTAACCTTTTCTACTTACATTGATATAATGACATGAGGAAGTATGGTAATTTAGGAAGGTTAAAATTTATGTTTATGCCTTACAAATATCGACATCTCTCTTCGATTTATGATGCTTATATTCCTGAAGATGTGTGGGGATTGTTTGTTTGGAAAACTTGCATTGTGAACCATGCTTATGTTTCCTCATTGTTGTGCTATCACATACACTTGTTTAAAATATGAGAAAGTAAAGAGAAATTGGGAGGTTCCTTTCACATGCATGCTTTACAACTGAATTGTTCTCTCATATTACCTACATGTTTAAAATAAGTTAGGCCTTCTAAAAAGGAGATTTGAAGACTAGCAATGGAACCCTACCACATAGAAATTCCACATGCTTGTTTCCCTCACTTGAAATTTTTATATGCTTAAGGCCTAACTTCCAGATTTTGGGAGGAAGAGATCAAGCATAAGGAAGTCCAGGTGGGATTCCTATAGGTGGTCAGGCTTTAGGATAAACCCTGGGAGGTTTGGAGCACATTCACACCTACACATTACACTTTATATTCACAATTCTAAACCAAACACATCCCATTTTGATCTCTTAACTCTTTGGAAACTCATATGAGTGGTCCCACCAACTTTAAGCCTATGGCTAAAATGACTAGGACCATAGAAGATCAAAAGAGGGTTTTCCTTGGTCCATGACTCAGCTAGAATGTTCCCATTCTTCCTACCTTGAATCCATTTCAATTTCCTCAAAATTTCATTTTTGACCCAAAATTACCAAATTGCCCCTGAAAAGTCCTCACTTTCCAAAATTGTCCAGAATTATCCAAGCTCTACAAAAACCATTCCAGAGCGTTCCCCTCTTCATACTGAGAATTTTGACTGTAAATATGTCATGCATCCGAGCTACCTTTGGGCCTCTTAAAGCCAAAATAGATGATATTTAAAAAGCGCTCTGAGATTCGTAAAACCCTCAACATTGATCAGAAATGCCCTCGGACAGTGTCGCTTGACTCCAAATTTCATTTTAAACTGCCTCGAGCTTTCAGTTCAGCCTTTTGACTACTTATCCCAAAAATCCCTAAAATTATCAAAATACCCCTCCTAACCCAAAATTCCAAAAATTTCAAAAAATCCTTAAAATTCTCAAAACCTCTCAAATATCTCCAATTTCATTTTCTTCAACTACAACATAGCTTAATTTGATCAATTTTACCAAATTTTACTAAAAGCCCCAATTTTGACCTAAGCCCCAATTTGACCCAAATTGAACCCAATGTCAAACAATTTCCCCTCAATTAAAATTTTAAACTCTTCATAACACTCCCCTAAACCAAATGCAACAATCAAATGCCACTAATTTGGGCTCAAATCTCACCCAAAAACGATTTAAACAAAAACCCTCGAATTTGACTTATTTTTTACCCGCTCGATGACGAAGTTACTTGCCCCAAATCATTGCCGGTTTGCTCTTTACTTGATGAATTTTTTGTTTCATGCCTAAAGGCCTAAAAAGTTGGTGGTTTCATGCGAGATTTTGAAGTTTCTTACTCCTTTTTTACCTGGCCAAAAACGTATGTTTGGATGCTTAAAAAGTTGGGGGTTCTATGTGAAATTTTTATGTTTTCTTGCCATTTCTTTGGTTGGCCGAAATTCATATTTAGGTGCTTAAAGTTTGAGTGTTTCATGTGGTATTTTGAAGCATTTTTGCTCCTTCTTGGTAGGGCGAAAGTGCATGCTTAGAGGCTTAATACTTGGCTTGTTTCATGTGAAATTTTTGTAGTCTTTTGGTCCTCATTTGGTTGACTAAAATCCATGCTTTTGATGTTAAAAATTTTCATTGTTTCATATGAAATTTGAAAGGTTTTATGGCTCCTTTTGGAGGGCCAAAATCCATTCTTGGGACGTTTTAGATTTTCATTGTTTTTTAAGATATTTAGGTGCTCTTTTGCACCTTTTAGTTGGTTAAACTCATGTTTAGGAGGCTTAAAGTTTTTTTTATTATTCTATATGTTATTTTATGAGTTTTCTTACACTCTTTTTATTGGCCAAAAATTGTGGCCAGCATTCTTGAAATTTTGTTTTTGAGATTTTGTAGTTTCCTTACTCTTGTTCCAAAGCCTTAAGCATCAATTTGGTAGTAAAATTGAATCATGTGATACTTTGTGGGAAGCTTAAAATCTTGATTGATTCATATGGTAATAAGGATGAATTCATGTGATATCTTGTAGTCCTCTTACTCTCTTATGGATGGCAAAAGGTCTTGGCTTGGAGGTTTAATACTTTGGTTGAGTCATGTGATGTTTAATAGCTCTCCTTGCTACCTTTTTGTGGTGGCCGAAACTCTACGGAGAAGGGGATGGAAGGACTTTTGTTGGCTAACTTTATTTTCATCTTGCAAGTCCCTTTGCTCTATAAGATACTCTCTACTCATAATTGTTGGATGAATGTAGTACAAACTTTAACATTCCTTACTCTCTACTCATAATTGTTGGATGAAAGTAGTACATGCTTTAACATTCCATACTCTTTACTAATAATTGTTCGATGAAAGTAGCATTTTCTTTAATATTCCATGCTTTCTACTCTTGATTTTTTAATTAGAATAGTGACCCATGTTTTAATATTCATGCTTTCTACTTTTGATTGTTGGATGAGAATAGTGAGCCATGTTTTAATATTCCATGCTCTGTACTTTCACTTGTTGGATGGAAACGGTTGCATTAAATGTGCATGGCTTTTATGAAAGTTAAGAGGATGATACTTCATTTGACTTGAGGCATTTATTTCAAAAAGAAAAGAAAGAGAGAAGGGAAGTTTGGTATACATTGTTCGGAAAGTTTGGCATGCTTTACCTTTGCTTCCCTAAGTTTGATATGTATATTGTTTGGAGAGTTTAGCATGTTACATTTGCTTTAAAGCATGATAAATGCTGTTTGGGAGGTTGGTATGCTTCATACACTTTTCAAAGCATGATACATATTGTTTAGAAAGTTTGGCATGTTTTTTTATGCTTCTCTAAACTTGATACATATTACTTGGAAAGTTTAATATGCTTCATATGCTTCTCTAAGTTTGGCAAATTTTATTTGGAAAATATGGCATGTTTTACTTATGTTGCCATGTTTTACTTATGTTGCTTAGCATGTTTTGGCATTGGGGCTTTGCATCTTGAAGCGTGAAATGATTTATTCGTTATCTGCAATTTTGGATTTGAAAATAATCCCATGTATAACACTCAAGTTTTGAAGATATGTGTGCCTCTCTTCGCCTATTTCATCAAGAATTCATGTGTAACACCTAAGTGCCAATTTCAAACACATTCCACCTCATCCAATGCAAAGAAGGGTGGGTTTTACTTGTAGGAATTTGAGGTCACTTGATGGTTAAATACTCACCTAAACTTCACTCTCCACATGCACATCACCCAAAATTTAACTTAAAAATTACTTTTTATATTTTTCCTAATTTTCTCTATGTCTAGGGAAGCCAGAAAAATAAATTTTATATTTTTTTTATTTTTATTTTATTTAATATAATTATTTTAGGGCAAAGTTAGGGAAAATTCATTTATTTGCCATTAAAAATTCATAATTATTTTCAGAAAGTTGGGAAAAGTATCCTCAGTGCTCCAAAGTGATCATGAAGCAATTTGAAATATTTTGGTATATTTTAATATTTTTTTGATTTTTTTTTATTTTTAATTATATCTAAATTTATAAAAATTAAAATGTGCCTTAAAAATCAAATATTTATTTTAACTTCAATTTTTATTTTTCTATATTCCTCTAGTCACAAGGAGCTACCAAAACAATTTTTGTAATTTCTTAATTAAATTTTAATTATTATAATTATTTTAATGCAAAAATATCATTTTATCTAGAAAATTAAATTTAGTGATAAATATTCTTGAAATGGGTTTTAAATTTTTAGAAAGAGTGAATATGGTTATTGTTTACATCATGGGTTCATTTTTGTGATTTTAATATTCATATTTTAATTATTTAATTTTTAAAATTTCTTAATGAGATAATTACATAAAGTGTTATTTTTAATTAATTAAATTCATTTTATATTTTTTCTAGGATCCTTTCACCACATTGAATCTACCAAGCAATTTTTTATATTTTTTCTGATTTTCATTTAAATTTTTTGAATTTTTTAATTATAATAGAGGTGATTTAACTTAAAAATTAGGGGTTTCATGTTAGAGATGCACTCTAACTTTAAAAAAATTAGAAACTGTTCTTAACAATACAACAAACAAGCCCTCAAAGTTTCATTCCATTGTGATTTATATTTATTAAGTTATGATTTGATATAGTTTTAAGGTATTTAATTAATTTAAAATAAAAACAAATCCAATAATATTAATTTTTGTTCCAAATTATTCTCCTTTATTCACTGAGAAAAACAGCATTTTTCTTTTATTTTTATGATTTTTCTACATCAAGTTATGCATTTTATATGTTAAATGAATTAGAATAAATAAAAAATAAGGGATTTTTTTATTTATCCACGTCGGTGCCGAGTCATCCTAGGCAGCCCCGAAAGCCCAAGAGTCACTGCACCAGTGGACGCCTCCATCTGAGTCAGCTCCACGCTTTATGCATGTTCAGCTCATCCTGCGTGATCTGTAATGTCCATCCAATACACGCGTGATACGACTCCCCGTCTTCATCCCCAACTGGTGTAAATTGAGAACCGTCCACACTAAAACCCTAAGATGTCGCTTGATACTCAACGAAATCACATTAGTTTTGTTCTTATACCTTCATCTAGTCAAGACGAGCATATGTATATGGTTGATCATGCATGGTATTAAAACTATCTTCGTAAAAGACCATAGCAAGCTGGGTTTGGGTGAAATTATTCTATACCTAAGCCCAAGAGGTGAGGCCTCAATTAGGATGGTTCCTGACGTTCGCTGTGAGCTAGGGAAGCTCCTCAAGTGCCAATTTGAGCTCTCCTCAGGCCTGTCTAAGAACTCGATCAGAGGATGATTCGGGCTTGGCCTTGAGGTGGGTTAGGGTGTTCTGGAGATGGGGCTTTTGGTGGGGAACTTCCTCTCTTGCTCTGGTGAAGGTGAGGAGCAGATCAATTTGCAGTTTGGTGGAGTGTGGTGGGGTTTCCTATTTTTAGTGATTTTTAGGCTGTGAAATTGGCTTCATACATTTGTTATGGATGGTTGGGAAGAATGAGATTATACTTAAGAGGTCTTGAAGAAGCTCTAGAAGAAATTTGGCAGAGTCTTCTGAAGATATTTAATCATCTCCTCCTTTGTCCATGAAGAGGTGGCTCTTATAGCCATGGACAAGGGGTGGAGCTCGAGTTGTGATTTGCTGGTGTCAATAAGCTCTAGGTGGGTTAAGCGGCACTCATGCTCGATCAGAGATTGCCATAGGGGATGTGCTTAATTTTGAGTCAAATGCTTCGGTCGCTGTCTCAGTTTTGAGTTCTCCGGCGATTAGGCCGACCGAAAAAAATAAGGGAGTTGGTTAGCTGGGTCAGGGGAGTACACACCTAAAATATATAGTGTTTTTATGCACATTTTTATACATATTTTTGATGATATTGCACTTTAATGGAAGATATTTTGTGTTTTTCTTGCAGGTATGATGAAAATTAGTGATTATGATGAAAGGAGCAAAATTAGATCAAATTTGGAGCAAAGAAATGAAAAAAATGAAAAATTGGACTTTGGCGGCTAAACACTGTCTGGTCGGAGCTTAGCCGCCACAGTTAAAAGTAGAATTTTCTTCATTTTTGGCGCCAATTTCAAGGGGTGTTTGAAGCAACTTTTGGTGGTGACTCTCTTAACTTCTCATGGGCGGCAAATTTAAATGAAGGGTGCATCTTTTGGTGGATACATTGAGTCGGGACAAAATTTGAAGAGATACTAAGGCACCTTTTGGGTTATTAAAATTATGTCATGTAATGAGTCCAAGAGTTTTTAGAGAGTCTAGTTTTCAAGTGTATTTTCTAATTATTTAAGTGGACACTTTCTCTATATTTGAACCTTACACTACAAATCTCAGTGTAGTATTAGTTACTTAATCTGAAGTTTAGAAAGTTCTGTAGTAAATTTAAATTCTCTTGCATCCTTAAAAGTTAGTAATTTTAGTATTTGCTTTTCATGTTTGTAAATTCAAGGAGTCTTTCCCAGTTTTACTTTCGGTCTTTTATTGTTTATAGTTTAGTTAGTTTAGTTTTAGAGGAGAAATGGTTGGTGTGAAACCTTCTTTCCACTAATTTTCTTTCATCCATTTATCTAGTTCTTATTGAAGTCTAAAGTCAGAGTTGGAGTTAACAGAGTTGGGCGCCAACCTCTACAGTGTTGTCCTGTGAAAGTCAACTTTTAAAGAAACTTACGGAGTCTTGTGGAAATGAGTTTCATATAAGTGTTTACTTCTGTTTTTATATTTAGTTTTATTATTATTTTTTTATGATTTCTATTTTCAAATCAATGTGTTCTTGTATTTTCTTCATGAGATCTGAGTAGTTTTCTTTATCTTTTTCTTTCTTAAATGAAGAAGAAATTAAATTATGTAGGATTATTGTGGAATATATAAGTGTTTAAAGTTGGAATAAGTTGTGAAGATTTAATTCCATGAACTTAATTTACTTCTTAATTTAGCCAGTTAAGATGTTAAATTTGTTGTGAGATTATGTAAGATCCAATGCGCTATTATCTCAAACAACAATTATACGGGCGAGAATTTTAGTCATATAATTGAATGCATATATATTAGGAGATATTTTTTTAATAGGGAGTAAAATTAGAGGTCTTTAGAGTGACAGGCTAAAGCCCCCTAATTTTGTTTGATATTTTAAATTTTCTTATGAGAAGTTAGCCTCCACATGGAGGGAATCGAGGGAACTCTAGAGTGAGAACTGGTATCTTCCATGCCTAACCATGTTCAACATTTTAAAATTTCAAATTAACCAATGTTCTTTATAGAACCAAGTAAGGGTAAAGAATAAATTTGCTCATATTTGTCACAACATATTTAAATACTTCCACAACAATACTTTCATAATTATTTCTACTTTATAAGAGAAAAAAAATATTTTATTTCCTAGTGTTTTATACCGTGTTTTAAAGTTCTGATAATTTTCATTTCCTGCTTAGCTATATATCAAAAATACCAAAAATAATTTTCAAACTTTACAAATCAAAACATACTTTCAAAAGTAATTTAAAAATTAAAAATATAATTTTCTTATTTCTTTAAAAAGTTTTTACATTTCCATATGAGTTTGATATCTCGGGGCTTAATCAAAAAGTCCTATATTACTTGATAAACGAAACTTTTACTTGCGTAGTATCTCATATTATAAAATCATAATTTTCATATCTAAATCATTAGCACACGTATATTCGTCGGGGATCAGGGAACTAGAGGGATGTTTAATGGTGATTAGGATGGGGGTTAAGTCAAGTGAGGGCATGCATGAGTCACTTAACTAAATATGGGAACAAAACCCACAAATCAAGGGACTCTTGGTCCATGGCTCAACTAGGTTGCGTTAAGTGGATCTAGCTTAGTTCCTAGGGCTTAAATGACTGTTGTGGTAACTGACCGCGGCGACTGTAGATAAGAAGTAATAAATTTTCACAAATAGTTTCAATTTAGTTACAAAATATAATTAGTTTAATAAAGTTGCAGCCGATCTATACGCAAGTGTACGTATCGTTCAAGTAATATAGTGCTATAGTGGAGTCCTGGTTATCAATCTTACGAGGAGGAAGCAAACCTTAAAGCGTAGCATAGAAATCCAATATTCAATTTTCAAAGCAACAAAAGTAAATACTAAAATGTTAAATGTTGCTAGTGATTTTAAAATTGATAAAGTACTAACTAAACTTCAAATTAAAGTAACTACTGATATAATAAGTTTTTTTAATGCGAGGATCAAATTTATAGAAAATTTACTTCCCCTTATAATGATATTTTGGTGAGTGAATAATGTAGATTAGTTTAATATTTTTATTGTGCCAAATAGGGGAATATATATTCTTTACCCCCTTCCTAGTGCTATATATAACATTGGCTAATCTTAGGTTTAGTCCATAAATTCGTGGTTAGGCCGGGAGGATACTGGGTCTCACTCCAGAGGTCCCACTTCCGTTCCCCTGAAGGCTAACTCTCACCTTAGTTTCCAAACACTAGAACAAAATTGGGGATTTTATTCTGTCACCATAAAATCTCCAATTCTACGCCCAATAAACATATTTCCCTATTTATTTGCACCCAACTCCCATGAACTTCACCATCTATGGAGTTTGAATGTAATCTCCACTATTTTTGTAGAAAGTATAGCCCTTTCAGATCGTATATTTTACAATGTATTTTAACAAATCAATTGGCCATATCGAAAAGTAAGTTAAGAACGAAGTGGAAAATCATCACAATTTCTATTCTTTCTTATGGCACATCCAATCCAAACTATCACATCACCAATTATCATTGCAAGGAGAAAGACAAAGAAATCTACTCAGAATTCATGGAGAAGATATTACACAACAAAAATTTTATATATAAAAGCAACGTCATACAAATAGTAAGAAGTAAATACAACTTATCTGATTATCTTCCCAAAACAAATCCCTTGAAGTTCCCTTAGATCTCCTTCTCTCTTCACAACAACAAACAATTCCCTCTTGGAATAGTAGGGAAGAAGCAATCTCTCACTTTTCCTCTCCTCTTACAACTCTTTTGAGATAAATCCCTCACAATACAATATAAAACACTAAACCCTAGACTCTAAACATTCTCTAAAGACTTCTGCTCCGCTCACACACACTCCACACTGACTCTACAATGACTCCACACTGACCCTACACTAACTCCAAACTGACTCCACACACACTTCTGCCACCCAAACAGTTTAAATTCATTTAGAAACGAATTTCCCAAAATTTTCCTCAAGAATCCCTTTAAAAAGTGTCTAAATACATCGAATCTAGTTTAGACCAACATTGCGTGCCGTCAGTGCCATATCCTGACATTTAATTATGGGCTCTCTAGAAAAATACGCCGCTGGCGCTAGTTTGGGCATTGACCCACAAATTTATATTATGATATTTTTAATTTGATTGCAACGAAGCCAAAAACTTGACCCCGCTATATTATATGTATAGAATTGTAATTGTTTATGTTCTGGATGCTACGCAAGTATACGTATCGTATCAAGTAATACAGGGCTCTAGTGGAGTCCTGGTTATCGATCCCACAGGGAAAGAGAAAATTAAATAACAACTAATTTTAAAATAATAATAATAAAAATAGTGTACGAAAATTTGGAATTCTAAATTTAAGCGCAATAAAGTAAACTAAGTATTTTAATTAGGTAACTTAACTAAGTAGAAAATTAATACGTATTGAAAGTGCAGGAAATTAAACTAATTGCTAAATAAGTCTTAACTATTCAGAAAAAGTATCTTTCACCTTTGTTTAGAAATTTAAGTGATTGATGAATTTAAATAGATAATTTTAAGGTATTGTGACAAATAGGAGCATTCCTAATCTTTACCCTTTGGTCCAGTGTAAAGAATATCGACTAATCCTATGTTTGATTACCGAATCTACGGCTAGGCCGGGAGGATACCGATCGCTACTTCGAGCTCACACGTTCCCCTCGCCCGAGGGCTAACATCTACACTTCGACTCTCAAACAATAGGACCAAATTGAATATTTTAGTCCGTCACACTAAAATGCTCAATTCTACGCCCAGATGATATTATTTCCCTATTTATTTGCACCTTCCTTCCAAGGCTTTTGAATTCCCTAATATCAGATGTAATTTTTACTATAGTTGTAAATCAACACATTTTAACAAATCAAATGGCCAGTTTGAAAGTAAATTAAGTTTTAAGTAAAAATTATCACAATTTATTAATATATATATAAAAGTACTTCTATTTTTAGTTCATCAAGTCACTTAATTTCATAACAAAGAGAAAGACTAATAAACTACTCGTAATGCATGGGAACTAAACTAAGCATGGATTTCATTTAAAGTTAAAAACAATAAATACAAATACTTATCTTAATTTATCTCCAAGCGTACTCCTCGTAGTTCCTTTCGACTCTTCCTTCCAGTACAGCAAGACTCACTAAAAACTCACTAACTCACTAAATAACTCAAAATAACTCACTTATAACTCTCAAAGACACACAAAAACACAAAAGACTGCTCAAAACTAGACTTAACACAAATATATCACACTTATAAGCTGAATTTCGGCTTATATATATAGAGGTGAGCAAAGGTCCAAGAGGTGTGTAAGCATCTCTTCAAAAAGTGTCCAGGTTCAATGTATCTGTGCTATTTGAACTGGCTCGCCGTCGGAGACGAACTACCTCGCTGTCTGTGAGGCTTCTAGAAGTTCTTCAAACCGCTCTAGCTCTTTGTCAGCGGGCTCGGGCTCGCTGTCAGCGAGACAGTTATAATTTCTTCAGAATTTTCTTATCGTAACCTCGCCGTCGGCGGGCTCGATCTCGCCTTCGGCGACTCAGCACAAATTGCATGATTTTGCTCCAAATTCACTCCTTTTTATGATTTTTGCTTTTATCACCTAAATTCTTCATTCCTGCAATAAAATAAAGAAAATACCTTTCTTTAAAGTGCAATTTCATCAAAAATATGTATGAATTTCTTAATAAATTTTTCAGTGATGAAAATCCCCAAACTTACTTATTACTTGTCGTCAAGTAATTTTAGTACTACATAAAAATAATGAGTTTTATAATAAGATTTTTCAATTTAAATAACTATGAATTAGATTAATTAATATCATAATAAAGTTAAATAAAAATAATTCATGTAATTTAATTAATCTTATAGAAATAAATTATTTAGTTATCAGGTCTAAGATTTTTAGCTTACTATTCATTTCAGGAATGACTATATTTAAAAGAATAACTACTTAAGATATTCATATGATAAGAAATTCAAGAAAACACTATCAGGTAAAAATTCTAATCCATAAACATAAGTTTGAAAAGATCTAAGTTTTTCCCTTTAGGTTAAATCAAATGAAGTCAATTTTTGATAAGGCATCTCCTCAAGCTTCTCCTCATTTTTCTTTTTCCTTTTCTTTTTCTTCTTCTTTTTTTTTCTTTTTCTTCTTTTTTTTTGTTTTTTTTTTTAATGAGGATTATTGTATCTGGAGGGCCTGTTAATAATTTTGAACTTCATTTTCATCTTCCTAAATTTAAAATTTAGGAATATTTCTTAGCTTATATATACTTCATAGTTTTTACTTCATTGATTTTCAATCTTTTCTTTTTCATTTGAATACTTAAGAATTTTAATTTTAGAATATAGTTTTCCATACTAAAAATAGTTTACTATATTCTTATTCCCTTTAACCAAATATTTTATTCTATTTAATTAATTAAAGTACTAGAAATATTTCATTTAACCTTTTATAATAAATAAATAAAATAATTCATATTAAATAAAATTGAAAAATTTGCTATAAAAATCATTTTTATAATAATTTGAAAATAGAAATTGAGAACAAGTTAATAACTAAATTTGTATTTTACTCTTCCCCCAAACTTAAATTTTTATATCTATTCTAAATAATGAATAAAAAGGAAAGTAAATAAATCATACCTTTGAAGTTTAGGTATTTCTTTTTTTTTCTTTGAAATTTTTGCAGGCTTTTTCATTTTTCATTGAACCTGTACTGTTAGTATTCTCCATATATATATAACAATTTAAAGAAAATGCAGGGATAACATCTAAGATAAGTATTAAACACAACAATTAAAATATCTCTACACTACACATATGAATTACTAACATATTAAAAACAATTGAACTAACATATTAACAATTTTAAAAACTTAAAACAATACAAAATAAAATAAAAACATACTAAAGAAAACTAACATCCTAATTAACATAAAAACAAATGCAATTAACTAACACAAAAACAAAAACTAACTACTATAACAATCTAAGCAAATTAATCTAACTAACATCCAATGTCTCAAAATATAAAGTACTGAATATTACAAACATGTAAAGTCCTCAAAATAACTTACACCAAATAAATAAAATAAATAAAGTCCTAATCTTCAGCATCAAAGTCCCAAACTATATCATCCCCTCCTTGATCTGTCGGCTGCTGAGAAGACTGAGCAGGGTGATACTGAGTATACCTGGGGCATTCTGGAAAGACAACATCTAAATCTCCACTCCTCTAACGACGTTCAACTTCATAGTATGCAATTTCGTATTCTGAATGTCTTTGGAGGTATTCACTATCATAATCATGTCTCCTTTCCAGATTATCAATCCTTTGATCAAAATGATCAAACCTTCTCCCCATAGTCTCTCCAAACTGCTCAAAACTCCTCCTATGCGAGTCAATTCATTCATCGGATCTTGTATGGTAGGGGTGGTAGGCTCGGGAGGTCCATAGCTAGTAGAGGGTATATCTCTACTTGATTGAGTAAAATAACTTCTTACTCCCGATCTCCACCCTTCATGGGACTCATACTTCTTAATGTTAGCAATCGTAAGTGGTTTCATAGGTTCCACCCATTCTTCATCATCTCTAGCCTCAACTCCGCAGAGTTGGCGAGTGCAAAAATCAATCCAGGGTGGCCCAATCCAGCTCCACTCTCATTTCGAGGAGTGGCCAGGATGTTTTGATAAATAACTCTCTTGATGTTGATGCTTCTGTTATTTTGAATACAGAAATTCAGAATTGCTCTATCTCGTGTTACCTCACTATGGTGATATGTGGGTAACAGAGTAGAACAAATAAAGTAATACTAGTGCTTTGGAGACCGCATTTAATTTAGAAAGAGGAAAATTCACTCTTTCCTCGCTCGCTTAATTTTCCAAACTCTGGTCCCATCGGTGAGAAAGTTAATGACTTCCTCCAGGTGGTCCTTCCATCGTTCCAAAAGTTTCATACTCGCTAAAGTGCGAGTCATGAACTTCATAGAACGTGTTAATTCTTGCAGCATTGAAATCTACAAAAACCCTCGTACCTTTACTTGTGCATCTTCGCGGCGATCAAATTGGCATAAAATTCTTTCACCACTTCTACAACTTGCTCTATACCGAACATAACGAAATTTTCCTAACCTCGTTCCTTTATAATCGCTTCTACTTCTCCTCCCGTATTTTTGAATACCCGATCCGCAATGCACTTTCTTCCTTGTATATTTTCAAAATATTTTGATTGTGCTCGTACATTGATGAATCGGTTTTCGTCGAACTCTACTCGACGTTTTTGTCGTGGAGCCATTCGATCGATCTGTGAAAATCATGAAAATTTTCACTAAACTTAATAATAATACTAAGAAGGCTTCCTACAACATTTGTAAGCAATTTAAATCAAATTCCATGGATTTCCACCGAATATTTCTTCCACATTTTGATTTTTCCCAAAATTTGCAATGTGGTGAAAATATATGGTGAAAATCAAAAAGTTTTGCATAGGAGTGAAGCTCTTACCAAGGGAAGATGAAATCTGGTGTCAAAAAGTGTTGAAATCGCTTCAAATCCAAGATCTCTCAAGCCCTAGGTCGGTTTTTGCGAAAATTGGAGGTTGGGGATGATGAATAGTGTTTTTGACAGGTTAAATATATGTTTTTTTTCGACCTCGCTGTCAGCGAGATTTATCTCGCCGTCGCTGAGCTAATATTTTTCAGAACCAAAAACTCTCGGGAAAAATCCGCTATCGGTGAGAAATTCTTCGCTGTCAGCGAGATCGATCTCGCTGTCGGCGGGATTTTTCTCGCCGTCTGCGAGATTCCAAAAATTTTAAATTTTTGAAATTTCGTCACTCATTTTCGTTCTTTATTTGCCTTATATTATATTTCCGATCATATTATTCATTAATTTTAATATGAAGATTAGCTACTTATACACAAACAAATTCACACAACACAACAAATTAACTTTAATATTGAAATCCTTGAGACATACAAACTAACATAATTTAAAACTCTATAATCAAACTTCAAACTTCAATCCTTACTACTGATCAGCATCGCGAACCAATCTACGACACACTAAATGCTGATACAAAACTATGACGCATATCTCAATTAAGTTTGAGATATTCAAATCATCACTCCTCACATAATAAAATCTAAATCAAATCAAATAACATAAATACAAACATACTATAGAAATCTTTACTACTACTCTTCAAGGTCAGAATCTTCATCTTCTCTGATATTTCCGATATGACGATGATGCACAAATAAGTTATAGAAAGGCCTGAAGGGAAATTCCAGGCGAATTCTTCGGTGATCCAACCCTTCGTCTCGGTAAATGAAAAAAACTAGCTTCCAAGTGTCCAGAATGATCGAAGTGTTCCTTCATCCTCCAGTCAATGTGATCAAATAAATCAGACATATTGTCGATTAAATCTCTCACATTCTGCAATTCTTTCTCCATTCCATTAATTTTCTTCATACGTAACTCCGTTTTATCTCGAAATAGGCCTTGCTATAGGATTATTCGTAGAAGCTCTATCGTAGATGAATGTAATGTCTTCATTATTGTCCAAAGTAGGGAACATATCTCGTAAGATCAAGCAGCTTCCAAGGTAACGTAACCTTTTCCCAAGCTTCATAAGAAACCCGGTACCGATCGCATAATGCAAAAATAGTAGATGGGTGTCCTAGTCCGTGAACTGACCCATGCACAATTAAACCCAATGCAGACTTAACAATTATTGATCCCACATCAATAGGCAATCCAATTTGAATACAATAATTCAATATCGCGCTTTCCTTCGAAACCTTATTTACCCTCATAGTAGGTAACAATTTAGATGAGATGAAAAGTTCCAGTGCTTCGAGACAGGATTCAAAAGTGATGCAGAGAAACTAACATACCCGTCTTCACGCATTTCCCAATCTTCCGTTTCATCAGTCAGATATCAAAATATCTCATTCATATTATATCGAGAAGGCACAAAATTTGAATAGTGACATACCGGGGTGTTTTCTATAGAGAATAATTCATTTACTCTTGATGGAGTAAACGTCACCCATCTTCCTCGGACGTAGATATTCCCATTGTTGATCGCATGTAAGTTAGAGTAGAACTCTTTCACAACCGGAATACCAACAGCAGACGTCGTGTAACAAAATACCTCCCAGTGCCGCTGTGCGATCATTTCTTCTATCTTTGTAGTGGAATTCTCTAAGCCTTGATTGACAAATCCCCGTTCCTTGATAACTCTTTTCTTTACCAAAACCTTGTTGAAGATTCGCTGCGCTTCCGGACTCACAAATTTCCTCCGGTTAAATACTCCAGATTTAGAGGAATCTAAGAATTTGGAGGCCATTATGGTGAATGGAATGAATTCTAGTGAAAAAGGCAGATTTAGAATGGTTTAAGAATGGGTTTTCACAAAGGAATTGGTGTTGAAATCGTCCAAATTGGCATTCAATTTATAAATATCTCATTTTTATAACTTCCTCGCTGTCGGCGGGAAGTTTCTCGCCGTCGGCGACTTAGTTATAAAAACTGACTTTCAGGTTCTCGCTGTCAGCGGGACGTTCCTCGCTGTCAGCGAGCTCGATAAATACACTGAATATTAATTTAGGCGCGAACCTCGCTGTCGGCGAGTATCGACCTCGCCGTCGGCGAGATTCCATAATAATGTCCAATTTTGCTCTAAATCGAATAATTTCTTTTCTCATCATAATGGTTCGAATATGTGATGATTCTTAATAATAATTGAGTAGTAAAGTTTCAATAATATAGAATAACTATTAAGATACAATAAAAATAGATAACTAATATGGGTTGCCTCCCATAAAGTGCTTGGTTTAACGTCATCAGCCCGACCTAATTTTAATTATTAATCAGGTCGACTAAGCATTAAAACCTCTTTATAGTTAGGTCTTATACCTTCGAAATATGGTTTTAATCTATGTCCATTAACTTTAAATTTATGTCCAAGCTTTTGGATCTTCGATTTCTATAGTTCCGTATGAAAATATTTGAGTTATGGTGAAAGGTCCTAACCATCGAGACTTCAATTTTCCAGGAAATAATTTCAATCTAGTATTATATAACAAAACTTCCCGTCCTGGTTTAAAATTTCTCCGATTAATCTTCCGATCATGCCATAATTTCATCTTTTCTTTATAAATCCGATCATTATCATATGATTCATTTCTTAATTCTTCCAATTCATTTAATTGCAGCAATCTTTTCTCACCAAGCTTCCTTCATATTATAATTAAATTCTTTAATCGCCCAATATGCTTTATGTTCAAATTCAACTCGGTAAGTGGCATGTTTTTCCATATATAAGCTCGTAAGGAGTCATTCCAATCGAGTTTTATAAGCGATCCTATAAGCCCATAATGCAGTATGTCTAATCTAATAGACCAATCTAACCTATTCGGGTTTACGATTTTTCTAAAATACGTTTAATCTCATGATTAGATACTTCGACTAATCCGTTAGTCCGTGGATGATAAGCAGTGGATATCTTATGAGTAATATTGTATTTTTCTACTAGTTTGTGAATGTATTTATTTCTAAAATAAGTTCCTCCGTCAGTGATAATCACTCTCGGCATTCCAAATCTAGTAAAAATATTTTTCATCAGAAATTTTGAAACACTCTTAAGCATCACACCTAGGTAAAGCTTGTGCCTCAATCCATTTGGAAACATAATCAACAGCTACTAATATATATGAGTTTCCAAACGAAGGAATAAAGGTCCCATAAAATCTAATCCCCAAACATCAAAAATTTCAACTTCTAATATAAAATTTAGAGGCATTTCGTTTCTTCTAGATATATTTCCTACTCTTTGGCATTTATCGCAAGTTTTAATATATCCGTATACATCTCTAAATAGAGTAGGCCAAGTAAAATCCAAATTGTAGAATCTTATAAGCAGCTTTATCGGTCCCAAAATGTCCTCCAAAATTAGAATCATGACATTTTTGAAAAATTGGTTCAGTTTCTTCATAAGGTACACATCTTCTAATAATTAAATCCTTACATTGCTTATATAAATATGGTTCATCCCAAAAATAGGTTTTCGTATCATGGATGAATTTTTTTCTATTGTTGCAAAGTTAGCATAAGTGGTAAAATATTACTAACTATATAGTTTACTATATCCAGCATACCATGGTATTTTCCACTCATTGATATTATATAGTTGTTCATCAGGAAAACTGTCTATAATTTCATTTTCAATATCATATAATTCATGATTTTCTAATCTTGATAAATGATCTGCAATTTGATTATCAGTTCCTTTCTTATTAACGATCTCAAAATCGAATTCTTGCATTAATAGCATCCATCTAATTAATCTTGGTTTGGAATATTCCTTTTGCATTAAATATTTGATAGCAGAATGATCAGTATGCACGATACATTTTGTTCCAATTAGATAAGGTCTAAATTTATTAAAACCATATACTACTGCTAATAATTCTCTTTCCAGAATCGTATAATTTATTTCAGCATCATTTAAAGTTTTACTAAGCATAGTATATAACTTTAAAAATCTTTTCATATCTTTGCCCAAGAATCGCTCCTACAAGCATAATCACTAGCATCACACATAAGCTCAAATGGTTTCTCCCAATTAGGTGAAACTATTATAGGTGCTCGTAATTAATTTTTCTTTTAAGAGTTCAAAAGCATTCAGGCATTCGATTGTAAATTCAAATTTCTTGTCCTTTTCGAGAAGTTGGCATAGAGGTTTAGTAATTTTTGAAAAATCTTTTATATAGCGTCCGTAAAATCCAGTATGTCCAAGAAAACTTCTTACCCCTTTTACCGTAGTTGGAGGTGGTAATTTAGCTATAACTTGAATTTTTGTAGGGTCCACTTCCATGCCTTTTTCCGAAATTTTATGCCCTAATACAATGCCGCCCGCAACCATAAATTGACATTTCTCCCAATTTAGAACTAAATTTGTTTTCTCACATACTTCTAATACTATTTCAAGATGAGTTAAGCAAGTGTCAAATGATGTTCCAAATACAGAGAAAGCATCCATAAATACTTCTATTCCATTGTCAATTAACTTACTAAATATAGACATCATTCATCTCTGGAATGTTGCTGGTACATTACATAATCCAAAAGGCATTCTTCGAAAAGCGAAAGTTCCATAAGGACTAGTAAATGTAGTTTTCTCTTGATCCTCAGGAGCAATTTATATTTGATGATAACCGGTGTATCCATCTAGAAAACAAAAATACTTATGTCTTGCTAATCTATCTAACATCTGGTCTAGAAATGGTAAAGGGAAGTGATCTTTCCTGGTGGCGGTATTTAATTTCCTATAATTAATACATATACGCCAACCAGTAACTTGTCTTATAGGAATAAGATCGTTATTTTCATTGATGAGTGACGGTCACTCCTCCTTTCTTAGGAACACAGATGAATTGGGCTTACCCAAGCACTGTCAGAAATAGGATATATAATACCATTATCTAACCATTTTAAAATCTCTTTCTTAACTACTTCTTTCATTATCGGGTTTAATCTCCTTTGGGGATCTGCTTAAGGTTTATGTTCATCATCTAAAATAATTCTATGCATACATATTGAAGGACTAATTCCTTTAATATCGGCTAAAGTCCAACCAAAAGTTTTCTTATATTTTCTTAAAGTTTCTAAAAGTTTTTGTTCTTGAGATTCATTTAATGCAGATGAAATAATAACTGGTAAAGTTGAAGAATTACCTAAATAAGCATATTTCAAATGATCAGGTAATATTTTTAGCTCAAGTTCAAGAGGTTTAATAATTGATGGAACTATATTCTTGTCAGTGTTTTCAGTAATATCCAAAAATTCAAATCTTTCTTGAATATAATCTAATTCTTCATTATTATCTTCAATTAATTAAGTATTTTCTTTATCTAATTTATCTTCGTAATATTCCTTAAAATGTTCACGTTGTAAATGTTCAAGTATTTCCATCCGAAAACATTCATCATCTTTATCTAGCGCAGGATATTTCATTGATTTTGCAATATTAAATGTAACTTTTTGGTCATTTACTCTCATAGTTAATTCTCCTTTCGAACATCAATCATAGCTTTTCCGAGTAGCTAAAAATGGTCTTCCTAAAATTATAGGAATTTCTTTATCTTCCTCCATATCTAAAACAATAAAATCTACCGGGAAGATAAATTTATCCACTTTTACTAACACATCTTCAATAACTCCCTTAGGATAGGTAATCGAATGATCAGCTAATTGAAGGGTTACTGAAGTAGGTGTAATTTTTCCTAATCCTAATCTCTTAAAAATTGATAGAGGCATTAGATTGATGCTTGCACCTAAGTCACACAAAGCTTTTCCATAAAATTTTTCTCCTATAGCGCAGGGTATAGTGAAACTACCAGGATCTTTCAATTTTTTATGAAGCTTCTTCTGAATAATATCACTACACTCTTCACTAAGTGCGACTGTTTCATTATCAGTGAATTTTCTTTTCTTATTTAGAATATCTTTCATAAATTTTACATAATTTGGCATCTGATCTAAAGCTTCGACAAAAGGTATATTGATTGTTAATTTCTTTAATATTTCAAGGAATTTAGCAAATTGTTTATCTTTTTTATGTTGAGCTAGTCGTTGAGGAAATGGTGGTGGAGGTTTTTCAATAGAAATTTTCATAGGTATTAAAGGATGTTCGAAGTTTGAATCTTGTTGAATTGTTTCCTTTTCAATTTCCACTTCCTCATTTTGGCTTTTAAGTTCTTTTTGAATTTGAGGTTCTAATTCTTTTCCACTCCTTAGTTGTATTGCTTTAATTTGCTCTTTTCCTTGATCTTTAGGATTTATTTCCACATTACTAGGAAAAGTTCCAGGTATTCTATTATTTAGCGCAGTAGCAATATGTCCAAGTTGAGTTTCGATATTTTTAATAGATGTTCCTTGAATTTGTAATTGATTTCCTTGAATTTGTAGTTGATTTCCTTGATTTTGTAGTTGATGACCCATATTCAAAATTAATTCATCCATAGATAATTTCTTATCTTTGAATTGAGGGTTATTGTTATTAAATCCAGGTGGGTAATTAGGTTTATAGTTTGGATTTGCTTGATTAGATTGATTCATCCATTGTTGATTAGATGTGTTATTCCAATTAAAATTTGGATGAGTTTACGAACTAGGATTATAATAGTTTGAATAAGGGTTATTAGTTCTATTATTAATAACATTTAAAGTTTCATAATTAGATTGAGATTCTATGATTTTTCCAGATGAGTTTTCTTCTAAAGTAGGAGAGTAGTTCATTCCAAAATGATCTAATTTCTTAGATATAGCGACAATTTGAGAAGCTAACATAGATATTGCATCGTTTTCATAAATGCCGGCTATTTTTTTCGGATTTACTCTATCGACGAGCCATTGGAAATTATTTGTTGCCATTTCTTCGATTAGTGCATAAGCTTCATCAAATGGTTTAGACATTAATGAACCTCCAGCAGTAGCATCGATGATTGATCTTAAAGATCCTACCAATCCATTATAAAAGGTTTGAATAATCAGGCAATCTGGTAGCGCATGATGTGGGCATTTCCTAAGAAGTTCCTTAAATCTCTCCCAAGATTCATATATTGATTCTCCATCTATCCGACAAAAAGAAGTTATATCATTTCTAAACTTAGCAGCTTTTAGATGGTGGAAAATATTTGGATAGAAATTTTTGTGATAATTCTCCCCAAGTTTTAATAGATCCAGAGCTAACGAATTCAACCACAATTTAGCCTTATCCCTTAATGAAATAGGAAAATTCCTAAGTCTTATAGCATCGTCAGATACTCCTTGATATTTAAAAGTAGCACAAAGTTCTAGAAAACTAGCAAGATGTAAGTTAGGATCTTCAGTAAGTGAACCACTAAATTGATTGTTTTGTACCATTTAGATAATTGCGATGTTTAAGTTCAAATGAATTAGCGACTACATCGGGGTTTTGAATAGTTAAATGAATTTCATCTGATGTAGGGTTGGCATAATCTCTTAATGGTCTTTGTTGGTTCATATTTTGAATTTCAGGAATATTTGTCATTTGTGTTAAATTTATTATTTGTTTCTTTTGTTTTCTAATTCTTTTAATTGTATGCTCTAATTCAGAATCGTAAGGTATTAAGTTTTCGTTTCCAAATTTGCGCAAACAATTTAAGAATAGATATTAATTTATGATTATTTTAAAATAGTCCGTTACTCTAGTAAATTTTTCTTACTTTCCCCAGCAACGGCGCCAAAAACTTGACCCACAAATTTATATTATGATATTTTTAATTTGATTGCAACGAAGCCAAAAACTTGACCCCGCTATATTATATGTATAGAATTGTAATTATTTATGTTGTGGATGCTACACAAGTATACGTATCGTATCGAAGTAATACGAGGCTCTAGTGGAGTCCTGATTATCGATCCCACGGGAAAGAGAAAATTAAATAACAGCTAATTTTAAAATAATAATAATAAAAATAGTATACGAAAATTTGGAATTCTAAATTTAAGCGCAATAAAGTAAACTAAGTTTTCAATTAGGTAACTTAACTAAGTAGAAAATTAATACGTATTGAAAGAGCAGGAAATTAAACTAATTGCTAAATAACTCTTAACTATTTAGAAAAAGTATCTTTCCCCTTTGTTTAGAAATTTAAGTGATTGATGAATTTAAATAGATAATTTTAAGGTATTGTGATAAATAGGAGCATTCCTATTCTTTACCCTTTGGTCCAGGTGTAAAGAATATTGACTAATCCTATGTTTGATTACTGAATCTGCGGCTAGGCTGGGAGGATACCGACTGCCACTTCAGAGCTCCCACGTTCCCCTCGCCTGAGGGCTAACATCTACACTTCAGCTCTCAAACAATAGGACTAAATTGAATATTTTAGTCTGTCACACTAAAATGCTCAATTCTACGCCCAGTGATATTATTTCCCTATTTATTTGCACCTTCCTTCCAAGGCTTTTGAATTCCCCGAATATCAGATTTAATTTTTACTATAGTAGTAAATCAACACATTTTAACAAATCAAATGGCCAGTTTGAAAGTAAATTAAGTTTTAAGTAAAAATTATCACAATTTATTAATATATATATAAAAGTACTTTTATTTTTAGTTCATCAAGTCACTTAATTTCATAACAAGGAGAAAGACTAATAAACTACTCAGAATGCATGGGAACTAAACTAAGCATGAATTTCATTTAAAGTTAAAAACAATAAATACAAATACTTATCTTAATTTATCTCTAAGCAGACTCCTCGTAGTTCTTTTGACTCTTCCTTCCAGTACAACAAGACTCACTAAAAACTCACTAACTCACTAAATAACTCAAAATAACTCACTTATAACTCTCAAAGACACACAAAAACACAAAAGACTGCTCAAAACTAGACTTAACACAAATATAACACACTTTAAGCTGAATTTCGGCTTCTATATATAGAGGTGAGCAAAGGTCCAAGAGGTGTGTAAGCATCTCTTCAAAAAGTGTCCAGGTTCAATGTATCTGTGCCATTTGAACTAGCTCGCCGTCGGCGACGAACTACCTCGCTGTCGGCGAGGCTTCTAGAAGATCTTCAAACCGCTCTAGCTCGCCGTCAGCGGGCTCGGGCTCTCTGTCGCCGAGACGGTTATAATTTCTTCGAATTTTCTTCTCCTAACCTCGCCGTCGGCGAGCTCGATCTCGCCGTCGGCGACTCGGCACTAAATTGCATGATTTTGCTCCAAATTCGCTCCTTTTTATGATTTTTGCTTTTATCACCTAAATTCTTCATTCCTGCAATAAAATAAAGAAAATACCCTTCTTTAAAGTGCAATTTCATCAAATATAGGTATGAATTTCTTAATAAATTTTTCAGTGATCAGGCATCGTCGATGCCAGACTTTCAAAAATCTGGTTTTTGCCTTTTTTCATTTCAAATTCGTTCATTTTCACTTCTTTTTGCTCCTTTCGCCTAAATTCATTATACCTGTAGTAAAACATGAAAATTACCTCTATTAAAGTGCAATATCACAAAAAATGAGTACAAAATATATATGAAAAATCAAACATATTTTTGGTGCATCAAAATACCTCAAACTTAACTATTACTTGTCCTCAAGTAATCTTTTTACTACATAAAAATATGGCTCTTAGTAGTGAACTTTACTTAATGATTACTATGATTTTTGATTAAAATGAATATAACAACAAAATTTTCAGAAAGATTTGCAATAACTTATGTCAAAATTATAGGTATAATAACATTTAGTAGTCAAGTCTAAGAGTTCTAATCTCCTATTTACTTCAAGAATAATCATAATTTGTCACATTAAGGGTGCTTTAAAGTATCATATGAAAAAGAAATTCATGAAAAATCTGTTAGTAAAGATGCTAATACTTTACTATAAATTCAAAAATGAAATTGAGCTCTTCCTTTAAGTTTATTCAAGTGAAGCTAATTTTTTATTAGGCATCTCCTCAAACTTCTCCTCACATATATTTTTCTTTTTCTTTTCTTTTTCTTTTTGGGATTACTTTTCAATCCTCTCTTCTTTTTTTTAGTTTTTTTTTCTTTTCATGTGAAGATTACTATAACTGGATAGTCTTTAATAATTTTGAACTTCACTCTCTTCTTAAAGTTGGAACTTAAAACATTTCTTTACTTTTTAGATATATTAGCTATTTAATGATTCATCATAGATTCACAAGCCTTACTCACATAAGCCTCTAAGACTCTTAACATTTCAAAAATATAATTTTATTTTCTTTAAATAGTTAACTATAATCTAATCCACTTATATTAAATAACTTAACTCATAAAGTTAACTTTCATTACTAAAAACTTTCATTCAATTCTACTATCATATTTAAATAAAATAAAAAATTTAGTGATCTAATGTTAAGCTCAACTACTTCAAGTCATTTTAAAATAATTTTGAAAATATATTTTTGATTGAGAACAAATAAAAGTTAAATTTGTTTCCTCCCCCAAACTTAAATTTTTTAGTGTATAACAAATTACCAAATGAGAGAAAAATAAAAAGTAAACTAACATTTTTGTGTCGGGCTTTTGATTCATCTGAAGTATGCAAGCATTAAATAAAAATTTAACTACAGGCATAAACTGGTAAGAAGCATTGTTCACATATATATTAGAGATATGTAGGGTAAAGAAAATCTGAAATACCACATAAAACATTTTAAACAACATCCATTACATTTTCACTATAACAGTAACAAACTACAGAAGTTTTAATATAACATAACCTAATTAAAAGTACAATTACTACACATAATTGCTACACTAAAACAATTAAAAAACACAAAAATCACATAACAATAATAAACTAAAGGATACAAAACTACCAATCATCATCTCTTCATTCTTCTGCTCCTTCCTCAGGCTGGTATGGATAGCAGCAGGGGCATGTAGGAAATATCACACCTATTTCTGCTCTCATAAATCTCATCTGAGCATCATGATAAGTAAGATCATACTCCACTTTTCTCCTATCATAATCATCATTGATGTTGTTTCTTTCTTCCATACCATCAATCATGTTATGAAGCCTTGTAATATCATCTTGCTGAATCATCAACCGCTCCATAACATCAGAAATTTTAGGGGTCCCGGAGTTAGAAGGCATGTCATGACTAGTAGAGGGAATTTAACTACTCTTTCCTCTAGGTCTCCATCCTACATGAGACTCATAAGTGCGAATGTTAGCCTTACTAATAGGCTTCAAAGGGTTGACCAACTTTTTGCTACTATCAACCTCAACTCCTGATTAAGTACATAATCTATAAATTAGAGCAGGATGTCCCAATCCTCCAATAGTTTCTCCCTTTGCTATGGTTAAACTGCTATTATAAATAACTTTTCCAATATCAATAACTCTCATATTCTGAATACAAAAATTAAAAATTGCTCTATCTCTAGAAACAATACTATGATAATAGGTTGGTAGTATACTTGCTAAAATAAAGTAATGTCAGGCTTTATATTATTGACCTCTTTTTTGATGAGGTCTGTTCTCTTCTCTCTTCTTAGTACTTAGGATCTAGCCATAGGGCTTCTCCTTGACTATCTTAGAGGACTAGAAATGGGACTCATCACTTAGAAATTCAAACATTTCTTGGCTCCCTTCAAACCCCATAAGTTTGACTGTAAGCCCCTAAGCCACTTGGAGGGTTAAAATCAAATGTGGAGGTTTAATGAATGAGTTTCCTATAGGACTCTTTGGCCTTAGGATTACCCTGGGTGGCCTGGTCTGGTGAGGGTAAGCTTGCACTCACCACACTCCCACACACACACATTCCAACCCCTAAAACTACCTTTAACCAATTTGACTTCCCGACTCAAGTAAACAATTCATATGGATGGACCTCAACCCCTAGGCCCCTAGCTAAGAGGGTTAGGAACAACATAGTGAATGTCTAAAATGAGTTCTCTCATGGCTCCTATGAGCTTAATATGGCTTCATGGCTCAACCAAAACGATCCCATTTCGCTTACATTTGATCAATCTTCACTTTTCCAAAATTTCAATTTTTGACCCCCGGGACCCTAAACCCACCAAGCCTACCAAATGCCCTTGAAATTGCCCAAAATTTGCAAAATTGCCTAAGTTACTCAAAATTCCTCAAAACCAATCCTAAACATTTCCCCCACTCAAATTGATCATCCATGACCAAATACACCAAAGTTTCCAAAAATATCCCCCAATACCTTCCAAATACCTAAAATACCCTTTTAACTTAAAAATTTTAAAAATTCAAAAAATTCCCAAAAAATTTCAGAGAATCCTAAATATTCCCAATTTCATTTTGTTCAACTACACCATAAGCCAATTTTGTCAATTTGGCCTACTTTTACCAAAACCCCCAATTTGACCTATTTTTAACCTAAGTGGACCCAATGTCCCACCAAACTAACCCAATTGACATCAATTTTGATCTAATTCAATTCTCAGCTTCAATTCAATATCCCCAATATCAATTTAGACCAAATCCAAGCCTAATCTTACCAATATGTTAATCCAATTTCAATTTGAAGCTTAAAGCCCAATTTTGGCCCATGACCTAAACTTAGCCCAACCCAATCCAATTCAACTCCAATTAGCCCCAAATTCTTTCTAAAACCTTCCTAACACCCCCACAAACAAAACACTAACTTAATTTTTCCAAAATTTGAACTAAAACTTCACTCAAATCTAACCCAAATAAAAAATCCCCAATTTGGCCTAAAGCCCACCATGAATCCGAATAGGCCCAAATCCCAAAACCAAAGCCCATCCAAAGTTGAAAGCTCTGTGTTACACACCCATAAACATTTCTTAACATTAATTTTACATCAAATCCAACATTAGCCCAACATTAGCCCAAGTTAGCCCAATTTGCCCCACTTTGGCCCTATCACTAAGGAAGCCCAAATTAAACCCAATTCAACTCCAAATTATTTCAAATCTATTCCAAATTACTCATGACCCATCCCTAAACTAAACCCAACATTTGTAAGGCCCAATCTTTACCAAAATTTTCATCCATCAACTTGATTTAAAATCTAAAAGCCCACTTGCCTAAAGCCTTTAAAAGCCAATTTCTAAACAATTCTAAAAGCCCAAAATTGACCCTAAAGTCCACATAGCATCTCTTTCCATCATCCATTTCAATTGAAGCCATCCCTAAGTTTTATATCAATGGTTAAATCATTATAAATCAAGCCTCGTGACAATCTCCCCAAAATTCATCAAAAATCTCTAAAACCTACTTTCATGAAATCGACTAAGCTTGGCCCCAAGCCAAATGAAGCCATGGAGCCATGCATAAGCCATATGCAAGCCATGAGGAGCACTTTCCACCTCACCATGCCACTTATGGAAAGAAGAGGGGAGCCTTTCTTAAGCCTTCACTAAGCTTTTTAACCCCATTCATGATACACTTTAACCAAAATTAGCCACCTCACCTTGGATGGGGACTTCACCACCTTCTCTTGGTCGACCCAAATGATTCCTCCCAGCCCAAAGTCAAGCCTTGGGGAGGTGCACCTAGCCTAAACCATGCCTTGGACCAAATCAAGCCAAAATAAGCCTTCCCCCCTTTCCACTTAAATCAAATCCTTTACACCTGGCCAAAGCCAATTGCTTGCACCAAACTCAATCCCTGGACTCACTGAGTCTAGATGGTGACCTAACCCTACCGGCCAGTTGCCTGGGTCGCCAGAAAATGCAATGGCCGAGATCTCTATGTGAGCCAAAAACTCCTAAATTCTCCCTGGCTATGCTGCCCCATGCCCAATGGCCACTGTGGTTGTTCTTCCCTTAACCAAGGCAGCTGATCCCAAGCCCTAACTCCCCCTGGGAAGCCCTCCAGCCAGCTCTATTTAAACTCCACCCCCTCTCGGCCATATAAGGTGATGAACCGGAGCTTAACAAAACTCTGCCAAAATTGCTCAAGGACCTTATCCTAACCCAGAGGAATTGATTCCTAGTGTCTCTTTGCCCTAATCCCCATTAACAGAGCTCCGTTTCTCAGTCAAAAATCCACCCAAAAACCAGGACAACTTTGAAACCTCCACCAAAATCAAATTAAACTCACCCACAGCTGCACAAGACCTAGAGAAGGAGTTCCCTAGTGAAAGCCCCCTCACCAGGCTAGCCATCCTCTCTATCGGCCAAGCTTTGAAATCGGCCTTGGTCACTTTCATACCTAGGCAATTCCCGCAGCTAGAGACTTCATTTGGAGCTTCCTTGGGTGCAATCGAAGGTGCTATAACTCTCTGATTGAAGCTTCACTTCTCAGAGCCAAGGTATGAATCCATTCTTCCTCCCAAGCTTCTAGCAGTTCTCTATTTCGCTTGGCTTAATTTCATAGCATATAAACCATATGGATGTGTTCGTCTCCTCAAGACAAATCCATAAAGCCTAAGAACACGAAAATCCGTTGAGAAATGAGAGAGATCTTAGGGTTTTAGTGTGGACGGCTCACGGGACACACCAGTCGTAGACGATGAACAGGCTCCGTCCGATCGCGCATGTATCGAATGGACGACCCAGATTGCGCCGGATCGAAGGATGGAGCGAGACCGCGGGCCGCGTAGCATCCGAGTCAGATGGCAACATCGAATGGGAGCGCGCCGCGTGGGCTTTCGGATCCACCGAGGTTGAGTCAGCGCCGCGCTGGATAAGTAGATAAATAGGCTATTTTCTATTTATTTAAATACCCAGAAATTGAAAAATCCATAACTTTGCATAGAAAAATCATAAAAATAAACTAAAAATACCCTCTTGCTCAGTAAATAGAGGAGAATAATGTGGAAAAAGAATTGAGTTAATTTGATGAGAATTTTGTTTTTAATTAATTATTTACTTATTTCAATGTTTTAATTCTCCATTTGCATAGACAATTCACCATGGCATGAGACCATAGGCCTTTTGTAGCCTCTGATCTTGGGAACATTCCCTGAATTTTCCAAGGTCAGAGGCCATCTCTATGGCAAGTTATTGATTTTCCAAATTTGTGCCTATTTTGATATTTTGATTCCAGTAATTATCATGTTACTTAGAAAATTTTAGGAAAATTTGGGGAAGTATCTTAGGACAGAGGATCCTAGGAAAATTATGGTTTGAGTTAATTCATTAAGATTAATCCTAATTGGCCTTAATACTCAAAACTGAATTTTAATTAATTTGGGTTAACCATAAATCAAAATAACTTGAAAACAATTCTCCACTAGTCTTTAGGATCAGAGGGACCTCACATAAAAATTTGAGATCAATTGGAGGTGATTAGCCCTACTAAATGGACTAATTAAGTTACATGACCAAAATTAAACTTTAAAAATTCATAACTCGAAAAATACATTTAAAAAATTCACTAAAATAGTTTTGGGGCTTCTCTGATTTTAGGGGAGTCTAAAAAAATTAAAATTAAAATTTTCTAAAAATCTTCATTTTTAATCATATTTTAATATTTTAATAATTAAAAAAAATAAAAATCATAAAAATATTAAAAATCATAGAAATGTCATATTTTGCTTCCTAATCACTTAGCAACAAACCAAATATTTTTCCTAAGTCTATAGGTTAAGATATTGAATTTTAAAGGCTTAAAACAATTTTTAATATTAAAAAATGAATTTCCTTACATTTTTCACTAAATTAATTCTAATAAATCAAAGAAAAATCAGAAAAATATAAAATTTATTTCTCTCAACTCCTTGAGCTCAGAGAGATTTATGAAAAATATAAAATCCATATTTTTAACTTAAATTTTATTTTATAATTAATTAACACTCCAAAATTCAAAATAATCATAATAAACAAAATATAATCTGAAAAATCACCAAAATTGGTCCAAGTGGTCCTCTAGTCAATAGAGACATCCCATAATTTTCTTAAGGATAGAAATCTTTCCTTGGTCATGTTGTTGAATTTCCATTGAAAATTTCTATTTTTCATTAAGATAATTATATAAATTAAATTAAATTTAGGAAAATCACATTTTCTCCTCTAATGTCTTAATTGACATGTGAGTGAAGTGACATAAAAATTTTAAGTTCATTTGAGCTTAATTTAATGAGTTATGAAATAATTAGGGTTAAAAGGGCATAATAAGTAATTAAGAATTTTAACCCCTAATTAAAACTTTAGGTTTAATCAAAAGGGGAGGATAAAATATTTGATCTTAATTTTCTCTTAGATGATTGAAACTTTAGGAAGTAAAAGGGTAGAAACCCATTAATCATTTCTAATAATCCAAAAAAAATGAAACCTTAATTAATTAAATAATTTAAAATTTGGAAGATTTATTAAAATTTAAATTATTAAAATGGGGAGTATAACTTAGGGAGACTATAACCCTTCAATTTAAGATCCCTAAATAAATCACTTTAATAATATTCAACTCTTAATCAAACTCAAAAAAATGATAATTGAAATTAATAATTAAATAATTAAAAGGAAAATAAACCTTAATTAAATTAAAAGCTTAAAACATTAAGTAATTTAATCAAATTGAAATAAATTTAAAACATTAAAAATTAATCTCAAAGATCACTTGAAAATAAATCTAAAACAAATTTGAAACATTAAAGAAAATCAACCTAAAAAATATTTCATGATTAAAAAAAATCAAACCAATTAAAATTGACCTAAAGTGTTACAATCAAGTCAAATTAAATTTAAATCATTAAAAGTTTAATTAAATTGAATAATCTAAACACCTCTTTCAAATCAAACAATTTAAAACACTTAAGAAAAAATCAATTTGAATTTTGAAACTAAATTAAATCATCCTAAATCATCAATTCAACTTTAATCAAAGCGGTTAAATTCTTTAACAAACTAATTTGCCCCTAAAGGCTTTCATTATTATAACTCTTAAATGGAGCATTAGGTGAAGTGTCACTTTACTTATAGGATAATCGAACATCCTAATTCACTGAGCAAGAAGAAAATTTTAATTGAATTCTTGGATGATTAATTCACTAGTACAATAAAATTCATTTGGACTCAAAATAATCTCAAAAATATTGAAAAGATGTTTAGGACCCGCCCTAAGCACTTTCTCAATATGATAAGATGTTTTAGAAGAACAACTGAACTTAATTGTTCTTTGATGAAAAAAATCTTCCTTAACAAAACAAAAGAACCTAGATGTCATAGGAATTGACTAGGTATAGGATTAGGACTTTGGTAGACAACCAAAACCTTCCTTTAGCTTTACATGGGAATTTTTCTTGCAAATTATATAAATGCTTTAACATGTGCTTTAAGTGTAGCTTGGAATGACGGGAAGACCCTCCAGGTACACTTTTATTTTATTGCAAGTTACTTACATGTACTGCGCTTTATTGTTCTTGCATGTTAAACAAGATTGTTGCATGAAAACTGAAACCTTTAGGATAGCCACAAAACTGAAACCCAAAACTAAATTAAGAGTCACAACAAGATAAAATTCACCGCCACAATATTTCAAAATTTAATCACAGACAGAACACAAAACTACAACTATAACTAAATTAAAACGTCTTGTTGGATGATCGGGAATACCTAGGATGATGTAACCTACGTGTTGCTAACGGGATTTCCCACGTTCTAAATGAAAGTGTGGAACTCATTCAGTTGATTTTAGCAAATTCATCTGGACTAAGTGAATCCGATAAAAATAACGGTGTCAGAATGATGGAACCGTGGGATCTTAACCGGTGTTGTTATAATCAATTTTAAGATTCCCCTAAGAAAAACATTAAAGACATTTGGACTTTAAGATTTCTCTAAACCAAAACACTTCTCTCATCTCCTTATTGCCACTTTCTAAAACTAAACCTCTGCAACAACAAGGAGCATGGAGCTTAGTGGGCAGCACGGCCATCGTCGTCAACAAAACTTAAGTCTACTCCAACAAAACCTTTCCTAGTTCTAAATAACAAAGCCATAGGATTTCGAGGTAGTTTGCCTAGTGCAACATAAATCCTTAACTTTTTGTTAGGCATTTGTATAATCATGCTATGCAAATTAAGCCCTAACCTGTCTTAGGACTCCGAGGTAGTCGTTTGGTATGACATAAACCCTCACATCTTCGAGGCTATTTGTATGATCATGTCATACAAATATAATCCCTAATTTAATTAAAATTGGCAGGATTGAAACATTAAACAATATTTTCAAATTTAAACCAAACAATAGGATAGTTTGGGAAGTTGCCAAGATTCTTCTCGGATCCTCAGTTTCTCCTTCTTTTCTTCCATTGGATTGCTAAAATATTGTTCCAAATTTGATCCATTCCCAATTGAAATTTCCAAAATTCAATCCTTTGAAAACCTTAAACCTTGAAATTCTTGAGAGCAAAACCACTGATCATTATTGAGAGTTTTCTTAAATGATTTCCGTCATTTAAGATGTAATTAACTATAGGGGCTTGCCCTTATAGGGAAATTTAAGAACTCAGGTAATATAAACCCTGCTTAATTTCTTTATATTAAGTAGGGGAACTTGTTGGCTTATAAAATTGGTTCTCAGACCAAACGGATGTCACAAATCTTCTAGTTTATTTAATCGAGCCCCATCATCAAGCAGTGTGTCTATTCTTCGGGATAGATACACGGTTTGTGGTGTTGTGCTCGTTTATATAAACTATTTGGGATGTGAGATCGGTTTAATTTCACATCTTATAACTTTCAAACTTAAAATCATTTTCCAAATTAAATGCTACTTTCAAATTATATATATATATATATATAAATTAAATTTAAAATCTAAAATTCGCCGATAATTTCTGTAGGCGACCCCTTTTCAAAAATACAACTTAACCTGAACATATGCCGACAACTTTTGGCGACTCCGCTGGGGATTAGTTCCTCTCTCCATTTTGATCAGATGGTTTTGCTTTCATAAATCGGTAGTGAGTTTATACCCCTTGTGGACCAAACTACCATTCTTTCCATTGGCATACCACGTTCATTTCTGTTTTGAACGGGTATAGCCAACTCATTTTGGATTTTGGAGCCACTGTTAGACACTCCTAAACAGATAGGTACCGAAATCCTTTTGCCTCTTTCTGAGATTTTGGATCCCCAATAGGTGTTAGCCTAGGAGCGGTCTTTTGAGTCGAGAAATCTTACGAGACTTTCTCTTCCTTTCCAATTCTGAATCGAATCCTTTACCTTTCCTTTAACCTTCCTCCTTTAATCATTTTTGTTCCTAACAAACAAATCCTCTAATAAACAACCTTTTAATAAACGAACTCTTTTAAATCATAAATACATTAAGATAAACTAAAATGTGTTCGGACTCTTTATTTTTCGTCTTAAGTTTTGCAACAAAAGGTAGCATAATTCGAGACTGACATTCGGAATTTACCCTTCAGAAAATGACTGCACCAAAATTAATTTTCTCCTTCACCAATGGAATGGACTTTGCCGTCTATAAGGATGAACTGCCAAACAATGGAGTCATCTGTTTTGGAAAAGGATTCGACAATACAGATATTAAGTTAGCTGACGTCACCCTCTTCACACTAATGGACAAAGTACCAGAAACTGAGGAGCCCATGATTGAGTTTAACCTGAAATCGACTCAAGCGTTTCCTCCCCTGCAAAGCTTCCCAGCTAAAAGAAGTACCACTGTTCGTAGGAGAACTGTTGTCTCTACCCCCACCGGTCTAGTTATCTCTACACCTGCCCCAGCTCCCGCCAAACTGAAAGGGAAGGGAGTCCAAGTTTATGATAAGGCTGCCACCGTGGAGGGTGCAGATTTCGCTGCAATACCGTCTGTTTTCGAGATTGGGTCTAGTTCAATGTTTACACCCCTGACTCGGACTCAAAAAAGAAATAGGAGCAGAAAGATTGCCAAGATCTAGAAGGCTAAGGCTACTGAAGTTGCTTTTCTTGAAGAGATTCCTGAGGAGGAAGAAGAACTACCTGAATTTTCACCACTATTGGGAGGAAGTAGGTTCCACCCTCTCTCTGCTGCATCGGACGAAGAAATTGTATGAATGATAGCCGCTGCATTACCCCGACCTGCATACTTAGTGACTGTAAGAGGAAGAGGGCCAAGACTACGCTGCTTACTCGACTGCGAGCCGTAGTAGAGAAACTAGCTAAGAAAGAAAGATGCCCCGTATCAGAGATCCTAAGAAGGATGGGGCGAGTGCCAATTAAATCCCGCCTCGGACCGCAAGTGAACCCCGTCACTACCCTGGAGAGGCCAAGGAAGAAAGTACGAGCTAGTTCACCTGTTGTCGTATCGGGACACCATATTAGGGAGGACACCACCTACCGACGCATAGCCGACAGACCATCTGGTCCTAGGCCTTATACTGCAAGAAGGATGTGTGGCGACCTATTATTACTGAACTGATACAAGCACAGTGTTCTGGAAAGAAGAGTCTCGTCAGAAAGCCAGAATCTGAAGAAAGTGCTACTACATTAAAAGAAACTCCCGAGAAAGAAGTCCAACAGTCATCACATGACAACCGTGAAACCGTTTGCAAGAGGCCACTAGAGGATGCCATAGGCAAGCTAAGAACCGACATCCGATAGTTGGCAAAGGAAAGATGAGAAAAATTGGAAACTGAAGTAGATTCATCAGAGTTTATGGATGAAAATTACGCTGAGATCAACATGGTTGAGACACAAGCATCGTCAGCTTCGCAAGGTGCTCCGACAGCAGTGGAAAGAGATGAACCGGAAGTGATGAGAGCACAACTTCAAGAGAAGGATAACACAATTTCTCAAATGCAAGGAAGATGGAAAAGATGGCGGCCGCCTTAGCCTCTCTCCAGAGTCAGGTGCAACCTCAGAAAGAAACACCCCCGGAGATCATCCATGTTGTGGATGGAGGAAAGAAGATCACATCTGTTAACAGAGATGAACAACCGAAAAAGGATTCTGCGCAAAGCATGATTCCCGAAAAGGATATCAAAAACATGGTAGAACAGCAGGTGCGAGATGCCTTAGCACAGTCTAAGAGCAGAGCTTTTATTTAGATGAGTAGACCTTACCCTAAAGAATTTGACGCAGTACAATACCCAAAAGGCTTCGTACCACCTCTGTTCAAAACTTTTGATGGAACGGGAAACCCCTGGCAGCATGTCACACATTTTCGTGCTAGTTATTGCAATGCCGGTGGGAGCGATGCTTTACTCTTTCGATAGTTTGTCAGCAGCCTGTTAGGGATTGCCTTTGATTAGTATGCAGAATTGCCAAATGGCTCAGTTAAGACCCTTTCAGAATTGGAAAACCTCTTCGTTAAGCGGTTTGCCGGGGCTCGGCACCACATCACTATCGGTGATTTAGTGGTGGAGCAACAGAAACCAAACGAAACTTTGGTGGATTACATACTTCGATGGAGAAACTTAAGCATGAAGTGTGAACCACAACTTTAAGAGCAACATGCGATCGGTTTTATGCTGAAAAGTATCCATGGCCGGATAGCACTTCTCCTTAAAGGATTTACAATCAAGACTTTCGAGAAGTTTCTTAGCAAGGCCGGGAGCTTGCAAGAGGAGGCAAATCTGTTGAGTTTTGTCGACAAGACCGATAAGCAGAAACCAGTGAAGGCCTTTGAAAAGAAATCCGGGATTGTTGCGGCAGTAGATAAAGGCAAGTAACCAGTGCAGATACAGCCAGAGCAACTACAGCCCAGTTATCAACCACCGCAACGGACTTACCAACAACCACAACAGATTTATCAGTAACCTCAGCAGGGCTATCAACAGCCTCGACCGAGCCACCAGCCATGGCAGCATAGTCAATCACTACCTCGTTCATCACGACCCCTAGAGAAACTTTGGAACAAGGAGTACCCATTCAAGATGAAAGCAGTAACTAAGATGTTTCGCAGTTTGATGAAGATACCTGATTTTCAATTACCAGAGCCTAAAAAGCCAGAGGAAGTCAACAAGAAAGATCATCCGAACTACTGCCCTTACCACCGGATGATCGGACACAAGATTGAAGATTGCTTCACTTTTAAGAATTGGCTCGAAGGTAATCTCCGAAGAGGGAACATAACAATCCCGAAGGAATACATGAAGGAACACCAAAAAGGAGGTTCCATCAATGTCATTTCAACGGATCCTATTATTCCGATAAACCCATACACGACCGATGATGGATGGGGTACTGTCTGGACAAAGTCTTCAAAGAAAATCTTGGATCATATCCAGATCGCTTCGGTTCGCGCGTCAACTCAAAGTCTGAAACCTGCCGAGCTGGCACTATCGCTTGCGATTGAAGAACCGCCCCAGAAGGAGGAGAAGATCGTGGAAGAAAAGAAACCGAGGCTCCAAAGGGTAGACTAGGGGCTGCTTATCATAAGATGGTTGTTTCCGATTCAGGGGAGAAATCTCTTGGACCTCTGACTCTGTATGATTATTTGCTCGCCCCGGCGGGATCTTATAATAATAAGAGTTTTAGTGTTGGCTACATTTTAACTGTTTCTAACGATTACGTAACTAACGATAACCAACCTAATTAGAATCTCAATTTCGATACAATAAACGATTCTCAAATCATACTAAACCTCGATAACTACGGCGAAGGAGAAGATGCTCACAAAGATGGCTACGAAAGCTCAACAAACAACGAATCTATTTGTGAATTCCGAGGAGTTCCAATCACTATAGAATTGGAGTTATCATATACCGAAGCAATTCCAGAAAAGTCAGTCGTTCCGATTCAAGAGGAGAACACCGGTAGAGTCACCACCAGATTTAGAACAAGTAACTGAAGTCAACCTAAGAAGCTGAAAAGTTATACCTTCAAGAATGGGTCCAAAGGATAAAGGAAAGCAGGTGGTTGCTCAGGAGGAGCTAACCCCAACAAAAGAATTACCCGTTCGGGAAGAAATCGAGGAACTTGGTAATAAAGTGGATTATAATGTGCTAGCACATCTTAGGAAGCTACCTGCTAAACTGAGCATCTATGACACTCTGATCCTGTCAAAGGAGATGAGGGAAACTCTGATCAAGGCCTTACTTGATCCAAAGATTTGTTTAGCTCAAATGGTCGGTAATTCCTTAGATGAGATTTGCTCGTTAAAAGAACAGCGAGGTGTTACCTTCACGGACAATGATCTACTACTTGGAACAGCTAATCACAACTGACCGCTGTACATTTCAGTCACTATTGGAAAGTTTATGCTCTCTAGAGTGTTGGTTGATCCAGGAGCATCAATCAACATAATGAATCTTCAAATGTTGGCATATTTGGAAATTGACGCTCGCGACCTCGAAGCAGATAATATGTTATTAAGAGGGTTCAATCAGAAGGGAGAAAGAGCTCTTGGATCGATAACGCTATTAATGAAGACCGGTGATTTAGCAAAGACAACCGCAAAATTCCACATAATTGATTCTGAGACATTATTCAACGCTCTACCGGGTCGGCCATGGATCCATGAAAACCGGATGGTACCGTCGTCTTTGCACCAGTGCATAAAGTATTACGAAGGAGGAGAATAGTGTAACAAAGGTGACTTGCAACCATTCTCCGTACATGAGATTGGAATTCATGAAGATGCAGCCTATTACGCGCCTCTGAAGAAAACAATCTTCTCCAGAAATACCGTACCAAATGAAGCAAAAGAAGTTCTGGACGACAAAGAACCTAAAATTCTAGTCCAACAGTTACTCACCACTCCCTTACGTCGAGATGGTGAAGGTTTCTCCAGAACTCACACCCGAGGTCGAGGCAGGGGACGAGGTCGAGGAAGAGACGTTGGAACAGTTGGATAGAAGAAACCGATCATCCACGTTGATTGGGAGAACCGTTTCGAAGAAGAAGAAATCAAGAAAGAAGCAGCAACAGTGAATCAAAGGAAACCCCAGTTCAAGATCTCTCTCGAAGATGAAAAGAATGAAGAATACAAATCAATGTACGAGAAGATTAACCATTATGTACATACTATAACCCTGACCCCGATCCATTCTAATAAGGTCGAGGGTATGGTGGTCAAGGAAGTACATGGCGGTGGTGCTAAGCCGATCAAATTCTATCGTGGTGCTTCTTCTTCCAAAACTGAAAATGATGTAAAATTTGAAGATGTTACTTCTTCTGAATAATGAAATTGCCTTTTGAGTGGTATTCTCCCTGTGTTCAGAATTTAATTCAATGCGGTATCTTACCTCGACGATGGACAAAAGATCGATCACAACACTTTAAAAAATTATGGAATAATGCCGGTCAGCCACCCAATTCAAAACATAATCTCGGATTCAGCACAGTAGGATCAGTTGATGATACGAGATTTTGCTTGGTTGTTACTTGCAAGCCTAATGAAGATTGCTTGGAAGCTTTTAGATGATCTTGAAGATCTACCAGTCAGAGATTCTCCGCCAGAATTTGAAGAAGAAATTAAATCTACAGTAGACGAGTTAATGGAAGTTAACTTAGGTACTAGCGAAGAGCCTAGGCCGACCTTTGTTAGCTCCTTACTCAATAAAGAAGACTCCGAAGAAATGATCAAGCTACTGATGGAATTCAAGGACTGTTTTTCTTGGAGTTACGATGAAATGCCAGGATTAGCTCCAGAGGTTGCAGGTCACAAGCTAGGAGTGGATTCTACTGTCGTTTCAGTCAGACAAGCTCTGAGAAGAATGCATCTAGAAATTGAACAACAAGTTATAGCTGAAGTTAAGAAGCTAATAGACGCTAAATTTGTCCGTGAAGAATAGTATCCAACTTGGTTAGCCAACTTGGTACCAGTCAGAATGAAGAATGAACAGATCAGAATCTGCGTAGATTCAGAGATTTGAACAAAGCGTGTCTAAAGGATAAATTCCCACTACCAATCCCAGAATTAATGATCGACATCGCCTCAACGCACGAAGTTGTTGACCTCACTTTTAGTTGAGGTCTAGTTAGCCTAGGGCCTAGCCATATGACTCTCCTGGTGACTTTCTTAGAGGACTAGTCATGGAACCCTCCCCATAGAAATTCAAAACTCTTCTTGCTTCACTAGGGGGTTTTCATATGCTTAAGGCCTGACCTCCACCTTTTGGTAAGAAAAAGGCAAGCATAAGGAATCCTAGGGGAAGTCTCCTATAGGTGGTCAGACCTTAGGATTTGCCCTGAGGAAGGTCTGGAGATCACTGCTCATACACTTCACATTCACAACATATACTGCACATCCTAATTTCAATCCTGAACTCTTTGGAAACTCATGTGGATAGCCCAACCCTCAGTCTATGACTAAGTGGTGGGGACCAACACATAGAGGACCAAATGAGGGTGACCCTCGATCTATAACTCAATTTAAACCATTACATTCTGCTCACCTTGAAGCCAAGCTTCAATTTTCCAAAATTTAAAAAATTTGGCCCCCGGCCTCCCCAAAATTCCCTAAATAACCCAAAATTCTTCAAATTCAGCAAAATTCCCCAAAAATCATTCCAAGATATTCCTTACCACTCAAATTGACCATTCATGACCAAAAATTCCAAAATTTCCAAAAATACCCCCCAATACCCTCAAAATATCCAAAATACCCTTTTTGCCCAAAAATCCAAAAATTCCAAAAAATTCTCAAAAAATTCCAAACAAGCCTAAAAATCCCCAATTTCATTTTGTTCAACTACACTATGGGTCAATTTTGCCAAATTAATACACTTTCAATCCAAAATCCCAACTTGGCCCATTTAACCTAAAGGTGCCTAAACCAAACCCAATCTTGACCTAATTGACCCCAATTTTCATCAAATTCAATTCTAAACCAAAATTCAACATCCCCAATATCAACTTAGACCAAATTCAAGTCCAATGTGACCCACATTTGAATCTAATTCCACTTGAAATCAAAATCCCCAATTTTGCCTAAATAACCCAAAACTCTTAAAGTGACCCAATGTCAATCAATTCCTCCCAAATTTCAATGCCAAACTCTTTATAACACCTCCTTCAACTGAATTGGATCATCAATTGCCCATAATTTGATCTCAGGTCTTACCCAAATCCATTTTGGACCAAAGAAACCCCAATTTTGACCCAAGCTGAACACATGTTTTAAATCCACCAAATTGACCCTCTAAACCTTGTCAAAACCATTTTATGTCTTCATAAAAAGTCTTCTAGACAATCATATCTACAATATTGTTGAAGAATCCTTTAGCTAGATAAGGGAAGGGGCGGATGTAGCCAAGTGGATCAAGGCAGTGGATTGTGAATCCACCATGCGCGGGTTCAATTCCCGTCGTTCGCCCATCACATTATTTCCAATTCCAAAGATTCTATTTTCAATGTTCCTATTTACAGCTCTGGACCCCATTCCCACTCAAACTCAAGATAACTTGACCCTAACCCAATATGGTCCAAAATAATCAAAAATCCAATCCATGCAAAAATTGAACTTCCAAATGAGCTCAAAATCACTTTATGTCTTCATGAAAGATCTTCATTACAATCATATGGACAATACTGATCAAGGAACTTGGGCTTCATTTAAGCTCTAGCCCAATCTAAACTCAAGTTAGCCCAATGTTCTTAAAATGGACCAAAAATCCAAAATTCACCAAATTAAAATTCACTCACACACACACACCCACATTCTACCCCTCTCATATCTCATGGAAAAAAAAAAACAAAAAAAACAAATAACAAATAACAAAAAATATATTTTTCTTCCCTTCACCTCACTCTCCCTCACCTCTCCCTCACCCTACCCGCCACCTCACCCTACTCTCCTCACCTTAACCACACCTCCTCCTCACCTCCACCTCACCTCATCCTCACTCCCCCCATTCACTCTTAGCCATGAGCCTCTCTCCATAAATCCCCCCATAATCTCACTTACACACTCTCTTACACACACTTACTCACTTCACCATCCCACTCTTTCCCAACCTCCTAGCCGTGAGCCTTCTCCATCTTCTTTTCCTCCTTCCAAGCTAGCCACACTCCTCATCCCCCCTCTAAAAACCTCCTAGCCGTGAGCTTCAAAAAGGGATCCTCCAAGTTAAGGTAAGTTGCTCCCCCTCTCTTTTATTTTGTGAGTATTCTAGCTTCAAAAAAAAAAAAAAAAAAAAAAATCTTTCCTATCTTCATGCCTAGCATAAAACCTCACACCCACATGCACAATTTTAGTGTTCTTCTTCCTTTACAAAGATTTTTAAATTTACATAGAAATCATTTAATTTTTCTTAGTTTTCATATATGCTTTTTTTTAAATGTTTCCATGCTTAGGCTTAGGAATTTCTCATGAAAGTCATTTAGCCATTTCCATGTATAGCCTTAAGATTTCTTTCATGCAAGCAATCCCATGCTTAGCCTTAGGATTTCTATTCTTTTTATGGAAGTTATTAGCTAATTAAGTTAACTAGTTTGATATTTACAAATATACCACCTAACTTTATTACATTGAAAAGAATAAATTTTAAATTTTAAAAGAAATAAACATAACATAAAGGGAATGGAAATAATAAAAAAAAAGAAATAAACATAAGGATAAAATAAATAAAAGGGAATGAAATAAATTTTTTTAAAAACATATAATAACAAAATAACATATAACGTACAAATAAAATAACTACATAAATTACATATATGTAAGTAATATAAATGTAAATAATATATAAGCTAATGTTAAATAAAGTAAATAAATAATAAATAACCAATATAAAAACATAAGTGATAAAATAATTGTAAATTTAAATAAAATAACTTTACTAAATTTCAATAAAATAACTATACTAAAATTTTGAATACCTAAAAACATTAAAACATAAAATATAACTATACTAAATGTTAAATAAAATATAACCATACTAAATTTTAAATAAGAATAACTACACTAACTTTAAAATAATATAACTACTAAAATATAAATAAATGAAAAATAATATATATATGTAAATTAATAAGTAAGATAAATAATGAAAATAAAGGAAGTAAATAAAAGTATTTTTTTAAATATATACACATGTAAATAATAATCTTAAGAAATAATAACTTAATACAAATGATAATAACTTTAAATAAAGAAAAGAATAATTTAAGAGAGAGAAAATGAAAGTCTTATAAATAAATAAATAATAACAAAAATGATAATAATATTTAACGTAAATTAATAAAATAAATTAATAATGATAAATCAGTAATATTTAAGTAATAAAAATGTACATATAATTAATTAAAATAAAATAACTTATAAGGGATAATAAAAATAAATAATAAATATATATATATAAATTGAAAATAATTTAAATAATATAATTGAATAATGAATTAAATTAAAATTAAATAGTTAAAATCAAATAATAATTAAATTAAATAATAATTAAATTAAATAAAATACATTAAATAATAATTAATTAAGTCAAATAAAAACAATTAAATAAATAATAGTTTAAATTAAATTAAATAAATTAAATAAATTAAATAAATTAAATAAATCAAAATTATATTAAATTAAATGAAAATGTAAATAAATAAGTAATTTAAACTAAATTAAATAAATTCAATAAATTAAATTAAGTTAAATAAATTAATGAAAACGAATATTAAATTAAAATTAAATGATAATGTAAATAAATAATAAATTAAATTAAATTAAATTAAATAAATTAAAATTAAATTAAATTAAATTAAATGATAGTATAAATAAATATTAAATTAAATAAATTAAATAAACAAATTAAATAAATTAAATAATAATGTAAATAAATAATAAATTAAATTAAATTAAATAAGTTAAATAAATTAAATTAAATTAAAATAAATAATAATGTAAATAAATAATAATTTGTACTAAATTAAATTAAATTAAATAAAAAAATAAATTAAATGAAAACCAAAAATAATAATTTAAATAAATTAAAGTAAAATAAAAAGAATAAATAAAAATCAATTACTTAAATAAAACAAATAAGTAACAATCAATTAATTAAATAAAATTAAAAGCAACTAATTAAATAAATAAATGATAATAAAGTAAATAAATCACTATGAATTAAATAAGATAATAAATTAAATAAATAATAAAGATAATAATAATTTGAATTACTATCACAAATAAAAGATAGTAATTTTAAACAACACATAATAAAAATAACAATAACAAAACACATAAACAATAAATAACAATAATAACATAAAATAATAACACATAACAATATAAACAAAAATAACATAATACAATACAATCATAACATCACACAACACAATAATCACAACATACAACAACAGTCCCGACCACAATACAATACCAACACGATAACAATCAAACCTAGGATAGGCCTCCTGAGGCATGGTTTATTTTTACCTTTACAAAGACCATAGGTAATCACAACTTGGTGTAGAAAACATAATAAGAATACCCTTATGCTTAGTGAATTCATGGAGTAACCTAAATTTTACCCGATATCCACACAACCTTCCCAATTCACATTCCAAACTCAAAGTCCCTAGTTTCAAAACATAAACCAAAACCAAATCCAAACATAAACCAAATTTAAACATAAACCAAAACCAAACCCAAACCAAAACAAAAGCCAAATCCAAACATAAACTTAAGCAAATCTTCACAAAATCTTCACAACACTCCCAGAAGTCCAAATCAAACTACCAGTTACCGCCAAAATACAAACTCAAATCACACCTAAACCCATTTGCCCCAACCTACCTCGGAAAAATTTGTTTATTAAGCATAAGGGTATAGGTGGGGTGAATTGTTAAGCAGCATAATAAGTCTAAATGAGCCCGAGACTTTTCATCAGGATATGAGAGGGAAGCATGGACCTGCATCCTTCTTTGACTGTTTGGATACCTCTGAGATCTATTAAACTTAATATGTCTGCTTAACGAAACCATCCTCAATTAAATTAAACAAAGTTTAATGAAACACAACATAGGAATTCACATAGACATCACAGGACTTGGTAGACAATCAGGATTTAAACATAGACATCATAGGATAGAGTAGTTACTTCTTCTTAGTTCTGCTTTAATTTCTGCAAAATTATAAACACATACATGCAATGCAAAACTAAAGTTTCAGCTGGGAATGATGAGAAGACCCTACCAGGTACATTTTTATTTTGATGCAATTTACTTACATGTACTGTACTTTACTTCTCTTGCATGTTAAACAAGAATGTCACCCTGCATGAAAACTGAAACTTGGGATAGCCACAAAACTGAAACTAAAACTAAACTAAAAGTCACAACAAGATAAAATTCACAACCACAACATTCAAAATATAAAAAAACTGAAACTTTAATCACAAACAGAACAACAAAAACTACAACTTTAACTAAATTAAAATGTCTTGTTGGATGATCGGGAATACCTCGGATGATGTAACCTACGTGTTGCTAACGGGATTTCCCACGGTCTAAATGAAAGTGTGGAACTCATTCAGTTGAGTTTAGCAATTCATCTGGACTAAGTGAATCGGATAAAAATAACGATGCCGGAAGGATGGAATCGTGGGATTTTAACCTATGTTGTTATAATCAACTTTAAGATTTGTTTCAATTAAAACATTAAAAAACACTTGGTTTTTAAGATTTCTCTAAACCGAAACACTTCTCTCATCTTCTGATTTTTCACCTTCTAAAACTAAACCTCTGTTACAACAAGGAGCTTGGAGCATAGTGGGCAGCACGGTCATCGTCGTCAGCAAAACTCGGATCTACATCAGCTAAACCTTTCTTAGAAATTAAATAACTAAGCCATAAGACTTTGAGGTGGTTTGCCTAGTGCAACATAAATCATCAACTTTTTTTAGGCATTTGAATAATTGTCTTATGCAAATTAAGCCCTAACCGGTCTTAGGACTCCGAGGTAGTCGTTCAACACGACATAAACCCTCACATCTTCGAGGGTATTTGTATGACTGTGTCATACGAATATAAGTCCTAATTAATTAAAACTGGCAGGATTGAAACATTAAATAATTTCCTCAAATTCAAGCCAAACAATATGATAGTTTGGGAAGTTGCCAAGATTCTTCTTGGATCTCCAGCTTCTCCTACCGCTCTTCTATTAGATTCTTAAAATAAACTGTTCCAAACTTGATCCATTCCCTATTGAAATTCCAAAATTCAATCCTTTGAAAACCTTAAACTTTGAAATTCTTGAGAGCAAAACCACTGATCATTATCGAGAGTTTTCTTAAGTGTCTTCGGACATTTAGGATGTAATTAACTATAGGGGCTTGCCCATATAGGGAACTTTAAGAACCCAGGTAATATAAACCCTGCTTAATGCCTTTATATTAAGTAGGGGAACTTGTCAGTAAATAAAATGGTTTCGCATACCAAACGGATGTCACAAATCTTTTAGTTTATTTAATCGAGCCCCATCGTCAAGTAGTGTGACTATTCCTCTGCATAGATACACAGTTTGTGGTGCTGTACTCGTTTATATAAACTATATGGGATGTGGGATCAGTTTAATTTTACATCTTAAAATTTTCAAACTCAAAATATTATTTTTAAAATCAAACGCTATTTTCTAAATTATACATATTTAAATTAAATTTAAAATTTAAAATTCACCGACAATTTCTGTAGGCAACCCTTTTTTTTTAAATTAAACACATAACATAAAAAAAATATGCCGACAAGCTTATGGCGACTCTACTGGGGACTAGTTCCTCTCTCCATTTTGATTAGATGTTTTTGCTTTCATAAATCAGTAGTAAGTCCATGCCCCTAGTGGATCAAACTATCATTCTTCCGTTGACGTACTTTACCCATTTCTTTCTTGGGAAAGTGTGATCAACTTTCCTGGATTTCAGGACCATCCGTTTAGCCACTCCTAAACAGAGAGGTTCAGGGATCCTTAGGATTTTTCTTTTGATCTTGTGGTGTTGGACCCCCAATAGGTGTGTTGGTGGATTAATTTCACTTGGACAACACGCGTTGTGAAAAGGGATCCTCAGCAGGGTCCTTTGCTTCACCTTTTTCTTCTGCCTCTTGGATTTAATTTTTTGCCTTCGGCAAGTTAATCAACCTTTAAAATTCTAAATATCATTTAAAAAAACACATGAAAATCTAAAAGAAAATAAAAGAAAAAGAAGAACAAAATATGATAAGAGAAAATAATAATATATTAAATGAAATCAGAAATTTTACCCAGTTCACAGAACGATCTTTTCATAGTGTTCATACTATGATGACAAGGTCTTTGACCCTTCCTAAATTTTGGAACATTTCTTTTGACAGTCAAAATTTCAACCCCATCGCTGACTTTCTCCTACGACTTGCCCTCCTTCAATGAGGCTCGTCTCGCAGCACCGTTGATTCAGTTTGGAGCCGGCTTTAGTGAGTTTGAAGTCATGCTTGGAAAAGCCTCGTTCATGATCTTGAAAATTGCCGCCCCCGAAGTACAAGAACCATCTGCCGAGTTCGATCTGAATTCCCATGAAGACTTCCCTTCTACTAAGAAGGTGAAGATGACTGCTGTCCCCGTGAAACCAGTTAGCTCCGTGACAAGAAGAGTCGTCACCTCCACTGCTTCTGGCTTAGCCATTACAGTACCTACTTCCCCGTTTGCCAAAGGAAAAGAAATTTTGCACGAGGAGGATCCTGACAATTTCTTCCTTGCCCCACCATCTATCTTTGAGGTTGGTTCCAGTTCCAAGGTTTCCCCGCTGACAAAATCCCAAAAGAGGAACCGCAACCGGAAGCTTTGTAAGGCCGCCAAGGCACAAGCTGGAAGTTTGCCAGTGATTGATGAAATTCCTCAGCAGGAGGAACTCGGTTTACCGAATACCTCTCCTCTCCTCCGAGGTAGTAGGTTCCACCTATTAGCTAGTACTACTGGAAATGAAAGTCTCCATAGGATTCTCACTGTGCTTCCAGCACCGCACAGTCGTGATGAGGAGGGAAAGAAGTCCACACCCATCACTCGAGCTTATACTCTTCTACGGAGATTGGCTGAATTAGAAAGATGTTATGTTGTCAATCTTCTTAAAAGGATGGGATGTGCAATATCCCTAGAAGTGAAAAAGGAAATTTTGAAAATGGAAAAGCCTAGCAGGGTTTCTGTCAAGCACCGTTTGGAAAAGCGTGTTGAGACAACTACCACCGATTCGACGCCTGCGATACAAAGACCAATCAAGTCTCAGCTAGGTCCAAGAATGCCACCCAATGAACTCCCGAGGAGGAAGAGAGGGTTACCTTCCTTTGTAAATGGTCTGCACTCTAGGGAGAACACTTCCTCTCTTGGTTCTGATGTCCCCGCTGAGACATTCCATCCTGAGGCATCAATTCTCGAGAGGAGAGTGTGGTTACCGAAAGTCGCTGCACCTGTCCACTTTGAGAAGTCTACAAATCATCAAACAGATTATAAGTCCGACACTCTTATCGTCACCACTCCTATTGCTACAGAGTCAGTGGAAGAAGAAGGGTTGATGGAGGATAGAATTCAGAAACTCCGTGAAGAGATTTCAAAGTTAACTAAGGAGCAAGGATTGGAAATCGATAACGAAGATTTCCACCTGTCAGATTACTTGGATAATGAATTCATGGAAATCAACATGGTCGATACCAGGGCCACAGCGTCTGCACGTGAAGCTCCTCGTGAGGAGGATGCAATAGAAGAGCTTTAAAGAGCCGTGTCTGCTAGAGACGAAACAATCAGCCAATTGGAAAAGAGAATGGAGGAGATGACCGCCGCTATGACTACCATGGCCACATTGCATGGACAGTCTCAATCATGACCGACAGCATCTTCAAAAAGCAATCAGCCTGAGATAATACACATCACTGATGAAAGAAGAGAGGTCACCTCTACCAATGGGAATGAGCTTCCGAAGAAGGATTCAACCCCGAATCTACCAGAAAAGGAGCTTAAGCAAATTGTCGAACAACAAGTTTGGGAGGCCTTGGCCCAGTCCAAAGGCGGAGCATCAGTTTCAAAGGTTAGACCCTACCTAGAGGAATTTGATGTTGTACCTTACCCCAATGGCTTCTTGCAACTGACCTTCAAAACATTCGACAGAACAGAAAACCCTCGGCAACATATAGCGCACTTCAGAGCCAGCTGTTGCAATACAGGAGGAAGTGAAGCGCTATTGTTCCGTCAGTTTATCAGCAGCCTGTCGGGAATAGCTTTCGATTGGTATGCAGAAATTCCTAATGGATCAGTGAAGACTTTCGCAAAAATGGAAAGCATGTTTGTGAAGAGATTCGCCGGTGCTCAGCGTCATGTCACCATAGGAGATCTTGTGGTAGAACGTCAGAAGCCTGATGAGACTTTGGTTGACTACATCTTGAGGTGGAGAAACTTAAGCATGAAATGCGAACCTCAGCTACAATAACAGCACGCGATCGATATACTACTCAAGAGTATTCACAGTCCGGTAGCTTTCATGCTTAAGGGTCTCACGATCAAGTCCTTCGAGAAACTGCTCAGCAAGGCTAGCAGTTTACAAGAAGAAATCAAGCACAAGAAGCCTGCAGAAAAGACAGGGAAAAAAAACCATCAAAGGCTTGTGAGAAGAGATCCGCCGTAGTGGCCGCGGTCGATAAATGAAAGCAACCGATGATGATTCAGACCAAGCAGTCACCTCAGCAGTACAATCAGCCTCAGCAATACAGTCAGCCTCAACAGTACGGACAGTCTCGTCTACTACAGAATAATCAGCCCGGTCAGCAGCAGCAGAGACCGTACAGGACAGACGGGAGACCAGTTCCTACAATATCAGAATGACTACGCAGAAACTACTCTTTCAAAGATGTTGTTGTAGCAAAGATGTTCAAAAATCTGCTAAAGAGGCCCGAGTTCAAGTTACCCGAGCCGAAAAAGCCAGAAGAGGTGAATAAGAAAGATCAACCCAACTTCTGTCCCTATCACCGGATGCTTGGACATACAATTGAGAACTGCTTCAGTTTCAAGGATTGGCTTGAGCTGAATTACAAAGAAGGAAATATAACGATACCGAAGGAATATTTGAAGGAGCCTGAAAAAGGTTCTATAAATGTAATTTCAGCCTAGCCAATCTGTCCGCTTGACCCATATGTCGGTAAGGGTGGATGGAGCACAATTTGGAATGAGCTCAAGAAGGTTCTGGATCAGATTCAGTTTGCTCCAAAGAAAGCCGCTGTCCGGAGTCCACCGTCAGCACAGGCCAAGATGAAAGCTTCGCCAATAAAGCCACCGCGACGAGAGTGGAGGAATAAAGAGATTGTGAATGAGTTTAAAGATGATAGCGCGGAGGATAGGATAGGGGCTGCTCCCATTCAATTGGTTGTCTAAAATTCAGGGGTGAAATTCCTCGAACCCCTGACTTTGTATCATTATCTTTATACCGCTACAGGGTCTCGTAATAATGATATAAATGATGTTGGCTATGTTCTTATTGTCTTTAGTAATGACGTAACTAATCACAACCTATCTAACCTCGATTTCGATTCCCAAAATGATCCTCAAATCATATTAACTTCCACCAAAGATAAAGAATACATTGACAACACTGGCTACAACAGTACGAGAAGTGAGGATCCAGCCCTCGAGTGCAAAGGAGCTCCACTTGACATCAGTTTGGACTTCTCAGATACATAAGGACCTCTGGGTCCAGAAGAAGAAGAAATAACAGAAGTGCATTTAAGGAGTGGCAAGGTGCTACCTCTAAGAACAACTCCAGTGGACAAAGAAAAGCAAATAATCACTCAAGAAGAAATACCTCCAGCTAGTGAAGAAATACAAGTTCGAAATGAAGTTGAAAACCCAAATAAAGTGGATTACAACGTGCTAGCTCATCTCAGGAAGTTGTCTGCCAAACTAAGTATTTACGATACTCTGATCCTGTCAAAGGAGATGAGAGAAAGTTTGATCAAGGCTCTACTTGATCCCGACATTTGTTTAGCGCAATTGGCTAGCACATCCTCAGATGGAGTTTGCACCATAAAGGAACAACTTGGCGTGACTTTCATCGACGAAGACTTGCTACTCGGTACAGCCGATCATAATCGTCCACTCTGCATTTCTGTCATCATCGGCAGATTCGTGCTTTCCAGAGTCTTAGTTGATCCTGGAGCGTCGCTCAATATAATGAGTCTACGGACGTTAGCTTACTTGGACATCGACGCCCGAGAGCTTTCAATGGATAAAATGATGATAAGAGGATTCAACCAAAAAGGAGAAAGAGCCCTCGGATCTATAACGCTACAAATGAAAGTCAGAAATCTAGTAACAACTACAAAATTCCAGGTCATCGATGCGGATACTTCGTTCAATACCCTGCTTGGTCGACCGTGGCTCCATGAGTACAATATGGTCCCGTCATCGCTTCACCAGTGCATCAAATACTATAAAGATGGACAAGAACATTGTATTAAAGGGAATCTACAGCCGTTTTCCATACATGAAGTTGGCATCCATGAAGACGCCACTTACTATGCTCCTCTGAAGAAAACAATATTTTCAAGAAACATTGTAATAAGGAAAATTGAAGACTCAAAGGAACTAAAAGGACGAGACCATATGGCTCCAGTTCAACAATCTCATACCGCTCGTTCTCAACGAGTTCGTAAAAGTTCGTTTAGCCCACGCATCCGAGGTCGAGGCCGGGGACGTGGTCGAGAAAGAATTTCCTAAATTGTTGAACAGGCGAAGCCAACAATCAACATCGACATGGAAAAAAGCTCCAAAGAAGATAAAGAAACAATGATGATAAGTCGAAGAAGCCTCAGTTCGAGATCTCTCTGGACGTCGAAGCAAAGGATGAATATGAATCGATGTACGATCGGATTAACCACTATGTTCATACCATGACCCTTACTCCGATCCATTCTCAAAAGGTAGAGAGTATAGAGGTCAAGGAAGTACATAATAATGGTCTTAAACCGATCAAGTTTTACAAAGCTTCCCCTTCTACTTATGAACCTTGTGTAATTTTTAAAGAAAATGACTCAAATGAATTAATGGAATTACCTTTTGGCTACTTTTCGCCGTGTGTACAAAAGTTAATTCAATAAGGATATGTGTCAAATAAAATGCCAAAGGATAAGTTACAATCATTCGAAAAATTGTGGAATGTAAAAGGAAAGAAACTTAATTCGAAAGAAGGTCTTGGGTTTGGTACACTCAGACCCGTCAATGACTCAGAATTTTGCATGGTTGTTACTAGTCAGTCAAAAGAAGATTGCCTGGACATTCAAGATGAATATGAAGATCAGCTAATAGGCGATGCTCCACTAGAATTCGAAGAAGAAATCAAATCAACAGTCGATGAATTAAGAGAAATCAATCTCGGGACTGAGGAGCAGCCCCGGCCGACTTTCATAAGTTCGTTACTCAATGAAGAAGAGGTTGCAGACTTGGTCAGGTTACTATTAGAATTCAAAGATTGCTTCGCCTGGAGCTATGACAAAATCCCAGGACTATCTCCAGCAGTCGCAGTTCACCACCTCGGAGTGGATAAGAATGTGATGCCAGTAAAGCAAGCTCCCAGAAGGATGCGCCTCGAGATAGAACAACAAGTTACAACAGAAATCAAGAAATTAATAGATGCTAATTTTGTCTGAGAAGAATAGAATCCGACGTGGTTAGCTAATGTTGTGCCAGTAAAAAGAAAAATGGACAAATTCGAGTGTGTGTCGACTTCAGGGACTTAAACAAAGCATGTCCAAAAGATGAATTCCCGTTGCTGATACCGAAACTAATGGTGGACATCGTGTCGACACATGAAACTTTCTCCTTCATGGATGGGTCTTCAGGGTACAATAAAATCAAGATAGCACCAGAAGATGCAGCGCTCACAGCTTTCAGAACTCTGATCGGGATTTACTGCTACACTGTGATGTCGTTTGGACTGAAGAACGCAGGAGCTACATATCAAAAAACAATGACGAGGATCTTCGATGACCTCATTCACTACCAAGTAGAATGCTATGTGGATGATTTGGTCGTGAAGAGCAGGATAAGAGGAAACCACCTATATGTTTTGAGGATCTTATTTGAACGTTTACGAAAATATAATCTGAAGATGAATCCCTTAAAGTGCGCTTTCGGTGTTACCTCTGGGAAATTTCTAGGATTCATTGTCCGTCATCGGGGAATCGAAATCAACCCAGAGAAGATTAAAGCCATCTTAGAAATGCCTCCTCCTAAAACCTTGATAAAACTACGTTCATTTCAAGGAAAACTGGCATATCTGAGGCGCTTTATATCTAATCTATCAGGTAGGTGTCAGCCTTTCTCAACATTAATTAAAAAGGATGCCAAATTTATTTGGGAAGAAAACTACCAGCAGGCTTTCGAAGATATTAAATGATATCTAACGACACCTCCTGTTTTAGCAGCCCCTATCCCAGGTAGACCGTTGATACTTTATACCGCGGCATTAGATGAGTCCCTCGGAGCTCTACTTTCCCAAGTCAATGATGAGGGTAAAGAGAACGCACTCTACTACTTGAGTGGACGTCTAATACCTGCGGAGGTAAAGTATCCTCCTATTGAGAAACATTGTCTAGCTTTAGTTTTTGCCACTCAGAAGCTTAGACATTACATGTTGTCTCATAAGGTCAACCTGATTTCGAAGGTTAATCCTTTGCAATATTTGATGACCCGACCAATGCTTTATGGACGCTTAACAAGATGGTCGATGATATTATTGCAATTTGATATAACCTTTGTGCCCCTTCGCGCTATCAAAGGGCAGATTCTTGCAGATTTTCTCACAGCGCGCCCACTACCAGCTTGGTCCCCGCTCAATGATGAGTTACCTGATGAGCAGATAATACAGATAGAAGATCCCAATGCTCAACGTTGGAAAATGTACTTTGATGGAGCGTCATCAGCTCGAAAAGACAAAGGATCAGGAACCGTTTTACCAGGCAAAGTAGGAATTGGTTTAATCTTCGTGACACCAGATCGGATCATGCTGAGTTTTCTTACCACTTTACAGAGCCGTGTACCAACAATGAAGCAGAGTATGAAGCCCTAATCATAGGCTTGGAATTAGCAATAATAATGGATATAACGGACATTGCCATTTATGGTGACTCACAGCTCGTCATCCAGCAAGTGGCAGGATAATACAAAATTCTAAAGCCGAGATTAGAAGAATACCACCGGTATACGATGAAGTTACTTGAGCAAATTTTGAATGTTATATTATATAGGATTCCTCGAGCAGACAATACCCATGCGGACGCTTTAGCAAAACTCGCTAAAGAATAAGCTTGTCCACCCGAAGATTCTATAGATATTACAGTACAAGGACGTCAGGTGTTGTCTCAGATCGACCTCGACAGTCTACATGAAATTGAAAATGAAAAGACAGTTTCTGCAGAGGCAGAAGATACAGAAGATTGGCGTCAGCCATTAATAGAATATTTGCAAACTGGAAAGCTACCAGAAGATAAATCAGTAGCGCACCAGATTCGGAAGAGGGCTTTGTCGTATGCCCGGATCGACAATGTTACGTATAGGAGATCCTTCGACCGGATGTGGCCGAGATGTCTTAGCGGAGCGGAAGCGCAGAAAATTGTCAAAGAAGTACATGCTGGATTGTGTGATGCTCACCAGTCAGGACCGAAAATGAAGATGAAAATCAAAAGACAAGGATACTACTGGCCAGCAATGATGACAGATTGCATGGACATAACTAAGAGATGCCATCAGTGTCAGGTGCATGGAGTGGTCTTGCACCAGCCTCCGAATGTTCTACACCCAACGATTGCCTCGTGGCCATTCAAGTGCTGGGGTACGGACATAGTGGGTCGGATAGACCCTCCTTCCTCAAAAGGACACATGTTTATACTCGCCACTACAGACTACTTTTCCAAGTGGGCAGAAGCAGTTCCACTATGGGAAGTCACAGTGCAGCAAGTTTTACAGTTCTTCAAGAATCAAATCATCTACCGTTTCGGTGTACCGCACAGAATCATCTCCGACAACGGGTCCGCTTTCAAGAGCACGAAAATCAACAACTTCGTCAGAAGACACGGGATAGATTGGAGATATTTGACGATCTACTACCCTAAAGCAAATGGCTTGGCAGAGGCTTTCAATAAAACGCTTGTTCAGATTCTGAAGAAGACGCTCGACGACAATAGAAGAGGATGGCACGAGAAGCTACTAGAAGCTTTGTGGGCCTACAGGACGACAGTCAGGACGCCGTTACAGTCTACGCCTTACTCTCTTGTGTACGGGTTCGAGGCAATTCTTCCGCTAGAAGTTCAGCTACCGTCGCTCCGGGTTACCGTTGGCAATCAAATTACAACAGAAGAGAATGCCAAGTTACGACTTGCAGAATTGGAAAGCCTTGAAGGAAAAAGATTGCTCACACAACAGAACTTGGAACTCTACCAAGCAAAGATGATTCAAGCCCACGATAAATTGGTCCGCCCGAGGTCATTCAAAGTTGGTGACCTTGTGCTCGTTCTTAGAAAGCCTATTCTTGCACACCGCAAAATAGGTGGAAAATTCAAACCGACCTGGGATGGACCATTCATGGTGGAGAAGGTCTACACAGGAGGATCTTACTAGTTAGTGGATTCTCAAGGGGATAGACCCATGTTGCCCATCAATGGACGATATTTAAATAAATATTATGCTACATGAAAAGACTAAAAAATGGTATTCGTTCCAATATAGCTGTAGGCCAAGTGTCTGTGACTGGGTCCAAAATTTTGTAATAATAATAAAATAAAAAATAAATAAATAAATAAATAAAATTAAAAAAAATGATGCATAAGAAAAGGATAAAAAATGAAAAAAAATAAAAAAAGACAACAAAATGAAATTTAAACCAAGTGAAATTAAAACAAAATGAAAATTAAAAACAAAATTTAAATCAAGTCAAAATTAAGTCAAATCAAAATGAAAAGAAATGAACTCAAAAGAAACAAAATCAAAATTAAACAAAATGAAATGATATGAAATCAGAAACAGACAGGTTAATAATATCCTCTCTTTCCCAAGAAACAAAAAATTCCCTAAATTTCTATCTTCCTTTCGAGATATTTTTCCGCCTTCCACGATATTCTGGGATCGGAGCTTAGTCGCCCGATTTCCCAAAAATTTCCTAAATTTCCATCTTCCTTCCGAGATATTTTTCCGCCTTCCACGATATTCTGGTATCGGAGCTTAGTCATCCGATTTCCCAAAAATTTCCTAAATTTTCATCTTCCTTCCGAGATATTTTTCCGCCTTCCACGATATTCTGGGATTGGAGCTTAGTCGTCCGATTTCCAAAAAATTCCCTAAATTTCCATCTTCCTTCCGAGATATTTTTTCCGCCTTCCACGATATTCTGGGATAGGATCTTAGTCGTCTGATTTCCCAAAAATTTCCTAAATTTCCATCTTCTTGCCGAGATATTTTTCCGCCTTCCATGATATTTTGGAGTCGGAGCTTAGTCGTCTGATTTCCCAAAAATTACCTAAATTTCCATCTTCCTTCTGAGATATTTTTCCGCCTTCGATGATATTCTGGGGTCGGAGCTTAGTCGTCTGATTTCCCAAAAAATCCCTAAATTCCCATCTTCTTGCTGAGATATTTTTCCGCCTTCCATGATATTCTGGGGTCGGAGCTTAATCGTCCGATTTCCCAAAAATTACCCAAATTTCCATCTTCCTTCCGAGATATTTTTCCGCCTTCCATGATATTCTGGGGTCGGAGCTTAGTCGTCCGATTTCCCAAAAATTACCTAAATTTTCATCTTCCTTCCGAGATATTTTTCCGCCTTCCATGATATTCTGGGGTTGGAGCATTGTCGTCTGATTTCCCAAAAATTACCTAAATTTTCATCTTCCTTCTGAGATATTTTTCTGCCTTCCATGATATTCTGGGGTCAGAGCTTAGTCGTCTGATTTCCCAAAAATTCCCTAAATTTTGCATCTTCTTGCCGAGATATTTTTCTCCTTCCATGATATTCTGGGGTCGAAGCTTAGTCGTCCGATTTCTCAAAAAATTACCTAAATTTCCATCTTCCTTCCGAGATATTTTTTTGCCTTCCATGATATTCTGGGGTCGGAGCTTAGTAGCCTGATTTCCCAAAAAAGAAATTTTTTTCTTGAATTTCTGAGTCAGTACCTAAATTCTGATTCTCCTCCTGCGAGCGATACCAAAATTCCGATTTCACTTAAAATTTCAAATTCCCACATTCAAATCCTAAAATTAAATTCAAAAAAAAAAAACAAAACAAAACAAAATTCCAAACTTCAAATTCAAAAACAAAATTTCAAACTTCAAATTCAAAACAAAATTTCTAGCTAAAATTCAAGCGGAAACTTGAAATCAAATTCAAAATTCCCCTCTTCAAATCAAATCGGTTTGGATTCCTTCAGAGTTTGGGAGCTTGAAACTCATAGCCCCAGCTTGATGGTGTTTCCACCTTCTATCCTCAGCAAGAGTCCCTGGATTTGAAGGTTTTCAACCAAGCAATCCCCAGCGGAAACTCACTTGCTAAAATCTTTGCTCTGTCTTGAGTTTTCACTCAGACAGTTGTGTTGGTCTTGTTGATCTCGTCGGTCAACACCAATACGTGCAATGTGCCTGCCCAGCACACCACACCTATTGAGGGTCCATTTGTTGACCTCACTTTTTGTTGAGGTCTAGTATCTCTTTAGAATAGCCTAGGGTCTAGCCATAGGACTCTCCTGGTGACTTTCTTAGAGGACTAGTCATGGAACCCTCCCCATAGAAATTCAAAACTCTTCTTGCTTCACTAGGGGGTTTTCATATGCTTAAGGCCTAACCTCCACCTTTTGGTAGGAAAAAGGCAAGCATAAGGAATCCTAGAGGAAGTCTCCTATAGGTGGTTAGACCTTAGGATTTGCCGTGAGGGAGGTCTAGAGATCACCGCTCATACACTTCACATTCACAACATATACTGCACATCCTAATTTCAACCCTGAACTCTTTGGAAACTCATGTGGATAGCCCAGCCCTAATTCTATGACTAAGTGATGGGGACCAACACATATAGGACCAAATGAGGGTCACCCTCGATCTATAACTCAATTTAAAACATTACATCCTGCTCACCTTGAAGCCAAGCTTCAATTTTCCAAAATTTCAAAAATTTGGCCCCGGGCCTCCCCAAAATTACCTAAATAACCCAAAATTCTTCAAATTCATCCAAATTCCCCAAAAATCATTCCAAGATATTACTTACCACTCAAATTGACCATTCATGACCAAAACTTCCAAAATTTCCAAAAATACCCCCCAATACCCTCAAAATACCCAAAATACCCTTTTTGCCCAAAAATCCAAAAATTCCAAAAAAAATCTTAAAAAATTCCAAAAAATTCTAAAAATCCCCAATTTCATTTTGTTCAACTACACTATGGGTCAATTTTTCCAAATTAATACACTTTCAATCCAAAATCCCAACTTGGCCCATTTAACCTAAAGGTGCCTAAACCAAACCCAATCTTGACCTAATTGACCCCAATTTTCATCAAATTCAATTCTAAACAAAAATTAAACATCTCCACTATCAACTTAGACCAAATTCAAGCCCAATGTGACCCACAATTGAATCTAATTCCACTTGAAATCAAAATCCCCAATTTTACCTAAATAACCCAAAACTCCTAAAGTGACCCAATGTCAATCAATTCCTCCCAAATTTCAATGCAAAACTCTTTATAAAACCTCCTTAAACAGAATTGGATCATCAATTTCCCATAATTTGAGCTCAGGTCTTACCCAAATCCATTTTGGACCAAAGAAACCCCAATTTTTACCCAAGCTGAACACATGTTTCAAATCCACCAAATTGACCCTCTAAAACTTGTCAAAACCATTTTATGTCTTCATGAAACGTCTTCTAGACAATCATATCTACAATATTGTTGAAGACCTATGGACCCCATTCCCACTCAAACTCAAGATAACTTGACCCGAACGCAATATGGTCCAAAATAATCAAAAATCTAATCCATGCCTAAATTGAACTTCCAAATGAGCTCAAAATCACTTTATGTCTTCATGAAAGATCTTCAATAAAATCATATGGACAAGATTGATCATGGAACTTGGGCTTCATTGAAGCTCTAGCCCAATCTAAACTCAAGTTAGCCCAATGTTCTTCAAATGGACCAAAAATCCAAAATTCACCAAATTAAAATTCACTCACACACACACCCACATTCTCCCCCTCCCATATCTCACGGAAAAAGAAAAAAAAAACAAATAACAAAAAATATTTTTTTCTTCCCTTCACCTCACTCTCCCTCACCTCTCCCTCACCTCTCCCTCACCCTACCCGCCTCTCCCTCACCCTACCCGCCACCTCACCTCCACCTTACCTCATCCTCACTCCCCCCATTCACTCTTAGCCGTGAGCCTCTCTCCATAAATCCCCCCATAATCTCACTTACACACTCTCTTACAGACACTTACTCATTTCACCATCCCACTCTTTCCCAACCTCCTAGCCGTGAGCCTTCCCCATCTTCTTTTCCTCCTTCCAAGCTAGCCACACTCCTCATCCCCCCTCCAAAAACCTCCTAGCCGTGAGCTTCAAAAAGGGATCCTCCAAGTTAAGGTAAGTTGCTTCCCCTCTCTTTTATTTTGTGAGTATTCTAGCTTCAAAAAAAAAAAAAAAAAAAGAAATAACCTTAGGCTTAGGAATTTCTCATGAAAGTCATTTAGCCATTTCCATGTATAGCCTTAAGATTTCTTTCATGCAAGCTATTCCATGCTTAGCCTTAGGATTTCTATTCTTTTTATGCAAGTTATTAGCTAATTAAGTTAACTAGTTTGATATTTACAAATATACCACCTAACTTTATTACATTGAAAAGAATAAATTTTAAAATTAAAAAAAAATAAACATAACATAAAGGGAATGGAAATAAAAAAAAAGACATAAACATAAGGATAAAATAAATAAAAGAGAATGAAATAATTTTTTTTTAATAACATATAATAATAAAATAACATATAACATACAAATAAAATAACTACATAAATTACATATATGTAAGTAATATAAATGTAAATAATATAGAAGCTAATGTTAAATAAAGTAAATAAATAATAAATAACAATATAAAAACATAAGTGATAAAATAATTGTAAATTTAAATAAAATAACTTTACTAAATTTCAATAAAATAACTATACTAAAATTTTAAATACCTAAAAACATTAAAACTTAAAATATAACTATACTAAATGTAAAATAAAATATAATCATACTAAATTTTAAATAAGAATAACTACACTAACTTTAAAATAATATAACTACTAAAATATAAATAAATGAATAACAATATATATATGTAAATTAATAAGTAAGATAAATAATGAAAATAAAGGAAGTAAATAAAAGTGTTTTTTTTAAAATATATACACATGTAAATAATAATTTTAAGAAATAATAACTTAATACAAATGATAATAACTTTATATAAAGAAAAGAATAATTTAAGAGAGAAAATGAAAAGTCTTATAAATAGATAAATAATAACAAAAATGATAATAATATTTAACGTAAATTAACAACATAAATTAATAATGATAAATCAATAATATTTAAGTAATAAAAATATACATATAAATAATTAAAATAAATTAACTTATAAGGGATAATAAAAATAAATAATACATATATATATATATATATATATATATATATATATATATAAATTGAAATAATTTAAATAATATAAATGAATAATGAATTAAATTAAAATTAAATAGTTAAAATCAAATAATAATTAAATTAAATAATAATTAAATTAAATAAATTACATTAAATAATAATTAATTAAGTAAACCAAAAAATAATTAAATAAATAATAGTTTAAAATAAATTAAATAAATTAAATAAATCAAAATCATATTAAATTAAATGAAAATGTAAATAAATAAGTAATTTAAATTAAATTAAATAAATTAAATTAAGTTAAATAAATTAATGAAAACCGAATATTAAATTAAAATTATATGACAATGTAAATAAATAATAAATTAAATTAAATTAAATGATAGTATAAATAAATATTAAATTAAATAAATTAAATAAACAAATTTAATAAATTAAATAATAAAGTAAATAAATAATAAACTAAATTAAATAAAATAAGTTAAATAAATTAAATTAAATTAAATTAAATAATAATGTAAATAAATAAAAATTTTTACTAAATTAAATTAAATTAAATAATAAAATAAATTAAATGAAAACCAAAAACAATAATTTAAATAAATTAAAGTAAAATAAAAAGAATAAATAAAAATCAATTAATTAAATAAAACAAATAAGTAACAATCAATTAATTAAATAAAAGTAATAACAACTAATTAAATAAATAAATGATAATAAAGTAAATAAATCACAATGAATTAAATAAGATAATAAATTAAATAAACAATAAAGATAATAATAATTTCAATTACAAATAAAAGATAATAATTTTAAACAACACATAATAAAAATAACAATAACAAAACACAAACAATAAATAACAATAATAACATAAAATAATAACACATAACAATATAAACACTAATAACATAATACAATACAATCATAACATCACACAACACAACAATCACAACATACAACAACAGTCCCGACCACAATACAATACCAACACGATAACAATCAAACCTAGGATAGGCCTCCTGAGGCATGGTTTATTTTTACCTTTACAAAGACCCTAGGAAATCACAACTTAGTGTAGAAAACATAATAAGAATACCCTTATGCTTAGTAAATGCATGGAGTAACCCAAATTTTACCCGATATCCACACAACCTTCCCAATTCACATTCCAAACTCAAAGTCCCTGGTTTCAAAACATAAACCAAAACAAAATCCAAACATAAACCGAATTTAAACATAAACCGAAACCATAACCAAAGCCAAATCCAAACACATACTCAAGCAAATCTTCACAAAATCTCACAGCACTCCCATAAGTCCAAATCAAACTACCAGTTACCACCAAATACAAACTCAAATTACACCTAAACCCATTTGCCTCAACCTACCTTGGACAAATGTGTTTATTAAGCATAAGGGTATAGGTGGGGTGAATTGTTAAGCAGCATAATAAGTCTAAATGAGCCCGAGACTTTTCATCAGGATATGAGAGAGAAGCATGGAACTGCATCCTTCTTTAACTGTTTGGATACCTCTGAGGTCTATTAAACTTAATATGTCTGCTTAATGAAACCATCCTCAATTAAATTAAACAAAGTTTAATGAAACACAACATAGGAATTCACATAGACATCACAGGACTTGGTAGACAATCAGGATTTAAACATAGACATCATAGGATTGAGTAGTTACTTCTTGTTAGTTCTGCTTTAATTTCTGCAAAATTATAAACACATACATGCAATGCAATACTAAAGTTTCTGCTTGGAATGACGAGAAGACCCTACCAGGTACATTTTTATTTTGATGCAATTTACTTACATGTATTGTACTTTACTTCTCTTGCATGTTAAACAAGAATGTCACCCTGCATGAAAACTGAAACTTTTAGGATAGCCACAAAACTGAAACCAAAACTAAACTAAAAGTCACAACAAGATAAAATTCACTGTCACAACATTCAAAATATAAAATAACTCAAAATTTAATCACAAACAAAACAACAAAAACTACAACTTTAACTAAATTAAAACGTCTTATTGGATGATCGGGAATACCTCAGATGATGTAACATATGTGTTGCTAACGGGATTTCCCACGGTCTAAATGAAAGTGTGGAACTCATTCAGTTGAGTTTAGCAAATTCATCTGGACTAAGTGAATCCTATAAAAATAACGATGTCGGAAGGATGGAACTGTAGGATCTTAACCGGTATTACTATAATCAACTTTAAGATTTATTTTAATTAAAACATTAAAAAACACTTGGATTTTAAGTTTTCTTCAAACCAAAACCACTTCTCTCATCTCTGATTTTTCACCTTCTAAAACTAAACCTCTGCAACGAGCTTGGAGCATAGTGGGCAGCACGACCATCGTCGTCAGCAAAACTTGGATCTACATCAACTAAACCTTTCTTAGAAATTAAATAACAAAGCCATAAGACTTCGAGGTGGTTTGCCTAGTGCAACATAAATCCTCAACTTTTTTAGTTAGGCATTTGCATAATTGTCTTATGCAAATTAAGCCCTAACCGGTCTTAGGACTCTGAGGTAGTTGTTCGGCACGACATAAACCCTCACATCTTTGAGGCTATTTCTATGATTGTGTCATACGAATATAACTCCTAATTAATTAAAACTGGAAAGATTGAAACATTAAATAATTTCCTCAAATTAAAGCCAAACAATAGGATAGTTTGGGAAGTTGCCAAGATTCTTCTTGGATCTCCAGCTTCTCCAACCGCTCTTCTATTGGATTCTTAAAATAAACTGTTCCAAACTCGATCCATTCCCTATTGAAATTCCAAAATTCAATCTTTTGAAAACCTGAAACTTTGAAATTCTTGAGATCAAAACCACTGATCATTATCGAGTGTTTTCTTAAGTGTCTTCAGACATTTAGGATGTAATTAACTATAGGGGCTTGCCCTTATAGGGAACTTTAAGAACCCAGATAATATAAACCCTGCTTAATTCCTTTATATTAAGTAGGGGAACTTGTCAGAAAATAAAATGGTTTCACAGACCAAACGGATGTCACAAATCTTTTAGTTTATTTAATCGAGCCCCATCGTCGAAGTAGTGTGACTATTCCTCGAAGCATAGATACACGGTTGTGGTGCGGTGCTCGGTTATATAAACTATTTGGGATGTGGGATCAGTTTGATTTTACATCTTAAAATTTTCAAACTCAAAAAATTATTTTTAAAATCAAATGCTACTTTCTAAATTATACATATTTAAATTAAATTTAAAATTTAAAATTCGCAGACAATTTCTGTAGGCGACCCCTTTTTTTTTAAATTAAACACATAACCTAAAAAAAGATATGCTGACAGAAGTCTTCTCTTTCATGGATGGATCTTCAGGATACAACAAGATAAAGATGGCACCGGAAGACGAAAAGCTCACAGCCTTCAGAACACCAATCAGAATATACTGCTACATAGTGGTGCCTTTCGGTCTGAAGAATACAGGAGCAACATACCAAAGAGGATCTCATTCACAATCAAGTCGAGTGCTATGTGGATGATGTGGTCATCAAAGCAAACTAAAGGAAGATCACCTATATGATTTGAGAATTATTTTGGAGCGATTAAGACAATATAACCTTAAGATGAATCCCTTGAAATGAGCCTTCAGCGTCACCTCTGGGAAATTTTTAGGATTTGTTGTTCGGCATTGTGGAATTGAAATCGATCCAAAAAAGATTAAAGCTATCTTAAAAATGCCCCCTCCCAAAATTTTGAAGCAATTACGATCCTTTGAAGGAAATCTGGCATATCTTCGACGCTTTATTTCGAATTTGTCAGGAAGGTGTTAACCTTTTTCTGCTTTGGTTAAGAAGGATGCCAAGTTTACTTAAGACTCCAAATGTCAACATGCCTTCGATGACATCAAACAATATTTAATGACACCTCCTGTCTTAGCAGCCCTAGTCTCGGGTGGCCGTTGATACTTTATAATGCAGCTTTAGACGACTCCCTTGGAGCCCTGCTAGCCCATTTCAATGACGAGGTGAAAGAAAACGCCCTCTACTACTTAAGTCTTCGTCTAATTCCAATGGAAGTAAAGTATCCCCCGATTGAGAAGCATTGTTTAGCCCTGATCTTCGCCGTTCAAAAGCTTAGACATTACATGCTTTCTCATAAGGTCAACCTTATCTCGAAAGTTAATCCATTACAATATTTGATGACTCGCCCGACAATTTCCAGTAGACTCGCTAGGTGGTCGATGATACTATTGCAATTCGATATAACTTTCGTTCCTCTTCATGCCGTAAAGGGACAAGTCCTAGCAGACTTCCTCGCATCTCAACCTTTATCGGCAGAATCGCCTCTTAACGATGACTTTCCAGACGAGCAGATAATGAGCCTAGAAGACCCCGACGATCGACGTTGGGAACTATACTTCGATGGAGCATCTTCAACACAGAGAAATAAAGAATTGCAAACGATAGTGCCCGGTAAGGCAGGAATCAGACTAATATTTATAACACCGGAGCGGGGGATGTTAAGGTACTCCTACCACTTAACAGAACCGTGTACAAACAACGAAGCAGAATACGATGCCCTTATAAAAGGATTGGAATTAACCATTCAGATGGGGATAACGGATATCAACATATATGGAGATTCTCAGTTGATAATTCAACCGGTCGCAGGACAATATAGAATTCTAAAGCCAAGACTCGAGCAGTACTTTCAGTATGCCATGAAATTGTTGGAGTAGATTCCGAATGTAACAATCTACAAGATTCCCAGGAGAGAAAACGCTCTTGCAGATGCGTTAGCCCGCCTTACAAAAGAATTTGCCTGCTTGCAGGATGAATCAGTTGAAGTGTCAGTTCAGGGACGTCGGGTTCTCACACAGCTCGACATGGACACGATACACAAGTCAGGAAAAGAAGAAGAAACAATTGCGGCAGTAACAGAAAATGCAGAAGACTGGCTTCAGCCACTAATAGACTACTTGCGAACAGGGAACCTACCGGACGATAAGTCATTAGCCCATCAAATCAGGAAAAGAACTCTGTCATACGCATTAATAAACAATACATTATACAGAAGGTCTTTCGATCAGATGTGGCTAAGGTGCCTGAGCGAGTCCAAGGCTCGTGAAATTGTTAAGGAAGTGCACTCAGGACTTTGTGATGCTCATTAGTCAGGTCCGAAGATGAAGATGAAAATTAAAAGACTAGGATACTACTGGCCCTCGATGATGACCGATTGCATGAAGGTCGCCAAGATTTGTCATCAATGCCAAGTGCATGGAGTGGTTCTACATCAACCTCCAAATGTACTACATCTGACAATCGCGTCGTGGCCATTTGAGTGTTGGGCCACAGATATCGTGGGTCCGATAGAACCACCTTCTTCAAGAGGACATCACTTCATTCTTGCAGCTACGGATTACTTTTCCAAATGGGCAGAAGCGCATACAGCTCAGAGAAGTGAAGGCACACCGCGTGCTACATTTCATCAAGAATCAAGTTGTCTATCGTTTCGAGGTACCACACAGAATCATTTCAGATAATGGGTCTGCGTTCAAGAGTACGAAGATCAACAATTTTGTCAGGAGACACGGGATTGATTGGTGTTATTCAACGATCTACTACCAAAGAGTAAATTGTCGGCATATATTTTTTTTAGATTTTAAATTTGGTTTAAATATATATATATATATATATATATATATATAATTTAGAAAGTAGCATTTGATTTTGAAAATAATTTTGAATTTGAAAATTTTAAGATATGAAATCAAACTGATCTCACATCCCAAATAGTTTATATAAATGAGCGCCACATCATAAGCTGTGTATCTATCCCGAAGAATAGACACACTACTTGATGATGGGGCTCGATTAAATAAACTAGAAGATTTGTGACATCCGTTTGGTCTGCGAACCAATTTTATAAGCCGACAAGTTCCCCTGCTTAATACAAAGAAATTAAGCGGGGTTTATATTACTCAGGTTCTTAAAATTCCTATAAGGGCAAGCCCCTATAGTTAATTACATCTTAAATGATGGGAATCACTTAAGAAAACTCTTGATAATAATCAATAATTATGCTCTCAAGAATCTCAAAGTTTAAGTTTTCAAGGGATTGAATTTTGGAATTTCAATAGGGAATGGATCAAGTTTGGAACAATTTGTTTTGGGAATTCAAAGGAAGAAAGGTAGGAGAAATTACAGATTCGAAGCGAACTTCGGTAATTTCCAGACTATTCTATTGTTTGGCTTGAATTTAGGAAAGTCCTAATGTTTATTTAATGTTTTGATCTTGCCAATTTTAATTAATTAAGACTTATATTTGTATGACGCGATCATGCAAACGACCTCGAAGATGTGAGGGTTTATGTCGTACCGAACGATCACCTCGGAGACCTAAGACCGGTTAGGGCTTAATTTGCAATGCAAATGCCTAACAAAAGGTTAAGGATTTATGTTGCACTAGTCAAACTACCTCGAGGTTCTATGATTTGGTTTTCTAATTCTAAGAGAGTTTTGCTGAAGTAGATCCGAATTTTGCTGATGACGATGGCTGTGTTGCCCACCATGTTCCGAGCTCCTTATTGTTGTAGAAGGTTTAATTTTAGAAATCATAAATCAAGAGATGAGAGACGTGTTCTGGTTTGGAGAAGGTCTTAATTTCCAAGTGTTTTTTAGTGTTTTAGTTAAAATAAATCTTAAAGTTGATTATAACAACACCGGTTAAGATCCCACGGTTCCATCCTTCCGGCATCGTTATTTTTATCGGATTCACTTAGTCCAAATGAATTTGCTAAACTCAACTAAATGAGTTCCACACTTTCATTTAGACCGTGGGAAATCCCGTTAGCAACACGTAGGTTACATCATCCGAGGTATTCCCGATCATCCAACAAGACATTTTTATTTAGTTGTAGTTGTAGTTTTGTTGTTCTGTTTGTGATTAAATTTTGAGTTGTTTTATATTTTGAAATGTTGTGACGGTGAATTTTATCTTGTAATGACTTTTAATTTAGTTTTGGTTTCAGTTTTAGGGACTATGGTAGAGGTGTGGGTTTTCATGCAACAGTTGTTTATCATGCAAGAAAAGTAAAGTGCATTTGCAATAAAGTAAATTTTAAGGAGGTAAATTTCAATAAAACAAAAGCGTACCTGGAGGGTCTTCCCATCATCCCAAGCTGCACTTAAAGACAATTTAGGATATTTAATCATTTAAAGCAAGTTCCTAGGTAAAGCTAAGGGAACGGTTATGGTTTTCTACCAAGGTCCTACTCCTATAGCTAGTCATCTCCTATGACGTCTAGGTTCTTGTGTTTTGATTTAAGGACGATTTTCTTCATCAAAGAACAATTAAGTTCAATTGTTCTTATAAATATCCTATCATACTGAAGAAGTGCTTAAGACGAATCTTAAACATCTTTTCAATACCTCTAGGATTGTTTTAAGTCCAAGAGAATTTAATTATACAAAATGAATTAATCATCCGAAGTTCAAGTTCACGTTATCTTGCTCAGTGAACTAGGACATTTGAATATCCTATGAGTGAAGTAATACTTCACTTAACACTCCGTTTAGGGGTTATGACAACAAGAGCTCTTGAGGGCAAATTAATGTTCAAGTGATTTGTGATTTAATTTAATTTCAATTAATGGGTTTAAGTTTGGAATAGTGTTCAAGTTGTTTTAGATTTATTTTGAATTCTTTATGTCTTTGGTGATGTTATATTTAATTCAATTTAATTTAATTTAATTTTAGTTTAATTTAATTTGGTTTAGTTTTACTTTCAATTTAATTTTATTTAATTTTATTTAGTTTTAATTTTATTTTAACTTGATTTTATTATTATTTTTTATTTAATCTAATATGTTTTAATTTAATTTTATTTTATTTAATTTAATATGTTTTAATTTAATTTAATTTAATCTAATTTAATATGTTTTAATTTAATTTAATTTAATTTAATTTAATTTAAATTTAATTTAATATTTTATTTTTTAAAGATGATTTAATTTAATTGCTAAAATATTAATTTAATTGAAATTTTGGAAGGATTTAATTTAAATGATTTAACTTTAATTTAATTTAATGATTAAGTCTTTTAGCGTTTTAAATCTTGAATTTGGATTATCATTTTAATTAGGAATTAAATGTTATTCAGGTGATTAATTTAGGGATTTTTAAATTAAAGAATAAATCTCTTCCTAATAATAACCCTATTTTAATAATTCCAATTTTTTATTATTCTTCCAAGTTTAATTAATTATTTAATTAAGGTTTATTTTAATTATTTTCAAATTGTTAGGTAGGTTTCCACCCTTTAACTACCTAAGTTTCAAACATCCAAAATCAACTTAGTATCAAATATTTTACCCACCCTTTTAATTAAACCTAAAAATTTTTAATTATAGGTTAAAATTTTAATTACCATTTTGCCATTTAAACTTACTAATTTCATAACTCACTAAATTGAGCTTAAATGAATTTGAAATTTTTATGTGACTTCACTCATATGTCAATCAAGACATTAGAGGAGAAAATGTGATTTTTCTGTATTTAATTTATTTATGTAATTATTTTTGGTTGAAAATAGGGATTTTCAAGGAAAATTTAATAATATGACCAAGGGAAAGTTTCTGTCCTTAAGAAAATTATGAGACATTCCTAATGACCAGAGGACCACTTGGACCTATTTTGGAGATTTTTTGAATTATATTATTTTTATTATAATTATTTTGAGTTTTGGAGTATTAATTAATTTAAAAGTATAATAAAGGTTGAAAAATGAATTTTTTATATTTTTCAAAAATCTCTCTGATATCAAGGAAACCAGAGAACCAATTTTTATAATTTTTTGATTTTTCTTTTATTTATTAGAATTATTTTAGTCGAAATGCTAGAAAATACATTTTTTTTTATTTTAAAATTACCTTAGGACTTTAAAATTTGATATCTCATCATAGAGACTTAAGAAAAATATGGGGTTTGTTCCTAAGTGATTAAAATTCAAAATGTGACATTTTGGTGATTTTTATTATTTTTTAATTATTAAAAATATTAAAATAATGTAAAAAATCAACTTTTTTAGAAAATTACAATTTTAATTTTCTTAAATTCCCCTGATATCAGAGAGGCTCCAAAACCAATTTGGTAAATTTTTGAGAAATATTTTGAAAGTTATGAATTTTTGAAGTTTAAGTTTGGCTAAATGGCTTAATCAACCCATTTGATAGGGCTAACCAAGTCCAATTGACTTCAAACTTTTATGGTGAGTTCCTCTGATCCTAAAGGTCAGTGGAGAATTGATTTCAAGTCAATTTGATGTATGATTAGCTCTAATTAATTAAAGTTCCATTTTGGGTGTTTAAGCCAATTAGTGTTATTCCAAGTAAGTTAACTCAAAACCTATTTTCCCTAGGGTCCTCTGGTCATAAGAAACCTCTCCAAATTTTCCTAGAATTTATTTCACAACATGCTAATTTTTGGAATTAAAATACTCATAATAATGACCTAGAATTGAAAAATCAATAACTCTTCATAGGGATGGCCTCTGACTTTGGAAAATTCAGGGAATGTCCCCAAATTCAGAGGCTTCAAAAGACCTATGGTCAATGCCATGGTAAATTGTATACATGCATGGAGAATTGAAAATGTGCAGAGAGTAAATAAATCATTAAAAATCAAATATTCAATGAAATTAAATGATGTCTTTTCCACATTTTTCTCTTTTGTTCACTGAGAAAGAGGGTATTTTTATTTTATTTTTATGATTTTTCTACACAAAGTTATGGATTTTTGAAGTTCTGGGTATTTAATAAATAAGAGAAATCCTATTTTCCTACTTAAGTGGCGTGGCGCCAGCTCAACCTCGGCAGCTCCGAATGCACACGCGTCGTCTCCTAATTAGGCGCCGCCATCCGACTCAGTGCTCCAGGGACCCATGGTTCATGTACCATCAAGCTGTCTGGCTCGATCCAGACCGTGCGCTCGATACACGCTCGATTCGACGGCTCCCAGTCATCGTCTACGACTGGTGTGCACCCGTGACCGTCAACCTTCTAACCCTAATTTCTCACTCGATTCTCAACGGATTTTTGTGTTCTTATGCTCTATGGATTCGTCTTGAAGAGACGAACACATCCATATGGTAAACATGCGTTGAAATTGATTCAAATTAAATGGAGAATCTCTGTAAGCTCGGGAAGAAGAGTGAGTCCTTACCTTTGCTCAGAGAAGTGAAGCTTCGATCCGAGAGTTGTGTCACCTTCGATTGGGTCCAAGCAAGCTCCGGATGAAGTCCCTTGGCACGGTGAATTGTCCAAGTATGATTTCGACCACGGCCGATTACAAAGCTTGGAGTCTGGAACAGATGGGTGGCCTGAAGAAGGGGCTTTTGCTGGTAAACTTCTTCTCTTGGTCTGGTGAAGGTGTAGGACCAATCAATTTAGGGATTGGCTCACTATGGAGAAGTGTCCTAGTTTCGGACTTGGATTTCAACTCTGAAATTGAGCTCACAGAGAGGAAATGACAGGGGGATTTCAGTGGGGATCAAATTCTCTATGTGTGGGGAGTAGTCTGGAATGATTTTGGCAGAGTTTACTTAAGGTTGGTTCAGCACCTCTTCCATGGCTGAGAGAGGTGGTGTTTAAATAGGAGAGGCTGGAGGGCCTCCGGGGAGTTAGGGACTGGGATCAGCTGCTCTTGGCAAGGGAAGAACAGTTGCAATGGCCACTGGGCATGGGGCAACTCAGGAAGGGAGAATTTCAATGCTTGGCTCCTTCCAATGTCTCGGCCATGGTGTTTTCCGGTGGCCTCGTGGCTGGCCGGCCAGGCATGGGTCACCCTCAGGTTCAGGTGGGTCAGGGCTTGATGTTTGTGAAGTCAATTGGTGGCTGCCATGTGTAAAGGGTTTGAATCAAAGTGGAATGGGGTAAGGGTGCATTTTGGCTCAAATTGGTCGAATGCATGGATTGGGCTAGGTGCACCTTCCCATGGCTAGTTTGGGCTGAAGATAAAGTGGTTTAGGTCTGCATAATTAGTGGGGGGTCACCATCTAAGTGCAATTAAGTTTAAGCAAGGTTTAGTGGAGTCATAGAAGTGGCTAATCCCCTTAAGGGAATGTGGAAAGGATCTCCTCCTTTTGCCCAATTTGGTAAGGTCACATGTGAACAACTCAGATGGCTTGCATGTGGCTTAAGAGTGGCTTCATGGCTTTTATATGGCTTGGGAAAAGTGGGCTTGGTTTCATGAAAGTGGGTTTAAGGAATTTTGGTGTTTTAGTGGACAAATTTCATGAAGCTTGATTTGGAACTATTTGGTTATTGATTTTGGAACTTAGGAAGTGTTTTAAGTTATGGGTATGATGAGAGAAATTTCATGTGGGCTTTGTCATAGACTTTGGGCTTTTGAATTTGTCTTGGATGGGCTTTTTTTAGAAAGGTTTAAGGAAGTGGGCCTTGGACTTTATGGATGGGAATTTTTGTAGAAGTTTGGGCCAAATAATTATTGGGTTTGCTTTAGGGATGTGTCATGAGTAATTTGAAATAAATTTGAGGTGGTTTTGGCTTGAATTGAGTTGGATTTGGGTTCATTTGGTACATGGGCCAATGTAGGTTAAATTGGGCTAATTTGGGCCAATGTTGGGCTAGGGTTGAAATTGATGTAAAATTAATTTTGGGAAATGTTTATGGGAGTGTTTCAAAGAGGTTTCAACTTTTGTTGGGGTTGGATTTTGGGGTTTGGGCCTATTTGGGTTAAGTTTGGGTTTAGGTCAAAATTGGGCTTTTTGGTTTTGGGTTGAATTTGAATGGGGTTTGGGTCCCAATTTTGGGCAAATTATGTTAGTGTTTTGTTTGCGGGGATGTTAGGGAAGGTTTAGAAAAGATTTGGGATTAATTGGAGTTGAATTGGGTTAGTTTGGGCTAAGTTTGGGTCATGGGTCCAAATTAGGCTTTAAGGTCAAAACTGAAATTGGATTCAAATGTCAATCAAATTGGACTTGGATTTGGTCTAGATTGATATTGTGGATGTTAAATTAAAGTTTAGAATTGAATTGGACCAAAATTGGGGTCAATTGGAAAAATTTGGTTTGACATTGGGTTCACTTGGGTTAAGAATGGGCAAAATTGGGGGTTTTGGTAAAAGTGGGGTAAATTGACAAAATTGGCTGATGGTGTAGTTGGTCAAACTAGAATAGGGAATATTTGGGATTTTTTAGAATTTTCTGGGAATTTTCTGAATTTTTGGATTTTTTGGCTAAGAGGGGCATTTTGGGTATTTGGAGTGTATTGGGGGGTATTTTTGGAATTTATGGTATTTTTGGCAATGGATGATCAATTTGAGTGGAGGGAAATGTTTAGGAATGATTTTGGGGAATTTTGGGTAATTTAGGTGATTTTGCAAATTTTGGGTAGTTTCAAGGGCATTTGGTAGGTTTCGTGGGTCTGGGGTCCCGGGGGTCAAAAATTGAAAATTTAGAAAATTGAAAATTGGGTAAAGGTAAGTGGAATGAAATCATTTTGGTTCAGCCATGAAGTCATACCAAGTCCACATGAGCCATGAAGGGACTCATTTGAGGCATTCACTATGTTGTTCCTAACCCTCTTAGCCAAGGGCTTAGGGGTTAAGGACCATCCATGTGAATCACCTTCATGAGTCAGGAGGTCAAGTTGGGTATGGGTGTGGTTTTAGGAGGTGTGAGAAAGTGTAGTGTATAAGTGTAGTGTGTGTGTAAGTCAGCCCTCACCAGACCAGGCCACCCAGGGCAGTCCTAAGGCCAAAGAGTCATATAGGAACTCATCCTTTAAACTTCCACTTTTGATTTCAACCCTCTAGGTGATTAGGGGTCTACAATCAAGTTTGTGGAGTTTGCAGGGAGTTTAAGAAGTGGTTTAAAATTCTAAAGGGTGGGTTTCACTTCTAGTCCTCTAAGATAGTCAAAGGTAAAGCCTAAAGGTTGAATCCTAAGTACTAAAGAGAGAGAGAAGACCTCATCGAAAATGAGGTCAACAAATGGACCCCCGATAGGTGTGGTGTGCTATCCAAGCACACCGCGCGTATTGGCGTTGACCGAAGTGATCAACAAAATCAACACAAAAGTCCAAGTGACAAACTTGTGACGAGTAGAAGAATTTCCGTCGGGGAGTGTCGAGTATATCTACGAGGCCGGAGATTCCTGAACTCTCGGCTGGTGGAAAGGAAAAGGAGATGAATCCCAAATCGCATGATCTGGGGGAATTTCGATTTAGATTTCATTTTGTTTCAGTTTAAGTTTTGAGGTGTGAGCTAAGATTTTAGTTTGAGTTTCAATTTAGATTGAAGTTTATTAAAATTAATTTGAAGGGATTTGAACTTGAAATGAAAATTGGAATTTTGTGGTTTTAGATATAACATCTTCAACCTCAAAAGAAAATTGAACTGATTGGATTGAACCATTACAATGAGGAGAGATCTCAGAGCAATGCGGTATTGGATGTAAAATCCTTAACCTCGAGAGTTTGATTTTGATGTATTTCATTGCAGTAGGGAAAGAACCTAAAGCAATGCAGTATTAGATGTAAAATCCTCAACCCCAAGAATTTGATTTTGATGTATTTCATTGCGATAGGGAAAGAACCTAAAGAAATGCAGTATCGGATGTAAAATCCTCAAACCAAGAATTTGATTTTGATGTATTTCATTGCGATAGGGAAAGAACCTAAAGCAATGCAGTATCGGATGTAAAATCCTCAACTCCAAGAATTTGATTTTGATGTATTTCATTGCGATAGGGAAAGAACCTAAAGCAATGCATTATCGGATGTAAAATCCTCAACCCCAAGAATTTGATTTTGATGTATTTCATTGTGATAGGGAAAGAATCCTAAAGCAATGCAGTATCAGATGTAAAAGCCTCAACCCCAAGAATTTGATTTTGATGTATTTCATTGCGATAGGGAAAGAATCCTAAAGCAATGCAGTATCGGATGTAAAATCCTCAACCCCAAGAATTTGATTTTGATATATTTCATTGCGATAAGGAAAGAATCCTAAAGCAATGCAGTATCAGATGTAAAATCCTCAACCCCAAGAATTTGATTTTTATGTATTTCTTTGCGATAGGGAAAGAACTCTAAAGCGATGCGAGTATCGGATGTAAAATCCTCGACCCCAAGAATTTGATTTTGAATGGTAATTGATTTTGCAAAGATTTGTAGTGTTGATTTGAAAAGTGTGGAATTTTGGTGTTTCGAGGATTTCATGAAAGTTGTAAAAGATTTTTGTGGAAAGAAACAGATTAGGAGGGAATACGTAGATGCTACATATCCCACTCAAAAGAGTTGATCGAAAGTTGTTGGTTTGGATTGGATGCAATTCGTCGCCATCAGATCCGAATTGAAAACCTCGTGGCTCCGTGTCAATGGAATCGACCGCTTCCATCCCAGACAAGGGAGAGAGTAGAACGGATTGGATTTCAGATTTGGAAGGTTGAGTTTGAATTTGATTGAGATTTGATTTAAAATCTAGAAGGTTGAATTTCAATTTGATTGAGATTTGATTTAAAATTTGTGTTTATTTTGTTTGTCCTTTAACGTTTCAAATTTGCTTTATCGTTCATTTAATGTTCAAGTGGATTTGGCGTTCATCATTTTTTTTTTGATTTTTAAGGAAAGTTTTCTTTTATTCTTTTTGTTTCTTTTCTGTTCTTCGTTTGAAGTTCATTTAAGTTTAATGGCGTTTCCCAGTCAACCTGCACAAAAGCGGTGAAGGCCAAAAATGTGACATGGTCACTTTCATTCCAATCATGTTGAAGATACATCATACAACTCGATCTGGAATACTTCTCATACAATCCATGTAGACTCAAAATGGACTATGTATGATCTTTGTCGATCCATCCAAAAGGCATCCGTCGGAAATCCATGTCACGAATAGTGAGGTACATGGTCAATAACATCACCTTCCAAGCCATCCTTGGCAAGGATGTCGTATGGATGTACGTTGGAGGTGTGATATTTTCCATTTAACTCACAGCTTGTAAGGCCGGAGGCTCTCTAGCTACGGGTCACAGTTGGAAGTGGTAAGGTGCTTTCTGTCATCCATCCTTCGAAAGTAGCGAGATCCGCTTCATTGGCACTCCCGGTATGCAATGTTTAGCGACATCCGCTCCGTTGCCCTTTAGTATCATGACGGAACCTACCGGTAATGGTATCTTTCTCGGCCCTCGGAACTCACACCGGGCTGCTATCCGGAGGTCAGATCCGAACATGATATTACACTTGTTCAGAAAAGAAACAGTGCAGAAAGGTCTGACAAAGTCGTGGTGATCTATGTATGGGGGTATGCAGTCACCCTTCTTGTAAATGTTAAATGATGCAACTGTTGGGTATGCAATCTGCTGGCAGTACCCTCCATGTTATCATTCTCTTAACCATCCTTTTGATGACTAATGGCATTGGATCTACCTTGCCATGACGGAGTATCCCGGTGGGTTTCCCTTCCTGTCTTCTGCGAAGTTGTAGCAGCATCCACATTGTATTGTAATTCTCCCTTTCCCTGGCATCCATCTCCGGGGTTCCGAGTAGGTGTTTTCTCTTAAGCGACCTGCTCGACCCATTCTTTCCAAATCCCGGATGCAGTCCACGATTTGTTGTTGTTCGTATTCTGAGAACACATTTGTATGTAGCTCGAGGCCTTCTAGTATATTGATCCCCCTGCCTCTAATTCTCTCGAAGTATTCAAAAGTTTGCTTCTCGACATTCTGCATTCTTTCTAGCTCGTATTCTGGAATAATCTGCAAATGTAGAGGCCTGGTGACGTAATGTGGGATATATGGCTCAATACCTTCGCGTTCTCCTGCATACCTCGACTCCTCAGGGATGGTCTCCGTCGGGACATCCTCCGGGGTTGCTTCTGCAATAAGGTCATGCATTACTGGTGGCTTTATCTGGTGGCGTGGTAGCCTTCCTTCTTCGATCTCCTTTAGATTTCCCTGGTCTCTTCGTTATCCTTGGAGCCGGTCTCCTTTCTTCGGGTTCTCGGCGAACCGGTATCCTTGAAGTATATGCACTGGTAGTAGCGACTGCCTCGTCGCGCTGGTCCGCTGCTAGTTTAGTTAACATCTTGAGGATATGGCGATTTTTATTTCTTCGCTGAGTTGTTGTGAGAGTAGCTCCTCGTACTTCCTGAATCTCTGTGGGCGCAGTGCTGACGAGCCTGCCCTCTGCTGTAGTGACTACAGACTTGATTCTCTTGTCCTCCTTAGTGTTTGTTTTCCTTTTCTTGCTGTTGGGTTGGTGGCTTGGGCCACCCACTTTCATTCTTGTCGATCGGGCGAGTTCCTCTCGGTCGGCGGGACCCGGTCACCTTCCTCGTATTGCGGGCCTGCCGGTGCGAAGTCCGAGTCGATCTCTATTATCGCTCCATCTTTCACCCTCTTTTCGTCGAGTGCGAGGCTTACGCCATTTCTAAAGTTCGGGACCCAACCGCCCGTTCGACATTTCCCTACGAAAAGACAAGGAAAAGGATCAGGGGCTGTATTAAGAACAAGAACATTAAGAAAATGTTTATTGGAGACAGAGTTTTCTTTTTTCTCTTTTTTTATTATTCCTTTTGTATTTTTAAATTCAATGGGAATGAAGTGGGAAAAGATCGGGAAAAAGATTTTGATTTGGAAGAGAGAACAAGGAAAACTTTATTATGACGATTTTATTTATTTTAGCATATTTTTTATTATTTTTTTGGGTTATGACCCAGTCATAAGTAATTACTTCGCCCGTGCTTCTAGGGATGAAGAATTCATTCCTTCGAAACATCAGGTAGCATAATACTTCTTCAAGTATCGTCCGTTGATCGGAAGCATATGTCGTTCTCCTTGGCGACTCACTAGCCGGTAGGAGCCTCCGAGTAGATCGCCTCGACCACGAAACGGCCCTTCCCAAGTGGGTTCAAATTTTCCTCCTATCTTGCGGTGTGCAAGGATAGGTCTCTTGAGAACGAGAACTAAGTCACCAACTTTGAAGGTTCTTGGGCAGACCAGTCTGTCATGGGCCTGAACCATCTTAGCTTGGTATAGTTCTAAATTCTACTGCGCTGCAAGTCTTTTCCTTTCTAGGCTTTCCAATTCCTCCAGTCGTAATTTGACATTCTCTTCTGTCGTGATTTTGTTTGCAACTGCAATTCTGAGTGATGGAAGCTGGACCTCTAAGGGTAACACTACCTCGGACCCACACACTAGAGCGTAAGGTGTAGCTTGGGTAGGAGTTCTGAAGGTTGTCCGGTAGGCCCATAAGGCTTCTAATAACTTCTCGTGCCAATTTCTCTTATTATCGTCCAAAGTTTTCTTTAAAATTTGAACGAGAGTTTAATTAAAAGCCTCAGTCAGGCCATTTTCTCTTGGATAGTAAATTGTTGAATACCGCCAGTCGATTCCGTGTCTCCTAACAAAATTGTTGATTTGCATGCTTCTGAATGCTGACCCATTGTCTGGGATGATTCTGCGTGACACTCCGAAATGGTAGACAACTTAGTTCTTGAAAAACTATAGCACGTGGTGTGCTTTCACTTCTTTGAGTGGAACTGCCTCTGCCCACTTGGAAAAGTAATCTGTAGCCGCAAGAATGAAGCGATGTCCTTTTGAAGATGGTGGTTCTAATGGACCCACTATATCTGTGCCCCAACATTCAAATGGCCACGACAAAATTGTCGGATGTAGCACATTTAGAGGTTGGTGTAGAACCACTCCGTGCACTTGGCATTGGTGACAGCTCTTGGCGATTTTCATGCTGTCGGTCATCATCGAGGGCCAGTGGTACCCTAGTCTTTTAATTTTCATTTTCATCTTCGGACCCGATCGGTGAGCGCCACGGAGTCCCGAATGCACCTCTTTAACAATTTCACGGGCCTCGGACACGCTTAGGAACCTTAGCCACATTTGATCGAAAGACCTTCCGTTTAACGTGTTGTTTATTAATGCATAGGACGAGTTCTTTTCTTGATCCGATGGGCTAACGACCTATCGTCCGGTAGTTTTCCTGTTTGCGAGTAATCTATTAATGGTCGTCGCCAATCTTTTGTGTTTTACGTCACTTCGTTGCAAGCTGATTCTTTTTCTTTTTCGGTTTGTGTATTGTGTCTATGTCGAGTCGTGATAGGACTCGACGTCCGTGAGCTCGACACTTCCCTAATTCATCTTGCAAGCGAGCAAATTCTTTTGCGAGGCGGGCTAACGCATCTGCTAAAGCGTTTTCTTTTCTGGGAATTTTGTAGATCGTCACATTCGGAATCTGTTCCAACAACTGTATGGCATACTGGAAGTATTGCTCGAGTCTTGGCTTTAAACTTCTGTACTGTCCAACGATCTGTTGAATGATTAACTGCGAATCCCCGTAGATGTTGATGTTTATTATCCCCATTTGAATAGTTAATTCCAGTCCTATTACGAGAGCTTCATATTCTGCTTCGTTGTTTGTACATGGCTCTGTCAAGTGGTAGGAGTATCTTAACATCCCCCGCTCCGGTGTTATAAAGATTAGTCCGATTCACCGCTTCACGAGCACTTATCACTTGCGATTCTTTGTCTTTGTGTGCTTGAAGATGCTCCGTCGAAATATAATTCCCAACATCGATCATCGGGGTCTTCTAAGCTCATTATTTGTTCATCCGGCAAGTCATCGGTGAGAGGAGATTCGCTCGCAAAGGGTGTCTGTGAGGAAGTCTGCTAGGACTTGTCCCTTTACGGCACGAAGAGGCACGAAATTTATATCGAACTCGCAATAATATCATTGACCACACGGCAAGTACGCGAGAAGCGTTGGACGGGTCATTAAGTATTGCAATGGATTAAATTTCGAGATCGAGTTGACCTTATGAGAAAGCATGTAGGGCCCGAGCTTTTGAGCGGCAAAGATCGAGGACCAAACGGTGCTTTTCAATTGTGGGATACTTTATTTCCGTCGGAAGTAAACGACGGCTTAGGTAGTAAAGAGCATTTTCTTTACCCTCATCATTGACACGAAGCTAACGAGGCTCCGAGAGAGTTGTCTAAAGCCACGGTATAAAGTATCAACGGTCTACCTGAGACTGAGGCTGCTAAGACAGGAGGTGTCATTAAATATTGTTTAATGTCCTCGAAGGCCCTCTGGCATTTCTCTTCCCAAATAAATTTGGCGTCATTTTTAACTAATGCCGAGAAAGGCTGACACCTACCTGACAAGTTCGAGATAAAGCGTCGAAGATATGCCGGCTTCCTTGAAAAGATCGTAGTTGTTTTAAGGTTTTGGGAGGTGGCATTTCTAAGTTAGCTTTAATCTTTTCGGGGTCGATTTCAATTCCACGATGTCGGACAACGAATCCTAAGAATTTCCCGGAGGTGACGCCGAAGGCGCATTTTAAGGGATTCATCTTAAGGTTAAATTGTCTTATTCGTTCGAAAACAATTCTCAAATCATACAGGTGGTTTTCCTTTACTTTGCTTTTGATGACCACATCATCCACCTAGCATTCGACTTGGTTGTGGATGATATCATCAAAAATTCTTGTCATCGCTCTCTTGTAGGTTGCTCCTGCGTTCTTCAGTCCGAATGGCATCACTTGTGTAGTGATATACTCCGATCGGCATTCGAATGCTCGTAAGTTTTTCATCTTCTGGAGCCATTTTTATCCGGTTGTATCCCGAAGATCCATCCATGAATGAGAATATTTTATGCGTTGAAGCAATGTCGATCATTAATTCGGGATCGGTAGAGGGAATTCATCTTTTGGACATGCCATGTTTAAATCTACGAAATCCACACAAATTCCGATCCGACCATTCTTCTCCTGACTGGTACCACATTGGCTAACCAAGTTGGGTATTGTTCTTCACGGACAAATTTGGCGTCTATTAGCTTTTTAACTTCAGCTATGACTTGTTGTTCAATTTCTAGACGCATTCTTCTGGGACCTTGTCTGACTGGAACAGAAGTAGGATCCACTCCTAGCTTATGGATCTGCGACCTACGAAGCTAATCCCGGCATCTCATCGTAGCTCCAAGCAAAACGGTCTTTAAATTCCATTAATAACTTGATTATTTCTTCGGAGTCTTCTTTATTGAGTAAGGAGCTAACAAAGGCAGGTCTAGGCTCTTCGCTAGTACCTAAGTTAACTTCTGTTAACTCATCTATTGTAGATTTGATCTCTTCTTCGAACTCTAGTGGAGCGTTTCTAATTTGTAAATCTTCAAGTTCTTCTGTAGTTTCCATGCGGTTTTCATTAGACTCACAAGTGACAACCAAGCAAAATTCGGTATCGTCGACCGATCCTACTGTACCGAATCCGAGACCATGCTTTGAATTGGGTGGAAGACCGGAGTTATTCCATAATTTTTCAAAATGTTGTGATTGACCTTTTGTCCATTGTTGAGGTAAGAAACCACGCTGAATTAAATTTTGAACACAGGGAGAGTACCACCCAAAAGGCAATTCAATTAATTCGGAAGAAGTGACATCTTCAAATTGTACATTGTTTTCAGTTTTGGAGGAAGGAGCACCACGATAGAATTTGATGGGCTTTGCACCGCCGCTACATACCTCTTTGACCATCATACCCTCGATCTTATTAGAATGGATCGGGGTCAAGGTCATAGTATGTACATAGTGGTTAATCTTCTCGTACATCAATTTATATTCCTCGTTCTTTTCATCTTCGAGAGATATCATGAATTGCGACTTCTTCCGACTTATTATCGCTGCTTCTTGCTTGATTTCTTTTTCTTCTTCAGAACTGTCTTCCCAATCAACATTGATGGTTGGTTTCCTCTGTGCAACTGTCCTAACGTCTCTACCATGACCTCATCCCCGGCCTCGACCTCGGATGCGAGTTGTGGAGAAACCTTCACCATCTCGCCGTAAGGGAGTGGTGAGTGACTCGTTGGACTAGAACTTCAGGTTCTTCGTCGTCCCGAACTTCCTTTGCTTCATTCATTATGGTATCTCTGGAGAAGATTGTTTTCTCCGGAGGTGCTTAATAAGCTGCATCTTCATGGATTCCAATTTCATGTATGGAGAATGGTTGTAAGTCACCTTTGATGCACTGTTCCCCTCCATTGTAGTATTTGATGCACTGATGTATGGATGATGGTACCATCCGATTTTCATGTATCCATGGTCGGCCCAGTAGAGCGTTGAATGAGGTTTCTGAATCAATTATGTGAAATTTCGCGGTTGTCTTTGCTAAGTCACCGGTCTTCATTAGCAGTGTTATGATCTGAGGGCTCTTTCTCCTTCCTGGTTGAATCCTTTTAATAACATTTTCTCCGCTTCGAGCTCACGAGCATCAATTTCCAAGTACGCTAGTGTTCGAAGATTCATTATATTGATTGATGCTCCTGGATCCACCAATACTCTGGAGAGTGTAAACTTCCCAATTGTAACTGAAATGTACAACGGTCGGTTGTGGTCTGCTGTCCCAAGTAGTAGGTCATTGTCCGTGAAGGTAACACCTCGTTGTTCCTTTAACGAGCAAACTTCATCTAAGGAATCTCCGGTCATTTGAGCTAAGCAAATTTCTAGATCAAGCAAGGCCTTGATCAGAGCTTCTCTCATCTCCTTTGATAAGATGAGAGCGTCGTAGATGCTCAGTTTGGCTGGTAGTTTCCTAAGATGGGCTAGCACGTTGTAGTCTACTTTATTTTCATGTGTCTCAGTTTCTTCCCGAATGGGTATTTCTTCTGTCGGGGTTGGTTCTTCCTAAACAACCACCTGCTTTCCTTTGTCCTTTGGACCCATTCTCGGAGGTAGAACTCTTCCACTTCTTAAGTTGACTTCTGTAATTTCTTCTAAATCTAGTATTGAGTTTCTTTGGTGTCTCCTTCTGAATCGGAATAACAGGTTCTTCTGGATTAGCTTCAGAGTCTGAAGGCTCTAACTTTATTGTGACTGGAGCTCCTCGAAACTCGCAAATAGATTCATTGCTTGTTGAACTCTCGTAGCCTCCTTGGCGGATATCTTCTTTGTCATTGTGATCGTCGAGATTGTGTATGATTTGAGAATTGTTACTTGTATCAGAATCGATGTTCGGATTAGGTTGGTTGTCGCTAGTTATGTAATCGTTAGAAACTGTCAAAACGTAGCCAACGCCATAACCCTTATCATTATAAGATCCTACCGGAGTGATTAAATAATCATACAGAGTCAGAGGTTCGAGGGATTTCTCCCTCGAATCGGAAACAACCATCCTAGGATAGGCAGCCCCTAGTCTAGCCTCCGGAGCCTCGGTCTTTTCTTCTTCATCAATTTTCTTCTTTTCTTCAATCATCTCTTGCTGAGGTGGTTCTTCTATCGCAAGTGATAGTGCCGACTTGACAAGTTTCGAACTCTGAATTGAGGCTTGCACCGAAGTGGTTTGGATGCGATCCAATTATCCAGGCGGTAGTCCATCCATCATCAGTCGCATAGGGATCTATCGGAACAAGGAGATCCGTCGAGATAACATTGACAGAACCTCCTTTCTGGGGTTCCTTCATGTATTCCTTTGGGATAGTTATGTTCCCTTTTCGGAGATTGTCGTTGAGCCAACTTTTGAAGGTAATACAATCTTCTATCTTATGTCCAAGCATCCGGTGGTAAGGGCAGAAGTTGGGATCACCTTTCTTGTCGACTTCTTACGGTTTCTTAGGCTCGGCGAGTTGGAAATCCGGAGTCTTCATCGAGCTCGCGGAACATTTTCAGCACTGCCTCATTCTTGAACGGATACTCCCTGCTCAGAAGCTCCCTTAACGTACATTGTGGACGAGGCGGTTGTTCATACTGTTGAGATGACTGATAGCTGGGTCGGGGTTGCTAGTAATTCTGTTGAATTTGCTGCGGCCGTTCTAGCGGTATTTGTATTGGCTGCTTGCCTTTATCGACTGCTACGACGATCCCGGACTTCTTTTCAAAAGTTTTCACGGGCTTCTGTTTGTCTGTTTTGTCGGTGATACTTAATTGCTTCGCCTCCTCTTGCAAGCTTTCGGCCTTGCTTAACAACTTCTCGAAAGTCTTAATAGTAAATCCCTTGAGGAGAAGTGGTATCGGGCCATGAATGCTCTTAAGTAAAACGCCGACTGCATGCTGTTCTTGAGTTGTGGCTCACACTTCATACTTAGATTCCTCCATCGAAGTATGTAGTCCACTAAAGTTTCGTTCGGCTTCTGCTTCTCTACCACTAAATCACCTATAGTGATGTGGTGCTGAGCTCAGACAAATCGCTTGATGAAGAGGTTCTCTAATTCTGAAAATGTCTTCACCGAACCGTTCGGTAATTCCACATACCAATCAAAGGCGATTCCTGACAGTGCGTCGACAAATTGTCGGAAGAGTAAAGCATCACTTCCGCCGGCATTACAACAACTGGCATGAAAATGTGCAACATGCTGCCGAGGGTTTCCGGTTCCATCAAAGGTCTTGAACAAAGGTGGTACGAAGCCTTTCGGATATTGGACAGCGACGAATTCTTCAGGGTAAGGTCTACCCGTCCGAATGGATGTCCCGCTCTTCGATTGTGCGAAGGCTTCTCGCACCTGCTGTTCTACCATGCTCTTGATATCCTTTTCCGGAATCATGCTTTGTATTGCATCCTTTTTAACTGATCATCCCCGTTGATGGATGTAATCTCCTTTCCTCCGTCTACAATGTGAATAACTTTTGGGGGTGTTTCTCTTTGCGGTTGAACCTGACTCTGGAGAGTGGCTAGGGCTGCAGCCATCTCTTCTATCCTCTTTGCCATTTGGGAGATCGTATCATCTTTCTCTTGAAGCCGCATCCTCATCACTTCGGCTCCTCTCTTCTGCGGCTGCAGGAGCACCTTGTGAAGCCGACGAAGCTTGTGTTTCAACCATGTTAATTTCGCATATTCATCATCCATGAACTCCGACGAGTCGACTTCATCTCCGAATTTTTCTTCTCTTTCTCTTGCTAATCGCCGAATATCGGTTCTTAGCTTTTCCATAGCATCTTCTAATGGTCTTTTCGTACATCCTTGCAGCTTGTCATGTGATAACTATCGGGTTTCCTTCTCATGAGTCCCCTTCATTGCGGTAGCACTTTCTTCGGACTCGAAGTCTCCGACGAGACTTTCCTTCTCGGGTTGTTGTTTTAATCTTAATTGTTCTAGTAGTGGGACGTCATACCATCCTTCGCGCAGCGAAGGTCTAGGACCGGATGGTCCGTCGACCAAATCTTTGGAAGGTGGTATCCTCCCTAATTTGTAGTCCTGAAATAACGACAGGTGGACTAGCTTTCATTCTCTTATTCGGCTTTTCTGCAGCGATAGTAGGTTCTACTCGTGGCCCAAGACGGGATTTGGCCAGCACCCGCCCTATCCTTCTTAAAATCTCTGATACAAGGCATTTTTCTTTCTTTGCTAACTTTTTTATCAGGGTTTGCAGTCGAGTAAATGACGTAATTCTAGCCCTTTTCTTACGGTCGTCATTGTAATATGCGGGCTGAGGTAATGCAGAAGCAATCTTGAGGACATTTTCCTCATCCTTTGCGGCGGAGAGGGGATGGAACCTACTTCCTCTCAAAAGTTGTATGTATTCGAGCAGCGGTGTATACTCGGGCGAGTTCGGGATTTCCTCCGGAAATCAACTTCGCCGACTACGGCTTCTTTAGCAATCCTTCTACTTCGTTCCTTCTCCGAGTCCGTGTCGGTGATGGAATTCTCGAGCCGGACCCGATCTCGAAAACGAGAAGGTCTCGCAGAAGATCCGTATCCTCCACGGGTTCATCACGCGTTCGAATTTCCATCCCCTTTAGTTTGCGCGAAGCCGGGGTAGGTACGGAGACAACTAGACCGGTGGGAGTAGCAACAACGGTCCTTCGCGAACAACGGTACTCCTCTCAGTTGGAATCTTTTGCAGAGGAGAGAATTCATGAGTTGACTTGAGGTTAAACTCAATCAACGGCTTCTCAGTTTCCGGTACTTTGCTTGCGAGTGAAAAGAGAGTGATGTCAGAGATTTTGATGTCGGTCTCCCCGAATCCTTGTCCGAATCGAATGATTCTATTATGAAGCAGTTCGTCCTTGAACACAGCCAGGTCCAGTCCATTGACGAAGGAGAAGATCAGTTTTTGGGCTTCCTTTTCTGCAGGGCAGATTCCAAGTGTTAATCCCCGAATTGTGCTTCTTCTTGTCATAAAATTTATGAAGAAAAAGAAAGAGTCCGAACACATTTCCATTTATCTTAGTGTATTTGTGGTATTAAAAGAAAATTTATTTAGATAATTGTTTTTCTAAAAGATTTGTTCATTAGGACGAAGAATTATTAAAAGAAGGAGAGTTGTAGGAAGGGTAAAGGAATTAATTAGGAACTGGAAAAGGAAGAGAAAGTCTTGTAGAAACTTCTCGACCCGCAAGATCGCTCCTAAACTAATACCTATTGGGGGCCCACCCCACCTCAGAAATAAGGTAAAAGGATCTCGGAACCTCTCTGTTTAGGGGTGTCTAAACAGTGGCTCCTAAATCCGAGAGAATGTTGGCTATACTTGTTCAAGGTAGAAATGAACATAGTATTCCAACGGGAAGAAGGGTAGTTTGATCCACTAGAGACATGGATATACTACCGATTTTTTTGAAAGCAGAATTATTTGATTAAAAATGGAGAGAGGAATCGTTCCCTAGCGGAGTTGCCAGAAATTGTCGGCGTATATTTTTTTTAGATTTTAAATTTGCTTTATATATATATATATATATATATATAATTTAGAAAGTAGCATTTAATTTTGAAAATAATTTTGAATTTGAAAATTTTAAGATATGAAATCAAACTGATCTCACATCCCAAATAGTTTATATAAATGAGCGCCACATCACAAGTTGTGTGTCTATCCCGAAGAATAGACACACTACTTGATGATGGGGCTCGATTAAATAAACTAGAAGATTTGTGACAACCGTTTGGTCTGCAAACCAATTTTATAAGCCGACAAGTTCCCCGCTTAATACAAAGAAATTAAGCGAGGTTTATATTACTCAGGTTCTTAAAATTCCCTATAAGGGCAAGCCCCTATAATTATTTACATCTTAAATGACGGGAATCACTTAAGAAAACTCTCGATAATAATCAATAATTCTGCTCTCAAGAATCTCAAAGTTTAAGTTTTCAAGGGATTGAATTTTGGAATTTCAATAGGGAGTGGATCAAGTTTGGAACATTTTGTTTTGGGAATTCAAAGGAAGAAAAACAAGAGAAATTACAGATTTGAAGCGAACTTCGGTAATTTCCCGACTATCCTATTGTTTGGCTTGAATTTAGGAAAGTCCTAATGTTTATTTAATGTTTTGATCTTGCCAATTTTAATTAATTAGGACTTATATTTGTATGACGCGATCATGCAAACGTACCTCGAAGATGTGAGGGTTTATGTCGTACCTAACGATCACCTCGGAGTCCTAAGACCGGCTAGGGCTTAATTTGCAATGCAAATGCCAAACAAAAGGTTGAGGATTTATGTTGCACTAGGCAAACTACCTCGAGGTTCTATGGTTTGGTTTTCTAATTGTAAGAGAGTTTTGCTGAAGTAGATCCGAATTTTGCTGATGACGATGGCTGTGTTGCCCACCATGCTCCGAGCTCCTTGTTGTTGCAGAAGGTTTAATTTTAGAAATCATAAATCAAGAGATGAGAGACGTGTTCTGGTTTAGAGAAGGTCTTAATTTCCAAGTGTTTTTTAGTGTTTTAGTTAAAAAAAATCTTAAAGTTGATTATAACAACACCGGTTAAGATCCCACGGTTCCATCCTTCCGGCATCGTTATTTTTATAGGATTCACTTAGTCCAGATGAATTTGCTAAACTCAACTAAATGAGTTCCACACTTTCATTTAGACCGTGGGAAATCCCGTTAGCAACACATAGGTTACATCATCCGAGGTATTCTCGATCATCCAACAAGACATTTTTATTTAGTTGTAGTTGTAGTTTTGTTGTTACGTTAGTGATTAAATTTTGAGTTGTTTTATATTTTGAAATGTTGTGACGGTGAATTTTATCTTGTAATGACTTTTAATTTAGTTTTGGTTTCGAGTTTTAGGGACTATTCTAGAGGTGTGGGTTTTCATGCAACGATTGTTTATCATGCAAGAAAAGTAAAGTGCATTTGCAATAAAGTAAATTGCAAGGAGGTAAATTGCAATAAAACAAAAACGTACCTGGAGGGTCTTCCCGTCATCCCAAGCTGCACTTAAACACAATTTAGGATATTTAATCATTTAAAGCAAGTTCCTAGGTAAAGCTAAGCAAAGGGTTATGGTTTTCTACCAAGGTCCTACTCCTATAGCTAGTCATCTCCTATGACGTCTAGGTTCTTGTGTTTTGGTTTGAGGACGATTTTCTTCATCAAAGAACAATTAAGTTCAATTGTTCTTATAAATATCTTATCATACTAAAGAAGTGCTTAAGACGAATCTTAACATCTTTTCAATACCTCTAGGATTGTTTTAAGTCCAAGAGAATTTAATTATATAAAATGAATTAATCATCTACGAGTTCAAGTTCTGTTATCTTGCTAAGTGAACTAGGACATTTGAATATCCTATGAGTGAAGTAATACTTCACTTAACACTCCGTTTAGGGGTTATGACAACAAGAGCTCTTGAGGGCAAATTAATGTTCAAGTGATTTGTGATTTAATTTAATTTCAATTAAAGGGTTTAAGTTTGGAATAGTGTTCAAGTTGTTTTAGATTTATTTTGAATTCTTTATGTCTTTGGTGATGTTATATTTTATTTAATTTAATTTAATTTAATTTAATTTTAGTTTAATTTAATTTGGTTTAGTTTTACTTTCAATTTAATTTTATTTAATTTTATTTAGTTTTAATTTTATTTTAACTTGATTTTATTATTATTTTTTTATTTAATCTAATATGTTTTAATTTAATTTAATTTTATTTAATTTAATATGTTTTAATTTAATTTAATTTAATCTAATTTAATATGTTTTAATTTAATTTAATTTAATTTAGTTTAATTTAAATTTAATTTTAATTTAATTTAATTTATATTATTAATTTTAATTTAATATTTTATTTTTTAAAGATGATTTAATTTAATTGTTAAAATATTAATTTAATTGAAATTTTGGAAGGATTTAATTTAAATGTTTTAACTTTAATTTAATTTAATGATTAAGTCATTTAGCGTTTTAAATCTTGAATTTGGATTATTATTTTAATTAGGAATTAAATGTTATTGAGGTGATTAATTTAGGGATTTTTAAATTAAAGAATAAATCTCTTCCTAATAATATCCCTATTTTAATAATTCCAATTTTTTATTATTCTTCCAAGTTTAATTAGTTATTTAATTAAGGTTTATTTTAATTATTTTCAAATTGTTAAGTAGGTTTCCACTCTTTAACTACCTAAGTTTCAAACATCCAAAATCAACTTAGTATCAAATATTTTACCCACCCTTTTAATTAAACCTAAAAACTTTTAATTATAGGTTAAAATTTTAATTACCATTTTGCCCTTTAAAATTACTAATTTCATAACTCACTAAATTGAGCTTAAATGAATTTGAAATTTTTATGTGACTTCACTCATATATCAATCAAGACATTAGAGGAGAAAATGTGATTTTTCTGTATTTAATTTATTTATGTAATTATTTTTGGTGGAAAATAGGGATTTTCAAGGAAAATTTAATAATATGACAAAGGGAAAGTTTCTATCCTTAAGAAAATTATGAGACATTTCTAATGACCAAAGGACCACTTGGACCAATTTTGGAGATTTTTTGAATTATATTATTTTTATTATAATTATTTTGAGTTTTGGAGTATTAGTTAATTTAAAAGTAAAATTAAGGTTGAAAAATGAATTTTTTATATTTTTCAAAAATCTCTCTGATATCAAGGAAACCAGAGAACCAATTTTTATAATTTTCTGATTTTTTTTTTATTTATTTGAATTATTTTAGTGGAAATGCTAGAAAATACATTTTTTTTATTTTAAAATTACCTTAGGACTTTAAAATTTGATATCTCATCATAGAGACTTAAGAAAAATATGGGGTTTGTTCCTAAGTGATTAAAATTCAAAATGTGACATTTTGGTGAATTTTATTATTTTTGTGATTTTTATTATTTTTTAATTATTAAAAATATTAAAATAATGTAAAAAATCAACTTTTTTAGAAAATTACAATTTTAATTTTCTTAAATTTCCCTGATATCAGAGAGGTTCCAAAACTAATTTGGTGAATTTTTCAGAAATATTCTGAAAGTTATTAATTTTTGAAGTTTAAGTTTGGCTGAATGACTTAATCAACCCATTTGATAGGGCTAACCAAGTCCAATTGACTTCAAACTTTTATGGTGGGTTCCTCTGATCCTAAAGGTCAGTGGAGAATTGATTTCAAGTCAATTTGATGTATGATTAGCTCTAATTACTTAAAGTTCCATTTTGGGTGTTTAAGCCAATTAGTATTATTCCAAGTGAGTTAACTCAAAACCTATTTTCCCTAGGGTCCTCTAGTCATAAGAAACCTCTCCAAAGTTTCTTAGAATTTATTTCACAACATGCTAATTATTGGAATTAAAATACTCAGAATAATGACATAGAATTGAAAAATCAATAACTCTTCATAGTGATGGCCTCTGACTTTGGAAAATTCAGGGAATGTCCCCAAATTCAGAGACTTCAAAAGCCCTATGGTCTCATGCCATGGTAAATTGTATACATGCATGGAGAATTGAAAATGTGCAGAGAGTAAATAAATCATTAAAAATCAAATATTCAATGAAATTAAATGATTTTTTTTCCACATTATTCTCCTCTGTTCACTGAGCAAGAAGGTATTTTTATTTTATTTTTATGATTTTTCTACACAAAGTTATGGAATTTTGAAGTTCTGGGTATTTAATAAATAAGAAAAATCCTATTTTCCTACTTAAGTGACACGGCGCCAGCTCAACCTCGGCAGCTCCGAACGCATACGCGTCGTCTCCTAATTCGGAGCCGCCATCCGACTCAGCGCTCCAGGGACCCACGGCTCATGTACCATCGCGCTGTCCGGCTCGATCCAGACCGTCCGCTCGATACACGCTCGATTCGACGGCTCCCAGTCATCGTCTACGACTGGTGTGCACCCCTGACCGTCAACCTTCTAACCCTAATTTCTCACTCGATTCTCAACGGATTTTTGTGTTCTTATGCTCTATGGATTCGTCTTGAAGAGACGAACACATGCATACGGTAAACATGCGTTGAAATTGATTCAAATTAAATGGAGAATCTCTGTAAGCTCGGGAAGAAGAGTGAGTCCATACCTTTGCTCAGAGAAGTGAAGCTTCGATATGAGAGTTGTGTCACCTTCAATTGGGTCCAAACATGCTCCAAATGAAGTCCCTTGGCCTGGTGAATTGTCCAGGTATGATTTCGACCACAGCCGATTACAAAGCTTGGAGTTTGGAACGGATGGGTGGCTCGGAGAAGGGGCTTTGCTCGGTAAACTTCTTCTCTTGGTCCGGTGAAGGTGTAGGACCAATCAATTTGGGGATTGGCTCACCGTGGAGAAGTGTCCTGGTTTTGGGCTTGGATTTCAACTCGAAATCGAGCTCAAAGAGAGGAAATGGCGAGGGGATTTCGGTGGGGATCAAGTTCTCTATGTGTGGGGAGTAGTCTGGAATGATTTTGGCAGAGTTTCCTTAAGGTTGGTTCAGCACCTATTCCATGGCCGAGAGAGGTGGTGTTTAAATAGGGACGCTGGAGGGCCTCCCAGGGGGAGTTAGGGACTGGGATCAGCTTCTCTTGGCAAGGGAAGAACAACTGCAATGGGCACTGGGCATGGGGCAACTCAGAAAGGGAGAATTTCAATGCTTGGCTCCTTCCAATGTCTCGGCCATGGCGTTTTCCGGAGGCACAGTGGCCGGCCGGCCAGGCATGGGTCACCCTCAGGTTCAGGTGGGTCAGGACTTGATGTTTGTGAAGTCAATTGGTGGCTGCCATGTGTAAAGGGTTTGAATCAAAGTCGAATGGGTAAGGGTGCATTTTGGCTCAAATTGGTCAAATGCATGGATTGGGCTAGGTGCACCTTCCCATGGCTAGTTTGGGCTGAAGATAAAGTGGTTTAGGTCAGCATAATTAGAGGGGAAGGGTAACCATCCAAGTACAATTAAGTTTAAGCAAGGTTTAGTGGAGTCATGGAAGTGGCTAATCCCCTTAAGGGAATGTGGAAAGGATCTCCTCCTTTTGCCCAATGTGGTAAGGTCACATGTGAACAACTCACATGGCTTGCATGTGGCTTAAGAGTGGCTTCATGGCTTTTATATGGCTTGAGAAAAGTGGGCTTGGTTTCATGAAAGTGGGTTTAAGGAATTTTGGTGTTTTAGTGGACAAATTTCATGAAGCTTGATTTGGAACTATTTGGTTATTGATTTTGGAACTTAGGAAGTGTTTTAAATTATGGGTATGATGAGAGAAATTTCATGTGGGCTTTGTCATAGACTTTGGGCTTTTGAATTTGTCTTGGATGGGCTTTTTTTAGAAAGGTTTAAGGAAGTGGGCCTTGGACTTTATGGATGAGAATTTTTGTAGAAGTTTGGGCCAAATAATTATTGGGTTTGCTTTAGGGATGTGTCATGAGTAATTTGAAATAAATTTGAGGTGGTTTGGGCTTGAATTGGGTTGGATTTGGGTTCATTTGGTACATGGGCCAATGTAGGTCAAATTGGGCTAATTTGGGCCAATGTTCGGCTAGGGTTGAAATTGATGTAAAATTAATGTTGGAAAATGTTTATGGGAGTGTTTCAAAGAAGTTTCAACTTTTGTTGGGGTTGGATTTTGGGGTTTGGGCCTATTTGGGTTAAGTTTGGGTTTAGGTCAAAATTGGGCTTTTTGGTTTTGGGTTGAATTTGAGTGCGGTTTGGGTCCAAATTTTGGGCAAATTATGTTAGCATTTTGTTTTTGGGGATGTTAGGGAAGGTTTAGAAAAGATTTGGGGTTAATTGGAGTTGAATTGGGTTAGTTTGGGCTAAGTTTGGGTCATGGGTCCAAATTAGGCTTTAAGGTCAAAAGTGAAATTGGATTCAAATGTCAATCAAATTGGACTTGGATTTGGTCTAGATTGATATTGTGGATGTTAAATTGAAGTTTAGAATTGAATTGAACCAAAATTGGGGTCAATTGGGTAAATTTGGTTTGACATTGGGTTCACTTGGGTTAAGAATGGGCTAAATTGGGGGTTTTGGTAAAAGTGGAGTAAATTGACAAATTTAGCCCATGGTGTAGTTGGAAAAAATGGAATTGGGAATATTTGGGATTTTTTAGAATTTTCTGGGAATTTTCCGAATTTTTGGATTTTTTGGCTAAGAGGGGCATTTTGGGTATTTGGAGGGTGTTGGGGGGTATTTTTGGAATTTTTGGTATTTTTGGCTATGGATGATCAATTTGAGTGGAGGGAAATGTTTAGGAATGATTTTGGGGAATTTCGGGTAATTTAGGTGATTTTGCAAATTTTGGGTAGTTTCAAGGGCATTTGGTAGGTTTGGTGGGTCTGGGGTCTCGGGGGTCAAAAATTGAAAATTTAGAAAATTAAGGATTGGATAAATGTAAGTGGAATGAAATCATTTTGGTTGAGCCATGAAGCCATATCAAGCCCACATGAGCCATGAAGGGACTCGTTTGAGGCATTCACTATGTTGTTCCTAACCCTCTTAGCCAAGGGCTTAGGGGTTAAGGACCATCCATGTGAATCACCTTCATGAGTCAGGAGGTCACGTTGGGTATGGGTGTGGTTTTAGGAGGTGTGTGAAAGTGTAGTGTATAAGTGTAGTGTGTGTGTAAGTCAGCCCTCACCAGACCAGGCCACCCAGGGTAGTCCTAAGGCCAAAGAGTCCTACAGGAACTCATCCTTTAAACTTCCACATTTGATTTCAACCCTCTAGGTATTAGGGGTCTACAATCAAGTTTGTGGAGTTTGCAGGGAGTTTAAGAAGTAGTTTGAAATTCTAAAGGGTGGGTTCCACTTCTATTCCTCTAAGATAGTCAAAGGAAAAGCCTAAGGCTAGATCCTAAGTACTAAAGAGAGAAGAGAAGACCTCATCAAAAATGAGGTCAACACAAACGACTTGGCCGAAGCTTTTAATAAAAATCTCGTCCAAATATTAAAGAAAATTTTGGATGACAACAAAAGAAATTGGCACGAGAAGTTGTTAGAAGTTTTATGGGCCTACAAAACGACTTTCAGAACTCCTACTCAGTCTACGCCTTACGCCTTAATGTACGGGCCCGAGGCCATTTTACCCTTAGCGGTTTAGCTTATGTCACTCAGAATTGTAGTTGCGAACAAGATCACTACAGAATAAAATGCCAAATTACGACTAGAAGAATTGGAAAGCTTAGAAGGGAAACGAGTTTCAGCGCAGCAAAACTTGGAACTGTAACAAGCCAAGATGATCCATGCCCAAGATAAATTGGTCCGCCCAAGGACATTCAAAGTCTGTGATTTGGTTCTAGTACTCAGAAGACCTATTCTTGCACACCGCAAGATAGGAGGTAAATTTGAACCGACTTGGGAAGGACCGTTCGTGGTTGAGACAGTCTACTCAGGAGGTTCCTACCAGCTTGTGAATTGTCATGGAGAACAACCTATGCTTCCAATCAATGGACGATATCTAAAGAAGTATTACGCGACCTGATGTTTCGAAGAATGAATTCCCATTCCTAGAAGCACGGGCACAGTAATCACTTGTAACTGGGTCCGAACACAAAATATAAAAAAATGGATGATAAAATAAAAATCATTAACAAAAAATGTGTTAAAAAGAAAATATGTGAAATGATAAAATTTTGATCTTTTCCTTTAAATTAGCTCATTCCTGATCTTTCCTCATCTCTTCCTTCTCGCTTTAAAATTTAAAAGAAATAAATAAAACTTTTTCATTAATAAATGTTTTCTTATTGTTCTTGTTCTTAGTACTGCCCCTGATCCTTTCCTTGTTTTTCGCAGGGAAATGTCGAACGGGCGGTTGGTTCTGAACTTTAAGAATGGCGTGAGTCTGGCACTCGATGAAAAGAGGATGAAGGATGGAGCCGTGATTGAAATTGACTCTGATTTCACACCTGTCGGGCTATAATATGAAGAAACTGATTGGACTCTGATTGATCGGGAAGAGTTCCACAGTCAAACAATGATGAAATTAGGTGGCCCGAGTCAGCCATCTACTAGCAAGAAGAGAAAAGCAAACACCGCTCATGCAACGGGAGAGGATAAGAAAGTTAAGTCCGTGTTGGCTACAGTAGAAGGCAGACTTGTCAGCGCCATGCCTACAGAAATTCAAGAGGTGAGGAGAGCCACTCTCACTCCTACTCAATGAAGAAACAAGAACCGTCGCATTCGCAAGATGCTGACCAAGCTAGCAGCAGATCAACATGAAGAGACAGTTGCTACCGTCAATGCAAGTACTTCAAAGAAATTGGTTCGTTAGGGGCCAGAAAGGAGGAAGTTAATTCCAAGAACAACAGAAAGGATGAAAGAAATCCCGAGGAAAATAGAAACGGAGATAGTACCAAGACGTTATACAGAGCTACCAGTTTTGAAGAGTCTTGTTGCGAAAGCAACCCCGGAGGATATCCTGACAGAGACTATCCCCGAGGAGCCGAGACATACAGGAGAGCGTGTTGTGGTTGAGCCGTACATCCCGCAGTATGTTACCAGACCCCAAGGACTTCGGATAATCCCGGAATATGAACTAGAGAAATTACAGGAAGTTGAAAAGAAAACTTTTGAATACTTCGAGAGAATTCGAGGCAAGAGGATCAACATCTTGGAAGGCCTTGAGTTACATACAGATGTGTTCTCAGATTACGAACAACAGTAGATTGTGGACTGCATTATTGAGCTTCAGAAAATGGGCCGAGCTGGTCGTCTGAGGGAGAAAACCTATTCAGAACCCCAAAAATGGATGGCAGGAAAAGGAAGAGTTACTATCTAGTGCGGGTGTTGCTACAACTTCACAGAAGATAGAAAAGGAAATCCTCCAGGGATACTCTGTCACAGTGAAGTGGATCCGATGCTAAGAATTATCAAAAGAATGGTAAAAATGATGGAGACATGGAGGGTATTGCCTGCAGATTGCATACCCAACAGTTGCATCATTAACATTTACAAGGAGGGCGACTGCATACCTCCACACATAGACCATCATGACTTTGTCAGACCTTTACGCACGATCTCTTTTGTCAACCATTGTAATATCATGTTTGGATCTTACCTCCGGATAGCGGGCCCAGAAAATTCTGAGGGCCGATGGAAATACCACTACCGGTAGGTTCCGTCATGGTATTAAAAGGAAATGGAGCAGACATAGCAAAACATTGCATTCCAGGAGTGCATGTTGAACGAATCTCCATCACTTTCAGAAGGATGGATGACAGAAAGATGCCTTTTCATTTTCAGCCAGATCCAGAGTTAGAGAGTCTCCGACCCTACGAGTTGTGAGTTACATGGGAGATAGCACACCTCCAATGCATATCCGTACGACATTCCTGCCTAGGGTGGCCTGGAAGGTGATGTTATTGTCCATGTATCTTACTATTCAGACATGGATTTTGCAAATGCTTTTGTAGGAATCAACAAGAATCTTACGCAATCCGTTTTGGATTTATGAGGATTGTATGAGATACTGAAGTTTCGAGGAAAATATAATAATGTTTTGGATCAAGTTGTATGATGTATTTTCAACAGATTGGAATGAGAACGATCATGTCATGTTTTGCCGTCACCTCTTTTTGTGAAAATTGATTGGGAAACGCCATTAAGCTAAATGAACTTCAAACAAAGAACGAAAAGAGAAATAAAATGAATAAGGAATTCCTTCTTTTAAGAATTTGAATGTCAAAATAAACTGCAAATAAACACGAACTCTAAATAAATAAAAATGAAATCGAATCACTAAAATAAATCTAAATCTCAGACTGATTTTCATTCTGAATCCTTCAATTCCAACCTTTCAATTCTCCTTCTTCTGTGTGTTAGAGGATCGACTAGTCCTATTGACACGGAGCCACGAACTTTGTTCAATATGGTTCTGATGGCATGGGATTGGGTCCCTCTTCATAAAGATCTCCTTTCGAGGCTAGAGCCTAACTTCTAGCTCTCTTTCAAAATTTTGAGGCTGGAGACGAACTTCCAGTTCTCTTCGAGGCTAGAGCCGAACTTCTAGCTCTCTTTTAAAATTTCGAGGCTGGAGCCGAACTTCTAGTTCTCTTCAAGGCTAGAGCCGAACTTCTAGTTCTCTTCGAGGCTAGAGCCGAACTTCTAGCTCTCTTTCAAATTTTTGAGGCTGGAGCCGAACTTCCAGTTCTCTTCGAGGCTAGAGCTGAACTTCTAGCTCTCTTTCAAACTTTCGAGGTTGGAGCCGAACTTCAAGTTCTCTTCAAGGCTAGAACCGAACTTCTAGCTCTCTTTCAAATTTCCGAGGCTGGAGCCGAACTTCTAGTTCTCTTCGAAGCTAGAGCCGAACTTCTAGCTCTCTTTCAAATTTCTGAGGCTGGAGCCGAACTTCCAGTTCTCTTCGAGGCTAGAGCCGAACTTCTAGCTCTCTTTCAAACATCAGAGGATGGAGCCGAACTTCCAGTTCTCTTCGAGGCTAGAGCCGAACTTCTAGCTCTCTTTCAATTTCCGAGATTGGAGCCTAAATTCAAACTCTCTTCTTCGAAACTTGAGCCTAAATTCTAGTTCTCCTTTAATTTCTGAGGCTGGAGCCAAACTACCAATTCTCTTCGAGGCTAGAGCCGAACTTCTAGCTCTCTTTCAAACTTCCGAGGCTGGAGCTGAACTTCTACCTCTCTTTCAAATTTCCGAGGCTGGAGCTGAACTTCCAGTTCTCTTTGAGGCTAGAGCCAAACTTCTAGCTCTCTTTCAATTTCCGAGGCTGGAGCCAAACTTCCAATTTTCGTCGAGGCTAGAGCCAAACTTCTAGCTCTCTTTCAAACATCCGAGGCTAGAGTCGAACTTCCAGTTCTCTTTGAGGCTAGAGCCGAACTTCTAGCTCTCATTTAAATTTCAGAGGTTGGAGCCTAAATTCCAACTCGCTTCTTCGAGACTAGAGCCTAAATTCTAGCTCTCTTTCAATTTCCGAGGTTGGAGCCTAAATTCCAACTCTCTTCTTCGAGACTAGAGCCTAAATTATAGCTCTCTTTCAATTTCCGAGGTTGGAGCCTAAATTCCAACTCTCTTCTTCGAGATTAGAGCCTAAATTCTAGCTCTCTTTCAATTTCTGAGGCTGGAGCCTAACTTCCAACTCTCTTCTTGAGACTAGAGCCTAAATTCTAATTCTCTTCAAATCCTGAGGTTGAAACCTAGGTTCCGACGCTCACCTCAAATCCCGGATTTCCACGAAATTCCTCTTAAAATAAATCTTGAATCGAACTTCAATCGAAATTGAAACTCAAACTAAGAATCCAAACTCACACATTAAAACTTGAAATAGAAAATGAAATGAATCTAAAATCGAATCTCTCCAGATCTTGTGATCTAGAATTTACTTCATTTTCTCTTCCCCAGCGAGAGTTCTGGAATCTTCAATCTTAGAGGTTTACCTGTCACTCCCCAGCGGAAAAATTTTTCTATACTTCGTTCTGAGTGTGTCACTTAGACGTCTGTGTTGGTTCTGTTGATCTTTTCAGTCAACACCAATACGTGGGGTGTGCTTGGTTAGCACACCACACCTATTGGGGGTCCATTTGTTGACCTCATTTTTTATGAGGTCTTTTCTCTTCTCTCTTCTTAGTACTTAGGATCTAGCCATAGGGCTTCTCCTTGACTATCTTAGAGGACTAGAAATGGGACCCATCACTTAGAAATTCAAACACTTCTTGGCTCCCTTTAAACCCCATAAGTTTGATTGTAAACCCCTAAGCCACTTGGAGGGTTAAAATCAAATGTGGAGGTTTAAAGGATGAATTTTCTATAGGACTCTTTGGCATTAGAATTACCCTGGGTGGCCTGGTCTGGTGAGGGTAAACTTGCACACACCACACTCCCACACTCCCACACACACACATTCCAAACCCTAAAACTACCTTTAACCAATTTGACTTCCCGACTCATATAGGCAATTCATATGAATGGACCTCAACCCCTAGGCCCCTAGTTAAGAGGGTTAGGAACAACATAGTGAATGTCTAAAATGAGTCCTCTCATGGCTCCTGTGAGCTTAATATGGCTTCATGGCTCAACCAAAATGATCCCATTTCTTTTACATTTGATCAATCTTCACTTTTCCAAAATTTCAATTTTTGACCCCCAGGACCCTAAACCCACCAAGCCTACCAAATGCCCTTGAAATTGCCTAAAATTTGCAAAATTGCCTAAATTACTCAAAATTCCTCAAAAACAATCCTAAACATTTCGCCCCACTCAAATTAATCATCCATGACCAAATACACCAAAGTCTCCAAAAATACCCCCCAATACCCTCCAAATACCCAAAATACCCTTTTAACCAAAAAAATTAAAAAATTCAGAAAATTCCCAGAAAATTCCAGAGAATCCCAAATATTCCCAATTTCATTTTGTTCAACTACACCATAAGCCAATTTTGTCAATTTGGCCCACTTTTACCAAAACCCTCAATTTGACCTATTTTTAACCTAAGTGGACCCAATGTCCAACCAAACCAACTCAATTGACCCCAATTTTGATCCAATTAAATTCTAAGCTTGAATTAAATATCCTCAATATCAATTTAGACCAAATTGAAGCCTAATCTTACCAATATGTGAATCCAATTTCAATTTGAAGCTTGAAGCACAATTTTGGCCCATGACCTAAACTTTGCCCAACCCAATCCAATTCAACTCCAATTAGCCCCAAATCTTTTCTAAAACCTTCCTAACACCCCCACAAACAAAACACTAACTTGATTTGTCCAAAATTTGAACCCAAAATTCACTTAAATCTAACCCAAATAAAAAATCCCAAATTTGGCCTAAAGCCCACCATGAATCCAAATAGGCCCAAATCCCAAACCAAAGCCCATCCAAAGTTGAAAGCTCTTTTTTACACACCCATAAATATTGCTCAATATTAATTTTACATCAAATCAAACATTAGCCCAAGTTAGCCCAATTTTCCCCACTTTGACCCTATCATTAAGAAAGCCCAAATTAAACCCAATTCAACTCCAAATTATTTTAAATCTATTCCAAATCACTCATGACCCATCCCTAAACTAAACCCAACATTTGTAAGGCCCAATCTTTACCAAAATTTTCATCCATCAACTTGATTTAAAATCTAAAAGCCCACTTGCCTAAAGCCTTTAAAAGCCCATTCCTAAATAATTCTAAAAGCCCAAAATTGACCCTAAAGCCCACATAGCATCTCTTTCCATCATCCATTTCAATTGAAGCCATCCCTAAGTTTTAAATCAATGGTTAAATCATTCTAAATCAAGCCTCATGACAATATCCCCAAAATTCATCAAAAATCCCTAAAACCTACTTCCATGAAATTGACTAAGCTTGGCCCCAAGTCAAATGGAGCCATGCATAAGCCATACACAAGCCATGAGGAGCCCTTTCCACCTCACCATGCCAGTTATGGCAAGAAGAGGGGAGCCTTTCTTAAGCGTTCACTAAGCTTTTTTAACCCTCTTCATGATACACTTTAACCAAAACTAGCCACCTCACCTTAGACGGGGACTTCACCACCTTCTCTTGGCTGACCCAACTGATTCCTCCCAGCCCAAAGTCAAGCCTTGGGGAGGTGCACCTAGCCTAAACCATGCCTTGGACCAAATCAATCCAAAATAATCCTTCCCCCCTTTCCATTAAATCAAATCTTTCACACATGGCCAAAGCCAATTGCTTGCACCAAACTCAATCCCTGGACTCATTGAGTCAAGATGGTGACCTGACCCTGCTGGCGAGCCGTCTGAGTCACTAGAAAATGCCATGGCTGAGAGCTCCATGTGAACCAAAACTCCAAATTCTCCCTGACTGAGCTGCCCAATGGCCACTGTGGCTGTTCTTCCCTTGACCAAGGCAGCTGATCCCAAGCCCTAACTCCCCCTGGGAAGCCCTCCAGCCAGCTCTATTTAAACTCCACCCCCTCTCGGCCAAATAAGGTGATGAACCAGAGCTTAACAAAACTCTGCCAAAATTGCTCCAGGACCTTCTCCTAACCCAGAGCAATTGATTCCCAGTGTCCCTTTGCCCTAATCCCCATTAACAGAGCTTAAATTCTCAGTTAAAAATCCACCCAAAAACTAGGACAACTCTGAAATCTCCACCAAAATCAAATTAAACTCACCCACACCTGTACAAGACCTAGAGAAGGAGTTCCCCAGTGAAAGCTCCCTCACCAGGCCAGCCATCCTCTCTATCGTCCAAGCTTTGAAATCGGCCTTGGTCACTTTCATACCTAGGCAATTCCCAGAGCTAGATACTTCATCTAGAGCTTCCTTGGGTGCAATCGAAGGTGCCACAACTCATTGATTGAAGCTTCACTTCTCAGAGCCAAGGTATGAACCCCTTCTTCCCCCCAAACTTCCAGCAGTTCTCTATTTTTCTTGGCTTAATTTCATAGAATATAAATTGTATGGATGTGTTCGTCTCCTCAAGACAAATCCATACAGCCTAAGAACACGAAAATCCGTTGAGAAATGAGAGAGATCTTAAGGTTTTAGTGTTGACGGCTCACGGGACACACCAGTCGTAGACGATGACCAGGCGCCGTCCGATCGCACGTGTATCGAATGGACGACCCAGATTGCACCAGATCGAAGGATGGAGCGAGACCGTGGGCCGCGTGGCATCCGAGTCAGATGGTGGCGTCAAATGGGAGCACGCCGCGTGGGCTTTCGGATCCGCTGAGGTTGAATCAGCACCGCGCTGGATAAGTAGATAAATAGGCTATTTTCTATTTATTTAAATACCCAAAAATTGAAAAATCCATAACTTTACATAGAAAAATCATAAAATAAACTAAAAATACCCTCTTGCTCAGTGAATAGAGGAGAATAATGTGGAAAAAGAATTGAGTTAATTTGATAAGTATTTTATTTTTAATTAATTATTTACTCATTTCAATGTTTTAATTCTCCATTTGCATAGACAATTCACCATGGCATGAGACCATAGGGCTTTTGTAGCCTCTGATCTTGGGAACATTCCCTGAATTTTCTAAGGTCAGAGGCCATCTCTATGACAAGTTATTGATTTTCCAAATTTTTATGCCTGTTTTGATATTTTGATTCCAGAAATTAGCATGTTACTTAGAAAATTCTAGCAAAATTTGGGGAAGTATCTTAGGACCAGAGGACCCTAGGAAAATTATGGTTTGAGTTAATTCATTAAGAATAATCCTAATTGGCCTAAATACTTGAAACTGAATTTTAATTAATTTGGGTTAACCATACATCAAATAACTTGAAAACAATTCTCCACTAGTATTTAGGATTAGAGGGATCTCACATAAAAATTTGAGATCGATTGGAGGTGATTAACCCCACTAAATGGACTAATTAAGTTACATGACCAAAATTAAACTATAAAAATTCATAACTCCAAAAATACATTTCAAAAATTCACCAAAATGGTTTTGGGGCTTCTCTGATGTTAGGGGAGTCTAAGAAAATTAAAATTAAATTTTTTTAAAAATATTCATTATTACTCATATTTTAACAATTTAATAATTAAAAGATAATAAAAATCATAAAATATTAAAAATCATAAAAATGTCATATTTTGCTTCTTAATCACTTAGCAACAAAACAAATATTTTTCCTAAGTCTATAGGTTATGATATTGAATTTTAAAGGCTTAAAACAATTTTTAATATTAAAAAATGAATTTCCTTACATTTTTCACTAAATTAATTCTAATAAATCAAAGAAAAATAAAAAAAATATAAAATTTGTTTCTCTGAACTCCTTGAGGTCACAAAGATTTATGAAAAATATAAAATCCATTTTTTCAACTTTAATTTTATTTTATAATTAATTAACACTCCAAAACTCAAAATAATCATAATAAATAAAATATAATCCGAAAAATCACCGAAATTGGTTCAAGTGGTCCTCTAGTCAATAGGGACATCCCATAATTTTCTTAAAGACAGAAACCTTGCCTTGGTCATGTTGTTGAATTTCCATTGAAAATCCATATTTTTCATTAAGATAATTATATAAATTAAATTAATTTAAGAAAATCATATTTTCTCCTCTAATGTCTTAATTGACATGTGAGTGAAGTGACATAAAAATTTTAAGTTCATTTGAGCTTAATTTAATGAGTTATGAAATAATTAGGCTTAAAAGGGCATAATAGTAATTAAGAATTTTAACCCCTAATTAAAACTTTAGGTTTAATCAAAAGGGGAGGATAAAATATTTGATCTTAATTTTCTCTTAGATGATTGAAACTTTGGGAAATAAAAGGGTAGGAACCCATTAATCATTTCTAATAATAATAAAAAATTGAAACCTTAATTAATTAAATAATTTAAATTTTGGAAGATTAATTGAAATTTAAATTATTAAAATGGGGAGTATAACTTAGGGAGACTATAACCTTTTAATTTAAGATCCCTAAATAAATCAATTTAATAATATTCAACTCTTAATCAAACTTAAAAAAATGATAATTGAAATTAATAATTAAATAATTAAAAGGAAAATAAACCTTAATTAAATTAAAAGCTTAAAACATTAAGTAATTTAATCAAATTGAAATAAATTTAAAACATTAAAAATTAATCTCAAAGATCACTTGAAAACAAATCTAAAACAAATTTGAAATATTAAAGAAAATCATCCTAAAAAATAATTCATAATTAAAAAAAAATCAAACCAATTAAAATTGACCTAAAGTGTTACAATCAAGTCAAATTAAATTTAAATCATTAAAAGTTAATTAAATTGAATAATCTAAACACCTCTTTCAAATCAAACAATTTAAAACACTTAAGAAAAAATCAATTTAAATTTTAAAACTAAATTAAATCATCTTAAATCATCAATTCAACTTTAATCAAAGCAGTTAAATTCTTTAACAAACTAATTTGCCCCTAAAGGCTTTCATTATTATAACTCTTAAATGGAGCATTAAGTGAAGTGTCACTTTACTTATAGGATAATCAAACATCCTAATTCACTGAGCAAGAAGCAAAATTTAATTGAATTCTTGGATGATTAATTCACCAGTATAATAAAATTCATTTGGACTCAAAATAATCTCAGAAGTATTGAAAAGATGTTTAGGACTCGCCCTAAGCACTTTCTCAATATGATGAAATGTTTTAGAAGAACAACTGAACTTAATTGTTCTTTGATGAAGAAAATCATCCTTAACAAAATAAAAGAACCTAGACGTCATAGGAATTGACTAGGTATAGGATTAGGACTTTGGTAGACAACCAAAACCTTCCCTTAGCTTTACTTACGTATTTTTCTTGCAAATTATATAAATGCCTCAACATGTGCTTTAAGTGTAGCTTGGAATGAAGGGAAGAACCTCTAGGTACGCTTTTATTTTATTGCAAGTTACTTACATGTACTGCGCTTTACTTTTCTTGCATGTTAAACAAGATTGTTGCATGAAAACTGAAAGCTTTAGGATAGACACAAAACTGAAACCCAAAACTAAATTAAAAGTCACAACAAAATAAAATTAACCCCACAATATTTCAAAATATAAAATAACTCAAAATTTAATCACAAATAGAACACAAAACTACAACTCTAACTAAATTAAAACGTCTTGTTGGATGATCGGGAATACCTCGGATGATGTAACCTGCGTGTTGCTAACGAGATCTCCCACGGTCTAAATGAAATTGTGGAACTCATTCAGTTAAGTTTAGCAAATTCATCTGGACTAAGTGAATCTGATAAAAATAACGGTGCCGGAATGACGAAACCGTGGGGTCTTAACTGGTGTTGTTATAATCAACTTTAAGATTCCCCTAAGTAAAACATTAAAGACATTTGGACTTTAAGATTTCTCTAAACCAAAACACTTCTCTCATCTCCTGATTGCCACTTTCTAAAACTAAACCTCTGCAACAATAAGGAACTTGGAGCATTGTGGGCAGCACGGCCATCGTCATCAGCAAAACTTAAGTCTACTCCAACAAAACATTTCCTAGGTCTAAATAACAAAGCCATAGGATTTCGAGGTTGTTTGCCTAGTGCAACATAAATCCTCAACTTTTCGTTAGGCATTTGTATAATCATGCTATGGAAATTAAGCCCTAACCGGTCTTAGGACTCCGAGGTAGTAGTTTAGTACGACATAAACCCTCACATCTTCGAGGCTATTTGTATGATCATGTCATACAAATATAATTCCTAATTAATTAAAATTGGCAGGATTGAAACATTTAATAATATTTTCAAATTCAAACCAAACAATAGGATAGTTTGGGAAGTTGCCAAGATTCTTCTCGGATCCTCAGCTTCTCCTACTTTTCTTCCATTGGATTCCTAAAATAACTGTTCCAAATTTGATCCATTCCCAATTGAAATTTCCAAAATTCAATCCTTTGAAAATCTTAAACCTTGAAATTCTTGAGAACAAAACCACTGATCATTATCGAGAGTTTTTTTAAATGATTTATGTCATTTAAGATGTAATTAACTATAGGGTCTTGCCCTTATAGGGAACTTTAAGAACCCAGGTAATATAAACCCTGCTTAATTTCTTTATATTAAGCAGGGAACTTGTCAGCTTATAAAATTGGTTCGCAGTCCAATCAGATGTCACAAATCTTCTAATTTATTTAGTCGAGCCACATCATCAAGCAGTGTGTCTATTCTTCGTGATAGATACACGGTTTGTGGTGTTGTGCTCGTTTATATAAACTATTTGGGACGTGAGATCGGTTTAATTTCACATCTTATAACTTTCAAACTTAAAATCATTTTCAAAATTAAATGCTACTTTCAAATTTGTTGACCTCATTTTTGATGAGGTCTTTTGCTTCTCTCTTTAGTACTTAGGATCTAGCCTTAGGCTTTTCCTTTGACTAATCTTAGAGGACTAGAAATGGAACCCATCACTTAGAAATTCAAACACTTCTTGACTCCCTACAAACCCCACAAGCTTGATTGTAGACCCCTAATCACCTAGAGGGTTGAAGTCAAATGTGAAGGTTTAAAGGATGAGTTCCCTATAAGACTTTTTGGCCTTAAGAATACCCTAGATGGCCTGGTCGCAGTGAGGGTTGACTTGCACATACACTACACTCTCACACACATTCAGAGTCCTAAAACCACACTCTCACCCAACTTGACTTCCTGACTCATGTAGGTAATTCATATGGATGGTCCTTAACCCTTAAGCCCCTGGCTAAGAGGGTTAGGAACAACATAGTGAATGCCTCAAATGAGTCCTCTCATGGCTCATATGGGCTTAATATGGCTTCATGGCTCAACCAAAATGATTCCATTTCACTCACACTTGATCAAACTTCTTTTTTCAAAATTTCAGTTTTTGACCCCCGGGGCCCCGGACCCACCAAACCTACCAAATACCCTTGAAATAACCCAAAATTTGCTAAATTACCTAAATTACCCAATATTCCTCAAAATTAATAATAAGCACTTCCCACCACTCAAATTGACCATCTTTGGCCAAAAATACCAAAATTTCCAAAAATACCCCTAAATCCCCCCAAAATTACCAAAATACCCTTTTAACCCAAAATCCCAAAAAATTCTAAAAATTCCCAGAAAATTCTAGAAAATCGCAAATATTCTAAATTTCATTTTTTTCAACTACACCATGGGCAAATTTTTCCAATTTATCCCACTTTTATCAAAACCTCTAATTTAACCCATTTTTTTAACCTAAGTGAACCCAATGTCAAACCAAACCACCCCAATTGACCTCAATTTTGGTCCAATTAAATTCTAAACTTCAATTCAATATCCCCAATATCAATTTAGATCAAATCCAAGTCCAATTTGATTGACATTTGGGCCCAATTCCAATTTGGGGCTTAAGGCCCAATTTTGACCCATGACCCAAACCTAGCCCAATTCAACTCCAATTGGCCCCAATTCTTTTCTAAAGCCTTCCTAACATCCCCATAAACAAAACACAACTTGATTTGCCAAAAATTTGAACCTAAACTCCACCCAAACCTAACCCAAAACCAAAATCCCTTAAATTGACCTAAGCCCAAACTTGACCCAAATGGGCCTAAATCCCAAACTTAGAGCCCAACCAAAGTTGAAAACTCTTTGTAACACTCCCATAAACATTTTCCAACATTAATTTTACACCAAATTCAACCTTAGCCCAACCTTAGCCCAAGTTAGCCCAATTTGGCCCACCTTGGCCCCTTTACCAAAAAAAGCCCAAATTCAACCCAATTCTACTCCAAATCACACCAAATTGATTCCAAACCATTCATGAAACATCCCTAAACTAAACCCAACATTTATTTGGCATGGTCTTTCACAAAGTTCTTCATCCAAAAGTCCATTTTGAAATATAAAGGCGCACCCATTTAAGCCTTTTAAAAAGCCCACTTCCACCAAACCCAAAAGCCCAAAAATTAATCCAAAGCCCACATGACAATTCCTTCTCATCATCCACTTGATAAAATCATTCCCTAAAGTTTGAAACCTATGATTAAATCATTCCAAATCAGGCTTTATCCAAATTCCCATCAAAAGCCAAAATTCCTAAAATCCATTCCAATGAAATTGACTAACCCATCCCCAAGCCCAAATGAAGCCATGAAGCCATCCTTAAGCCTCATGTAAACCATGAGAAGTTTGACATGTGACCATCCCATAAATGGCAAGAGGAGGAGCCTCTTTAAGGATTCTCTTAAAGGTTATTAAACCTTTTCATGCTTCCCCTAAACTATGTTTAAACTTAAACATGCTTAGATAGTGACTTCTCCCCACTAATATAGCTGATTCACCTGACCTCCCCCAGCCCAAATCAGAGCTTGGAAAGGTGCACCCAACCCAAACCCATAGGATGACCAAATTGATTCCAAAAGAGCCCCTTTCCCATTCCATTTTGAATGAAGCTTTCTATACATGGCCAATCTTCATTGCTTGTACCATTGCCAACCCCTGACCCTCCTGATGACAACAGTGACTTGACCCTGGCCGGCCAGCCACCACAGCCGCCGGAAACCACCAGGCCGAAAGCACCCATGTGAGCCAATTTTTGAATTTCTCCTTGCTGAGTTGTCCCAGCCCAATTGAACACCATGACTATTATCCCCTTCCCCCGAGCAGTTGATCCAAGCCATCAAACTCCCCTGGTGAGCCCTCCATCCACCTCTATTTAAGCACCACCTCCTCTCGGCCAAAAAAGGAGTTGAACAAAACCTTACCAAAACTCTGCCAAAATCACTCCAGATCCCTCTCCAGACATAGAGAACTTGATCCCCACTGAAATCCAACCCTAAAGCCCTCTCTGTGAGTCCAATTTTGGAGTTGAAATTCAAGTCCAAAACCAGCACACTTCACCATAGTGAGCCAATCTTCAAATTGATTGACTATACACCTTCACCAGACTAAGAGGAGAAGTTCCCCAGCAAAAGCCCCCTCCTGAGCTTTGTTATCGGCATTGGTCACTTTTGTACCTAGGCATTTCCTCAGAGCAAGAGACTGCATCTGGAGCTTGCTTAGACTCAATCGAAGGTGATACAACCCTCAGATCAAAGCTTCACTTCTCTGAGCAAAGGTATGAACTCACTCTTCCTCCCGAGCTCCTGGAGATTCTCCATTTAGTTTGAGTTGATTTCAATGCACCTTAACCGTATAGATGTGTTAGTCTCTTCAAGACGAATCGATAGAGTATAACAATGCAAAAATCCATGGAGAATCGAGTGAGATCTTAAGGTTTTAGTGTGGATGGTCACGGGTGCACACCAGTCAGAGACGATGACCAGAAGCCGTTGGATCGTGTGTGTATCTAGCGGATGGTCGAGATCAAGCTGGACAGCGCAATGGTACATGAATGGCGGGCCCCGTAGTGCTGACTCAGATGGCGGCACCGAATCACAGAGCGATGTGTGGGCTTTCGACCCTGACAAGGATGATGCGGCGCCGAGTCGGACAAGTAGAAAATTAGGATTTTTTGGATTTATTTAAATACCAGAACTTCAAAAATTCATATCTTTGCATAGAAAAATCATAAAAATAAAATAAAAATACCCTCTTGCTCAGTGAACAAAGGAGAATAATGTGGAAAAAAATCAAGTTAATTGGATGAGTATTTTATTTTTAATAATTTATTTACTTTTTCCAATGTTTTGATTCTCCATTTGCATAGAAAATTCACCATGGCATGAGACCATAGAGCTTTTGAAGCCTCTGATCTTAGAAACATTCCCTGAATTTTTCAAGGTCAGACGCCATCTCTGTGAAAAGTTATTGATTTTTCAAGTTCATGTCACTATTTTAAGTATTACAATTCCAATAATTAGCATGTTGTAAAATAAATTATAGGAAAATTTGGTGGTGTTTCTTAGGACCAGGGGACCCTATGAAAAATATATTTTGAGTTAATTCATTCATAATAACCCTAATTGGCCTAAATTCCCAAAATCGAATTTGAATTAATTAGGGTTAACCACATACCAAATTGACTTAAAAACTATTCTACATTGCTCTTTAGGGTTAGAGGAACCTTATATAAAACTTTGAAATCAATTGGACTTGATTAACCCCACCAAATGGATTAATTAAGCCTCATAAGCAAAATGGAACTTTAAGAACTCATAACTCCAAAAATACTTTTCAAAAATTTACAAAAATGGTTTTGGAGCTTCTCTGATATTAGGGGAGCTCAGGAAAATTAAAATTGAAATTTTCTAAAAAATTTGATTTTTCATAATATTTTAATATTTTAATAATTAAAAAATAATAAAAATCACAAAAACATTAAAAATCATAAAAATGTCACATTTTGACTTCTAATCACTTAGGAATAAACCAAATATTTTTTTTAAGTCCCTAGGATAAGATATTAAATTTTAAAGGCTTAATGTAATTTTTAATATTAAAAAATGAATTTTCAACCTTTTTCACTAAAATAATTCTAATAAATCAAAGAAAATCAGAAAATTATAAAAATTTTTCTCTAGACTCCTTGAGATCAGAGAAATTTAAGAAAAATATAAAATCTACTTTTAAATTTTTATTTTATTTTAAAATTATTTAATACTCTAAAACTCAAAATAATTATAATAAATAAAATATAATTCAAAAAAATCACCAAAATTGGTCCAAGTGGTTCTCTGGTCATTAGAAACATTCCATAGTTTTCTTAAGGACAGAAACTTTACCTTGGTCATGTTGTGGAATTTTCTTTGAAAACCCCTATTTTCTACTAAAATTAATGATATAAATAAATTAAAGTCAGAAAAATCACATTTTCTCCTTTAATGTCTTAACTGACATGTGAGTGGGGTGACATAAAAATTTCAAATTCATTTGAGCTCAATTTAGTGAGTTATGAAATAAATAAGCCCAAAAGGGCATAAAGGTAATTAAAAAATTTTAACCCTTAATTAAAACTTTAGGTTTAATCAAAATGGAGGGTAAAATATTTTATTTTAATTTTCTCTTGAATGATTGAAACTTAGGGAATTTAAAAGGGTAGAAACCCATTAAACACTTTGAAAATATCAAAATGAAACTCTAATTAATTAAATAATTTAAATTTTGGAAAGAATATATTTAAACATGGTAGAACAGCAGGTGCGAGAGGCCTTAGCACAATCTAAGAATGGAACATCTATTCAGACAGGAAGACCCAATACCCAAAAGGCTTCGTACCACCTCTGTTCAAGACTTTTGATGGTATAGGAAACCCTCGGCAGCACGTTGCACATTTTCGTGCAAGTTGTTGCAATGCCGGTGGGAGTGATACTTTACTCTTCCGATAGTTCGTCAGCAGTTTATCAGGGATTGCCTTTGACTGGTACACAGAATTGCCGAACGGTTCAGTAAAGACCTTTTCAGAACTAGAGAATCTCTTTGTTAAGCAGTATGTCGGGGCTCAGCACCACATCACTATCGGTGATCTAGTGGTGGAGCAACAGAAACCGAACGAGACTTTAGTGGATTACATACTTCGATGGAGAAACTTAAGCATGAAGTGTGAGTCATAGCTACAAGAGCAACATGCAATCGGCATCCTACTTAAAAGTATCCATGGCCCGATAGCACTTCTCCTTAAAGGATTTACAATCAAGACTTTCGAGTAGTTTCTTAGCAAGGCCGGGAGCTTGCAAGAGGAGGCAAAGCAGTTAAGTTTTGTAGACAAGACCGATAAGCAGAAAACTGTGAAGACATTTGAAAAGAAATCCGGAATCGTCACAGCAATAGATAAGGGCAAGCAGCCGGTTCAGATACTGCCAGAATGACCACAGCCCAGTTATCAACCACCGCAACGGACTTACCAACAACTGTAATAGATCTATCAGCAACCTCAGCAGGGCTATCAACAGCCTCGTCTGAGCTATCAGTCACCTCAGCATTATGAACAACCGCCCCGTTCATCCCGTACCTTAAGAGAACTTCTAAATAGAGAATATCCATTCAAAACTAAAGCAGTAGCGAAGATGTTCCGTAGTTTAATAAAGACACCAGATTTTCAGCTACCAGAGCCCAAGAGGCCAGAAGAAGTCAATAAGAAAGATCATCCAAACTATTGCCCTTACCACCGGATGCTCGGACACAAGATAGAGGATTGTATCACTTTCAAGAGTTGGCTTGATGGCAATCTCCGGAAAGGGAACATAACGATCCCAAAGGAATACATGAAGGAACCCCAAAAAGGAGGTTCCGTCAATGTTATCTCGACGGATCCTATTGATCCGATAGACCCTTACACGACCGATGATAGATGGAGTACCGTCTGTACAAAGTCTTCAAAGAAAATTTTGTATCACATCCAGACCGCTTCGGTACGCGCTTCAACTCAGAGTTTGAAACCTGTCGAGCCGACACTATCACTTGCGATTGAAGAACCACCACAGTAGGAGGAGAAGATAGTAGAAGACAAGAAGACCGAGGTGTCGGCATATTTTTAGGTCGTGTGTTTTATTTTGAAAAGGGGGTCGCCTAACAGAAGCTGTCGGCGAATTTTTAATTTAATTAAAATAAATAATTTGAAAAGTAGTATTTGATTTTGAAAATAATTTTAAATTTGAAGGTTTTAAGATATGAGATTAAACCGATCTCACATCCCAAATAGTTTATGTAAACGAGCACCGCACCACAAACCGTGTATCTATCCCTAAGGTTAGACGCACTGCTTGACGGTGGGGCTCGATTAAATAAACTAGAAGATTTGTGACATCCGTTTGGTCCGCGAACCAATTTTATAAGCCGACAAGTTTTCCTCGCTTAATATGAAAACATTAAACGGGGTTTATATTACACAGGTTCTTTAAAATTCCCTATAAGGGCAAGCCCCTATAGTTAATTACATCTCAAGTGATGGGAATCACCTAAGAAAACTCTCGATAATAATCAATAATTCTGCTCTCAAGGATTTCAAAGTTTAAGATTTTTCAAGGGATTGAAATTTGGAATTTCAATAGGGAATGGATCAAATTTGGAACATTTTGTTTTGTGAATCCAAAGGAAGAAAGGTAGGAGAAATTACAGATTCGAAGCGAACTTTGGTAATTTCCCGACTATCCTATTGTTTGGCTTGAGTTTAGGAAAGTCCTAATATTTATTTAAATGTTTTGATCTTGCCAATTTTAATTAATTAGGGGTTATATTTGTATGATAAAATCAAACAAATAGCCTCGAAGATGTGAGGGTTTATTGTCGTACGGACGACTACCTCGGAATCCTAAGACTCGTTAGGGCTTAATTTGCAATGCAAGTGCCTAACGAAGAGTTGAGGATTTACGTTGCACTAGGCAAGCTACCTCGAAGTCCTATGGCTTTGTTATTTAATTCTAGGAAAGTTTTGTTGAAGTAGACTCAAGTTTTGCTGATGACGATGGCCGTGCTGCCCACCATGCTCCGAGCTCCTTGTTGTTGCAGAGGTTTTAGTTTTAGAAGTCATAAATCAGAGGATGAGAAAAAGTGTTTTGGTTTAGAGAAAATCTTAATTTCCAAGTGTTTCTTATGTTTTAATTAAAACAAATCTTAAAGTTGATTATAACGACACCGGTTAAGATCCCACGGTTCCATCCTTCCGGCATCATTATTTTTATCGGATTCACTTAGTCCAGATGAATTTGCTAAACTCAATCGAATGAGTTCCACACTTTCATTTAGACCGTGGGAAATCCCGTTAGCAACACGTAGGTTACATCATCCGAGGTATTCCCGATCATCCAACAGGACGTTTTAATTTAGTTGCAATTGTAGTTTTGTGTTACGTTTGTGATTAAATTTTGAGTTGTTTTATATTTTGAAATGTTGTGGCGGTGAATTTTATCTTGCAATGACTTTTAATTTAGTTTTGGTTTCAGTTTTAGGGACTATCCTAAAGGTGTGGGTTTTCATGCAACAGTTGTTTACCATGCAAGAAAAGTAAGTGCATTGCAGTTGAATAAATTGCAATAATGTAAATTGCAAGAAAGTAAATTGCAATAAAATAAAAGCGTACCTGGAGGGTCTTCCCGTCATTCCAAGCTGCACTTAAAACATAATTAGAATATTTAAGCAAGTTCCTAGGTAAAGCTAAGGTAAGGGTTTTGGTTTTCTACCAAATTCCTAATCATATAGCTAGTCATTTCCTATGACGTCTAGGTTCTTTGTGTTTTTGTTTGAAGACGATTTTCTTCATCAAAGAATAATTAAATTCAATTGTTCTTATAAATGTCCTATCATATTGAGGAAGTGCTTAAGAAGAATCTTAAACATCTTTTCAATATTTCTAGGATTGTTTTAAGTCCAAATGAATTTAATTATACAAATGAATTAATCGTTCGGGAATTCAAGTTTTGTTGTTATCTTGCTCGATGAACTAGGACATTTGAATATCCTATGAGGGAAGTAACATTTCATTTAATGTTCTATTTAGGAGTTATAATAACCAAAGCTTTCAAGGGTAAATTAGTATTCAAATGATTTGTGATTTAGTTTAATTTCCATTAATGGGTTTAAATTTGGAATAGTGTTCAAGTTATTTTAGATTTATTTTGAATTCTTTATGTCTTTAGTAATGTTATATTTAATTCAACTTAATTTAATTTAATTTAATTTAATTGAGTTTTAATTTAATTTAATTTAATTTAATTTAATTTAATTTGATTTGATGTTTAATCAATTTGATTTGATTTAATTTTAATTTAATTTGATTTAATTTTTATTTAATTTAATTTAATTTAATTTGATTTAATTTAATTTAATTTAATTTAATTTGATTTAATTTAATTTAATTTTATTTTATTTTATTTTATTTTATTTTATTTTATTTAATTTAATTTAATTTAATTTAATTTTTAATTTAATTTAATTTAATTTAAATTTAATTTTAATTTAATTTAATTTAATTTATTTAATTTAATTTAATTTAATCTGTTTATTTAATTTAATTTAATTTGTTTATTTAATTTAATTTAATTTAATCTTTAGTTTAATTTAATTTAATTTTAATTTAATTTAATTTAATTTAATTTTAATTTAATTTACTTAATTTAATTTAATTTTAATTTAATTTTATTTATTTAATTTTAATTGAAATTTTAAAAGAGTTTAATTTAATTTTAGTTTAATGATTAAGTCTTTTAATATTTTGAATTTGAGTTATCATTTTAATTAAGAATTGAATATTAATGAGATAATTAATTTAGGGATTTTTAAATTAAAGAATAAATCTCTTCCTAATAATATCCCTATTTTAATAATTCCAATTTTATTATTCTTCCAAATTTAATCAATTATTTAATTAAGGTTTAATTATTTTGAATTGCCTAATGGGTTTCTACCCTTTAATTATTTAAATTTCAATCATCCAAATCAGATTAGGATCAAATATTTTACTTGTTAATTTTTTATTAAACCTAAAGTTTTAATTAAGGATTAAAATTTAATTACCATTTTACCCTTTAAGCTTAATAATTTTATAACTCACTAAATTGAGCTCAAATGAACTTGAAATTTTTTATGTGACTTCACTCATATGCCAATAAAGACATGAGAGGAGAAAATGTGATTTTTCTGTATTTAATTTATTTATATAATTATTTTTGGTAGAAAATAGAGATTTTCAAGGAAAATTTGATAACATGACCAAGGGAAAGTTTCTGTCCTTAAGAAAATTAGGGGACATTCCTAATGACCAGAGGACCACTTGGACTAATTTTGGTGGTTTTTTGAATTATACTATTTTTATTATAATTATTTTAAGTTTTGGAGTTTTAATTAATTTAAAAATAAAATAAATGTTGAAAAATGAATTTTATATTTTTCAAAAATCTCTCTGATATCAAGGAAATCAGAGAAGCAAATTTTGAAATTTTCTGATTTTTCTATGATTTATTATAATTATTTTAGTGAAAATGCTAGAAAATACATTTTTTTTTAATTTTAAAATTACCTTAAAGCTTTAAAATTTAATATCTCACTAAATAGACCTAAGAAAAATGTGGGATTTGTTCCTAAGTGACTAAAATTCAAAATGTGACATTATGGTGAATTTTATTATTTTTGTGATTTTTATTATTTTTTAATTATTAAAAATATTAAAAATATTATTAAAAATCAACTTTTTTAGAAAATTGAAATTTTAATTTTCTTAGATTCCCCTGATATCAAAGAGGCTCCAAAACCAATTTGGTGAATTTTTGAAAGGTATTTTAAAAATTATGAATTTTTAAAGTCTAAAATGGCTAAGTGGCTTAATCAACCCAATTAGTGGGGCTAACCAAGTCCAATTGACCTCAAATTTTTATGGTGGATTCCTCTGATCCTAAAGGTCAGTGGAGAATTGATTTCATGTCAATTTGATGCATGGTTAACTCTGATTAATTAAAGACCTATTTTGGGTGTTTAAGCCAATTAGGGTTGTTTTAAATGAACTATGTCAAAACCTATTTTTCCTAGGGTTCTCTGGTCATAAGCAACATCACCAAATTTTTCTAGAATTTATTTCACAACATGCTATTTATTGGAATTAAAATATTCAAAACAGTAACATGAACTTGAAAAATCAATAACTCTTCATAGGGATGGCATCTGACTTTGGAAAATTCGGGGAATGTTCCCAAATTCGAGGCTTCAAAAGCTCCTATGGTCTCATGCCATGGTGAATTGTGTACATGCATGGAGAATTAAAATAATGTAGAGAGTAAATAAATTACAAAAATAAAATACTTGATGAAATTAAATGATTTCTTTTCTACATTATTCTCCTCTCGTTCACTCGAGCAAGAGGGTATTTTTATTTTATTTTTATGATTTTTCTACACGGAGATATGAATTTTTGAAGTTTAGGGAATTAAATAAATAAGAAAATACCCTAATTTTCTATTTATCCACGCGGCGCCGGCGCATCCTCGGCGACTCCGAAAGGCCACGCGGCGCGCTCCCATTCGACGCCGCCACTTGAGTCGGCGGCCGGGCCCCGCGGTTCTCGCACCGTTTCTCGGTCCGACGCCATCTGAGCCATTCGTCCGCGCGTGTATTGAATGGACGGCATCCGTTCATCGTCCCCAAGTGTTCTCACCCGAGAGCCGTCCACACTAAATCCCTAAGATCTCACTCGATTCTCAATGGATTTTTATGTTCTTATACTCTATGGATTCGTCTTGAAGAGACGAACACATCTATACGGTTAACATGCATTGAAACTAAGGCATTTGAAATAGAGAATCTCCGGAAGCTCGGGATGAAGAATTAGCTCATACCTTGGCTCGGAGAAGTGTGGCTTCAATCCGAGAGTTGTTGCACCTTCGATTGGATCCCGCAAGCTCCGGATGAAGTCTCCCGGTCCGGTGAATTGTCCGGATATGATTTCGACCAAGCCCGATCACAAAGCTTGGAGGCTGGAGCAAGCTGGGTGGCTCGGAGATGGGGCTTTTGCTGGTGGACACCTTCCCTTGGTCCGGTGAAGGTGTAGAGCCAATCAATTTGAGAATTGGCTCACCGTGGAGAAGTGTCCCGGTTTTGGGTGGAATTTCAACTCCGAAATTGAGCTTACAGAGGAGAAATGGCAGGGGGATTTCATTGGGGATCAAGTGCTCTAAGAGTGGAGAAGGGTCCGGAACAATTTTGGCAGAGTTTTGGCAAGGTTTGTGCTTTGCTCCCCTCATGGCCGAGAGGGGTGGAGTTTAAATAGAGCTGGCTGGGGGGCCTCCTGGGGGAGTTAGGGCATGGGATCGAGTCTGCTCGGTGAGGAGAAGAACAGCCATGGTGACCACTAGGCATGGGGCAGCTCAGCAAGTGATAATTTCAATGTTGGCTCACATGTGAGCTCTCGGCCATGGTGTTTTCCGGCGGCCTGGTGGCCGGCCGGCCAGGCATTGGTCACTATCTTGGTCAGGGAGGTCGGGTGCGGGCTTAGTGCAATCAATTAGCATTGGCCATGTGTAAAGGGTTTGATTTAGATGGAATGGGGGCATGGCTAAATTTGAACCTAAATGGGTCAACCCACCCATTTGGGCTAGGTGCACCACCCAAGGCCTGGTTTTGGCTGAGGGAAAAGTGATTTGGCTCAGCATAATCGAGTAGGGTCAAGTCACCATCCAAGCACAATTAGGCATAAGCATGGTTAAGGGGAATCATGGGAGTGGTTAATCACCTTTAGGAATTAAGGAAAGAGTCTCCTCCTTTTGCCCAAAATGGCATGGTGACATGTAAAGAGGCTCTCATGGCTTGCATATGGCTTGTGCATGGCTCCATGGCTCCATTTGGCTTGGGAAAAGGTTGGGTCAATTTCATAAAAATGGGTTTTAAGAATTTTGGATATTTTGGGGTGATTTGGCATGTGGCTTGATTTGGAATTATTTGATTGATGATTTTGGAACTTAGGGACAATTTTGATTAAATGGATGATGAAAGGAAGTGTCATGTGGGCTTTGGATGAATTTGGGCTTTTGAATTTGAAGGGAGTGGGCTTTTAGGAAAGTTTAAGGGAAATGGGCTTTTGATTTTAGGATGGGCATTTGGATAAAAATTTTGTGAAGAACTTTGTCAAATAAATGTCATAATTGGTTTAGGGATGTTCTATGAAGGGCTTGGAATCAATTTGATGTGATTTGGAGTTGAATAGGTTTGAATTTGGGTTTATTTGGTAAGTGGGCCTATGTAGGTCCAAGTGGGCCAAGTTGGGCTAATGTTGGGCTAGGGTTGAAATTGATATAAAATCAATGTTGAGAAATGTTTATGGGAGTGTTTCAAAGAGGTTTTGACTTTGGTTGGGCTTTGATTTTGGGGTTTGGGCTCATTTGGGTTAGGTTTGGGTTTATGTCAAAAATGGGCCTTTTAGCTTTGGGTTGAATTTGAGTGGGGTTTGGGTCTAAATTTTGGGCAAATCATGTTAATTTTTTGTTTGTGAGAATGTTAAGGAAGATTTAGAAAAGATTTTGGGGTTAATTGGAGTTGAATTGGGTGAATTTGGGTTAAGTTTGGGTCATGGGTCCAAATTGGGCTTTAAGGCCAAAAGTGAAATTGGATCCAAATGTCAATCAAATTGAACTTGGATTTGGTCTAGATTGGTATTGGGAATGTTGAATTGAAGTTTAGAACTGAATTGGACCAGAATTTGGGTCAATTGGGTAGGTTTGGTTTGACATTGGGTTCACTCAGGGTTAAAATGGGTCAAATTGGGGGTTTTGACAAAAGTAGGGTGAATTGACAAAATTGGCCCATGGTGTAGTTGGACAAAATGAAATTGGGAATATTTGGGATTTTCTGGAATTTTCTGGGAATTTTCTGAATTTTTTTTTATTTTTGGGTCAAGAGGGGTATTTTGGGTATTTGGAGGGTATTGGGAGGTATTTTTGGAGTTTTTGGTATTTTTGGGTATGGATGATCAATTTGAGTGATGTGGGAATGTTTGGGATTGATTTTGGAGAATTTTGGGTAATTTCAAGAGTTTTGGGTAGGCTAAGCGGGTTTAGGGTCCCGGGGGTCAAAAATTGAAAATTTGGGAAATTGAAGATTGGGTGAATTTGAGTGGAATGAAATCATTTTGGTTGAGCCATGAAGCCATTTCAAGCCCACATGAGCCATGAAGGGACTCATTTGAGGCATTCACTATGTTGTTCCTAACCCTCTTAGCCAAGGGCTTAGGGGTTAAGGACCATCCATGTGAATCACCTACATGAGTCAGGAGGTCAAGTTGGGTATGGGTGTGGTTTTAGGAAGTGTGTGGAAATGTAGTGTGTAGGTGTAGTGTAAGTCAGCCCCTTCACCAGAACAGGCCACCCAGGGCAGTCCTAAGGCCAAAGAGTCCTATAGGAACTCATCCTTTAAACTTCCACATTTGATTTCAACCCTCTAGGTGATTAGGGGTCTACAATCGAGTTTGTAGAGTTTGCAGGGAGTTAAGAAGTGGTTTGAATTTCTAAAAGGTAGGTCCCAATTCTAGTCCTCTAAGATAGTCAAAGGAAAAGCCTAAGGCTAGATCCTAAGCACTAAAAAGAAGAAGGGAAGACCTCATCAAAAATGAGGTCAACACGAGGCTCCGAAGGGTAGACTAGGGGCTGCTTATCCTAGGATGGTTGTTTCTGATTCAAGGGAGAAATCCCTCGAACTTCTGACTTTGTATGATTATTTGCTCGCCCCGGCGGGATCTTATAATGATAAGGGTTATAGCATTGGCTACGTTTTGACTGTTTCTAACGATTACGTAACTAGCGACAACCGGCTTAGTCCGGATCTTGATTCCAATACAAAGAACAATTCTCAAATCATACACAACCTCGATGACCACGATGAAGAAGATGTTCAAAAAGGAGGCTACGAAAGCTCGACAAGCAACGAGTCCATTTGTGAATTCCGAGGAGCTCCGATCATGATAGAATTAGAACTATCAGATCTCGAAGCAACTCCAGAAGAGCCAGTCGTCCTGATTCAAAAGGAGACACCGACAAATCCAGCACCAGATTCAGAAGAGATTATTGAAGTTAATTTAAGAAGCACAAAAGTTCTACCTCCGAGAATGGGTCCAAAGGATATAGGAAAGCAGGTGGTTGCTCAGGAAGAGTCAACCCCAGCAGAGGAACTGCCCATTCGGGAAGAAACCGAGGAACATGATAATAAAGTGGACTACAATGTGCTAGCCCATCTTAGGAAGCTACCGACCAAACTAAGCATATACGACGCTCTGATCCTATCAAAGGAGATGAGGGAGGCTCTGATCAAGGCTCTACTTGATCCAGAGATTTGTTTAGCTCAAATGGCCGGTAATTCCTTCGACGAGGTTTGCTCGTTAAGAGAACAGTTAGGTGTTACCTTCACGGACGATGATCTATTACTGGGAACAGCTGATCACAACCGACCATTATACATTTCAGTCACTATAGGAAAGTTTACATAATGAATCTTCGGACGCTAGCATATTTGGAAATTGATGCTCGCGAGCTTAAAGCAGACAAGATGTTATTAAGAGGCTTCAATCAAAAAGGAGAAAGAGCTCTCAGATAGATAACATTACTGATGAAGACTAGTGATTTAGTAAAGACAACCGCAAAATTCCACATAATTGATTCTGAGACATCGTTCAACGCTCTACTGGGTCGGCCATGGATCCATGAAAGTCGGATGGTACCGTCGTCTCTGCACCAGTGCATAAAGTATTACGAAGGAGGGGAACAGTGCATCAAAGGTGATTTGTAACCGTTCTCTGTGCATGAAATTGGAATTCATGAAGATACAGCCTACTACGCGCCTCCGAAGAAAACAATCTTTTCCAGAAATACCATATCAAATGAAGTAAAAGAAATTCGAGACGATGAAGAACCTGAAGTTCTAGTCCAACAGTTACTCACCACTCCCTTACGGCGAGATGGTGAAGGTTCCTCCAGAACTCGCACCCGAGGTCGAGGCCGGGGACGAGGACGTGGAAGAAACGTTGGAACAGTTGGACAGAAGAAACTAGTCATCGATGTTGATTGGGAGAACAGTTTCGAAGAAGAAGAAGAAATTGAGAAAGAAGCAGCGACAATAAGTCAGAAGGAACCACAATTCAAGATTTCTCTCGAAGATGAAAAGAATGAAGAATATAAATCAATGTACGAGAAGATTAACCACTATGTGCATACTATGACCCTGACTCCAATCCATTCTAATAAGATCGAGGGTATGGTGGTCAAGGAAGTACATGGTGGCGATATTAAACCAATCAAGTTCTACCGTGGTGCTTCTTCTTCTAAAACTGAAAGTGATGTACAATTTGAAGATTTTACTTCATCTGAATTAATGGAACTACCTTTTGAGTGGTACTCTCCCTGTGTTCAAAATTTAATTCAACACAGTGTCTTACCTCGACGATGGACAAAAGGACGATCACAACACTTTGAAAGATTATGAAATAATGTCGGTCGGCCTCCCAATTCAAAACATGGTCTCAGATTCAGCACAGTAGGATCAGTTGATGATACGGGATTTTGCTTGGTTGTCACTTGCTAACCTAATAAAGACTGCTTGGAAGCTTCAGAAGACCTCGAAGATCTACCAATCAGAGACGCTCCACCAGAATTCGAAGAAGAAATCAAATCTACAATAGACGAGTTGACAGAAGTTAACTTAGGTACTAGCGGAGAGCCTAGGCCTACCTTTGTTATCTCTTTACTCAATAAAGAAGACTCTGAAGACATAATCAAGCTATTAATGGAATTTAAGGACTGTTTTGCTTGGAGTTACGACGAAATGCCAGGATTAGCTCCAGAAGTTGCAGTTCACAGGCTAGGAGTGGATCCTAATTCAGTTCCAGTCAGACAAGCTCCCAGAAGAATGCGTCTAGAAATTGAGCAACAAGTAATTGCCGAAGTTAAGAAGCTAATAGACGCTAAATTTGTCCATGAAGAACAATACCCAACTTGGTTAGCCAACATGGTACCCGTCAGAAAGAAGAATGGTCAGATCACAATCTGCGTGGATTTCAGAGATTTGAATAAGGCATGTCCAAAGGATGAATTCCCTCTACCAATTCCAGAATTGATGATCGACATTGCTTCAACACATGAAATCTTTTCTTTCATGGATGGATCTTCGGGATACAACCAGATAAAGATGGCACCAGAAGATGAAAAGCTTACAGCCTTCAGAACGCCGATCGGGGTATACTGCTACACAGTGATGCCCTTTGGATTAAAGATGGCAGGAGCAACTTATCAAAGAGCGATGATGAAGATTTTTTATGATCTCATTCACAACCAAGTCGAGTGCTACGTGGATGATGTGGTCATCAAAAGTAAACTGAAGGAAGATCACCTGTATGATTTGAGAATTGTTTTCGAGTGACTAAGACAATTTAACCTTAAGATGAATCCCTTAAAATGCACCTTCGGCGTCACCTCCGGGAAATTCTTAGGATTTGTTGTTCGACATCGTGGAATTGAAATCGATCCGGAAAAGATTAAAGCTATTTTAGAAATGCCTCCTCCCAAAACTTTGAAACAACTACGATCCTTTCAAGGGAAGTTGGCATATCTTCGACACTTTATCTCGAACTTGTCAGGTAGGTGTCAGCCCTTCTCGGCATTGGTTAAAAAGGACGCCAAATTCGTTTGGGATGAGAAATGCCAGCGGGTTTTTAAGGATGTTAAGCAATATTTAATGACACCTCCTGTCTTAGAAGCCCCAGTCTCAGGTAGATCATTGATACTTTATACCGCGGCTTTAGACGATTCTCTAGGAGCCCTGCTAACCCAGGTCAATGTCGAGGGAAAAGAAAATGCTCTCTACTACCTAAGCCGTCATCTAATCCCAACGGAAGTAAAGTATCCTCCGATTGAGAAGCATTGTTTGGCCCTGATCTTCGCCGCTCAAAAGCTCAGGCATTACATGCTTTCTCATAAGGTCAACCTTATTTCTTGAGTTAATCCGTTGCAATACTTGATGACCCGACCGACGCTTTCTGGCAGACTTTCCAGGTGGTCGATGATACTATTGCAATTCGACATAACTTTCGTTCCTCTTCGCATCGTAAAGGGACAAGTCCTAGCAGACTTCCTCGCAGCACACCCTTTGTCGGCGGATTCGCCTCTCGACGACGATTTGCCTGATGAGCAGATAATGAGCCTAGAAGACCTTGATGATCGACGTTGGGAACTATACTTTGACGGTGCGTCCTCAGCACAGAAGAACAAAGAATCGCAAACGATAGTGCCCGGTAAGGCAGGAATCGGACTAATCTTTATAACACTGGAGTGGGAGATGTTAAGATACTCCTACGACTTAACGGAACCGTGTACAAACAACGAAGCGGAATACGAAGCCCTCATAACAGGACTGGAATTAACCATTCAGATGGGAATAACGGACATCAACATCTACGGAGATTCTCAGTTGATCATTCAACAGGTCGCCAGACAGTACATAATTTTAAATCTAAGGCTCGAGCAGTACTTTCAGTATGCCATGAAATTGTTGGAACAAATTCCAAACGTAACAATCTACAAGATTCCCAGAAGAGAAAATGCTCTCGCAGATGCGTTAGCCGTCTTGCAAAGGAATTTGCCTGCTTACAGGATGAGTCAGTTGAAATGTCAGTTCAGGGACGACAAGTCCTATCACAACTTGACATGGATACAGTACACAAATCAAAAAAAGCAGAAGAATCAGTTGCAGCAATAACAAAAAATACAGAATATTGGCGGCAGCCATTAATAGACTACTTGCAGACAGGAAACCTGCCTGACGATAAGTCATTAGCCCATCAAATCAAGAAAAGAAATCTGTCTTACACATTAATAAACAATACGTTATACAGAAGGTCTTTTGAGCAGATGTGGCTAAGGTGCCTGAGCGGGTCCGAGGCTCGTGAAATTGTCAAAGAAGTGCATTCAGGACTTTGTGGCTCTCATCAGTCGGGTCCGAAAATGAAAATGAAGATTAAAAGACTAGGGTACTACTGGCCCTCAATGATGACCGACTGTATGAAAGTTGCCAAAAGTTGTCACCAGTGCCAAGTGCACAGAGTGGTTCTACACCAACCTCCAAATGTGCTACATCCGACAATCTCGTTGTGGCCATTTGAGTGTTGGGGCACAGATATAGTGGGTCCGATAGAACCGCCTTCTTCAAAAGGACATCGCTTCATTCTTGCAGCTATAGACTACTTTTCTAAATGGGCAGAAGCTATACCACTCAGAGAAGTGAAGGCACACCACGTGCTACAGTTTTTCAAGAACCAAGTCGTCTACCATTTTAGGGTACCGCGCAGGATCATTTCAGATAATGGGTATGCATTTAAAAGTACAAAGATCAACAATTTTGTCAGAAGACACGAGATCGATTGGCGATACTCAACGATCTACCACCCAAGAGCAAACGTCTTGGCCGAGGCTTTTAATAAAACTCTCATTCAAATTTTAAAGAAAAATTTGGATGAAAACAAGAGAAATTGGCACGAGAAGTTGTTAGAAGCCTTATGGGCATACAGGATGACTTTTATGACTCCTACTCAGTCTACGCCTTACGCTTTAGTGTACGGGTCTGAGGCCGTCTTGCCCCGGAAGTTCAGTGCCGTCACTCCGAATTGCGGTTGCGGAAAAGATCACTACGGAGAAAATGCCAGAATACGACTTGAAGAATTGGAAAGCTTGGAAGGGAAAAGACTTTCTGCGCAGCAGAATTTAGAACTGTATCAAGCCAAGATGATCCAGGTCCATGCTAAACTGGTCCGCCCAAGAACTTTCAAAGTCGGTGACTTAGTTCTTGTTCTCAAGAGACATATCCTTGCACACCATAAGAAAGGAGGTAAGTTTGAACCAACCTGGGAGGGACCATTTGTGGTCGAGACAGTCTACTCTGGAGGTTCCTACCAACTGGTGAATTGTCGTGGAGAATGACCCATGCTTCCAATCAATGGACGATATTTAAAGAAGTATTTCACAACCTGATGTTTCGAAGGGTGGCCTCTAAAGTAGAATCTTATCCCTAGAAACACGGGTGAAGTAATCACTTTGTGACTGGGTCTGAACCCAAAACAAAATAAAATGGATGATAAAAAAAAATCTCATCAACGGAAATGTTAAAAAGAAAACATGGGAAATCATAATAATAAAATGTCAATCTTTCCTTTTAAATCCATTCATTCCTGATATTTTCTCATCTCTTCCTACTTTCTTTAAATTTAAAAGAAGTGAATAAGAATTTTTAAGTGTTTTTCTTATTGTTCTTGTTCTTAGTACAACCCCTGATCCTTTCCTTGTTTTTTCGCAGGGAAATGTCGAACGGGCGATTGGTTCTAAACTTTAGAAATGGCGTGAGTCTAGCACTTGATGAAAAGAGGGTGAGGGATGTAGCAATGATAGAGATTGACTTAGACTTCACACCAGCTAGCTTACAATACGAAGAAAATGATTTGATCCCAGTTGATCGAGAAGAACTTCACAACCAGACAGTGATGAAAATGGGTGGCCTGAGCAACTAATCCAGCAGCAAGAAAAGAAAAGCAAACGCCACTCAAGCAACCAGAGAAGATAAGAAAGTTAACTCCGTGGTTGCCACATCAGAGGGTAGGCTTGTCAGTGTCGTGCCCGCAGAAATTCAAGGGGTATGGAGAACTACTCTCACTGCTACCCAGCGAAGAAATAAGAATCGTCGCATTCGCAAAATGTTGACCAAGTTAGCACAAGATCAACATAAACAGACAGTGGATACCGTTAGTGCAAATGCTCCAAGGAGACCAGTTTGTCAGGAACCAGAAAGAAGAAAGTCAACTCCAAGAAAGTCAGAACAAATAAAAGAAGTACAAAGAAAAGCAGAAATAGAGTCAGTACCTCGATGCCGAGCAGATGTACCGGATCCGAAGAGTTTTGTTGCGAAAGCAACCCCGGAGGATATCCCTACAGAGACTATCCCTGAGGAGCCGAGACATGCAGAAGAACATGCTAGGGTTGAGCCATATATCCCATTGTATGTTACTAGACACCGAGGACTTCAGATAATCCCAGAATACGAGCTGGAGAAAATGCAACTAGTTGAGAAGAAAACCGTTGAATACTTTGAAAGAATTGGAGACATGAGGGTCAACATTTTAGACGGCCTCGAGCTGCATACAGATGTATTCTCATATTACGAGCAACAACAAATTGTAGACTGCATCCTCGAATTACAGAAAATGGGCCGAGCTGGCTGCCTGAGAGGAAAGACCTATACAGAACCCCGAAGATGGATGCCAGGAAAAGGAAGAGTTACAATCCAATGTGGATGTTGCTACAATTTTGCCATAGACAGAAAAGGAAATCCAGTAGGGATACTCCATCGCAGTGAGGTGGATCCGATGCCAAGAATCATTAAGAGAATGGTGAAAAGGATGATAACATCGAGGGTATTGCCTGCAGATTGCATACCCAACAGCTGCATTATTAACATCTACAAGGAAGGCGACTCCATACCTCCACATATAGACCATCATGACTTTGTTAGACCCTTCTGCACATTGTCGTTCGTCAACCAGTGCAACATCATGTTCGGATCTGACCTTCGGATTGCAGGCCCCAGTGAGTTCCGAGGGCTGGTGGAGATACCACTACCGGTAGGTTCCGTCCTGGTGTTAAAAGGAAACAGAGCAGACGTTGCGAAGCATTGCATTCCAGGAGTGCTCGTGGAGCGGATCTCGGTTACTTTTAGAAGAATGGACGACGAGAAAAATGCCTTACCACTTTCGGCCGGATCCGGAATTGGAGAGTCTCGAGCCCTACGAGTCGTGAGTTACATGGGAAATAGCACACCTCCAATACACATCCATGTGGCATTCCTGCCAAGGGTGGTTTGGAAGGTGATGTTATTGCCCATGTTTCTTACTATTCAGACATGGATTTTTGACAGACGCTTTTGGATGGATCAACAAGAATCTTACACAATCTATTTTGGATTTACATGGATTGTATGAGACATTAAATTCCCGAGGAAAATGTTATCATGATTAGATCAAGTTGTATGATGTATTTTCAGCAAGTTGGAATGAAAAAGACTAAGTCATATTTTGTCTTCACCTCTTTTTGTGCAAATTGACTAGGAAACGCCATTAGAGTTAAATGAACTTTGAACGAAGAACAGAAAAGAAAAGAAAATAAATGAGAACTTTTCCTAAAAATCTGAATATTAAAATGAACTTCAAATTCACATGAACACTAAATAAACAACAAAAAATAAAATGGGATCGTTAAAGGACAAACAAAAAGAATTTAAACTCCGAATTGAATTTCGATCTCAATCCTCTGATTCAAACCTTTTAGTTCTTTCCTCCATCGAAATTTGTTGGAAACTCTTTTGAAATTTGAATATTCTCTTCGACTTGTCGCTAAGTCAAGTCTTTTCAGCTTGGTACGCTAACCAGTTCCTTTCAGTTCTCTTTCCTCTGTATTTTAAAGGATCGACTAATTTTGTTGACACGGAGCCACGAACTTTATTCGATTTGGTTCTGATGAAATAAGACTGGGTCCCTCTTCATACAGATAAATTTCTGAGACTGGTACCAAATTCCAGTACTCTTCCTTCGAGGTCGGTACCAAATTCCGACTCTCTTTCGAGTTGATACCAAATTTTAATTCTAAATTTCGGAGACTAGTACCAAATTTCAGTTCTCTTCCTTTGAGGTTGGTACCAAATTCCGACTCTCTTTTGTATTGATAACAAATTTCAATTCTAAATTTCTGAGACTGGTACCAAATTCCAGTTCTCTTCCTTCGAGGTCGGTACCAAATTCTGACTCTCTTTCGAATTGATACCAAATTTCAATTCTAAATTTTCGAGACTGGTACCAAATTACAGTTCTCTTCCTTCGAGGTCGGTACCAAATTCCGACTCTCTTTCGAATTGATACCAAATTTTAATTCTAAATTTTCGAGACTGGTACCAAATTCCCGTTCTCTTTTTTCGAGGTCGGTACCAAATTCCGACTCTCTTTCGAATTGATACCAAATTTCAATTCTAAATTTCCGAGACTGGTACCAAATTCCAGTTCTCTTCCTTCGAGGTCGATACCAAATTCCGACTCTCATTCGAATTGATACCTAAATTTCGATTAATAAATTTAGAGACTGGTACCTAAATTCCGGTTCTCATTTCGAGGTCGGTACCTAATTTCCGACTCTCTTTCCAAGATCGATACCTAAATTTTGATTCTCTTTCAGGATTGATACTGAAATTTCAAATCTCACTCTCTCGAGATCAGTACCTAAATTCTGATTCTCATCCTTTTTTCGTCGATACTTAAACTTTGATTCTCACTCCGAAGTTTGGTACCTAAATTCCGGTTCTCTTTGCAATCCCGAGGTTGAAACCCAGGTTTCAATTCTCATTTCAAATCCAAATTTCAAATTCAAAATTTCCTTAAATTGATTTTAAATTAAACTTCAATCGAAATTGAAACTCAGAACAAATCAAAATCTCAACTCACACATTGAAACTTGAAATTTAAAGGTAAAATGAAATCTAAATCGAATTCCCCAGATCTTGTGATTTGGAGTTCACCTCCTTTTCCATTCCCCAGCGAGAGTTCAGGAATCTCCAGTCTTGAAAATATACCTGATACTCCCCAGCGGAAATTCTTCTACTTCGTCCTAAGTTTGTCACTTGGACATTTGTGTTGGTTTTGTTGATCTCTTTGGTCAACACCAATATGCGTGATGTGCTTGGTTAGCACACCACACCTATTGGGGGTCCATTCGTTGACCTCATTTTTGATGAGGTCTTTTGTTTCTCTCTTTCGTACTTAGGATCTAGCCTTAGGCTATTCCTTTGACTAATCTTAGAGGACTATAAATGGAACCCACCACTTAGAAATTCAAACACTTCTTAACTCCCTACAAACCCCACAAGCTTGATTGTAGACCTCTAATCACCTAGAGGGTTGAAGTCAAATGTGGAGGTTTAAAGGATGAGTTCCCTATAGAACTTTTTGGCCTTAGGATAACCCTGGATGGCTTGGTCTTGTGAGGGTTGACTTGCACATACACTACACTCTCACACACATTCCAAGTCCTAAAACCACACTCTCACCCAACTTGACTTCCTGACTCATGTAGGTAATTCATATGGATGGTCCTTAATCCCTAAGGCCCTGGCTAAGAGGGTTAGGAACCACATAGTGAATGCCTCAAATGAATCCTCTCAAGGCTCATATGGGCTTAACGTATTGGGTTAATAATTGGTCATTAGGTCAAAAATTGTCTATTTTGACCAAAAAGTTGACTTTCTTTTTGGTCAAAATTTAACCAATTTGGCCAGGGGGTTCGTCATTGGGTCAAAAATTGACAATTTTGACTAAAGTTGACTTTTTGGTCAAAAGTTGACCAATTTGGTTAACGGGGGGTCATTAGGTCAAAATTTGACTATTTTGACCAAAATTGACTTTTTGGTCAAAAGTTGACATATTGGGTCAATGGGTTGGTTATTGGGTCAAGGTATAACCATTTAGACCAGAGTTGAGTTTTTGGTCAAAAGTTAACCTATTAGGTCGATGGGTTGGTCACTGGGTCGGAAATTGACCGTTTTAACTAAAGTTGACTCTTTGGTCGAAAGTTCACTTTATTAGATCGATGGGTTTGTCGTTGGGTCGAAGATTGACCATTTTGATCAAAGTTGAGTTTTTGGTCGGAGATTGGCTTCTTGGGTCAATTATTGGTCATTTGGTCGAAAATTGATTATTTTGACCAAAATTGAATTTTTGTCAAAAGTTAACCCATTAGATCGATGGGGTGGTCGATGGATCGGAATTGTCCATTTTGACCAAAGATGACTTTTTGTCGAAAGTGACTCTATTGGGTCGATGGGTTGGTCATTGGGTCGAGGATAGACCATTTTGACCAAAGTTGACTTTTTGGTCGGAGATTGGCTTCTTTGGGTTAATAATTGGTCATTAGGTTAAAAATTGATTATTTTGTCCAAAATTGATTTTTGGTCGAACATTGACATCTTGGGTCAATGTGTTGGTCGTTGGGTCAAAAATTGAACATTTTGACCAAAGTTGACTTTTTGGTCTAAAGTTTACCTATTGGGTCAATGGGTTGGTCATTGGGTCAAAGATTGATCATTTTTACCATAGTTGACTTTTTGGTCAGATATTGACTTATTGGGTCTAAAATTGGTCATTAGGTCAAAAATTGATTATTTTGACCAAAATTAAATTTTTTTGAAAAGTTTACCCATTTAGTCAACGGGGTGGCATTGGGCCAGATATTTACCATTTTGATCAAAATTGACTTTTTGGTCAAAAGTTTACCTATTTGGTCAATGAGTTGGTAATTGGGTCAAGATTTGACCATTATGACTGAAGAAAACTTTTTCATCAAAATTTGATATATAGGGACAACGGGTAGGTCATTGGGTCAAAAATTGATCATTTTGACCAAAGTTGACTTTTTGGTCAAAAGTTTACCTATAGGTTCAATGGGTTGGTCATTGTGTCAAAGATTGATCATTTTGACCATAGTTGACTTTTTGGTCAGATATTGACTTATTAGGTCTAAAATTGGTCATTAGGTCAAAAATTGAATATTTTGACCAAAATTAAATTTTTTTGTCTAAAGTTTACACATTGGGTCAATGGGGTGGCATTGGGTCAGAAGTTGACCATTTTGACCAAAGTTAACTTTTTTGGTCAAAAGTTAACCTATTTGGTCAATGAGTTGGTAATTAGGTCAAGATTTGACCATTCTGACTGAAGAAAACTTTTTGGTCAAAATTTGATATATTGGGTCAACAGGTAGGTCATTGGGTCAAAAATTGACCATTTTGACCAAAGTTGACTTTTTGGTCAAAAGTTAACCTTTTGGGTTAATGGGTGGTCATTAGGTCAAAAATTGACTACTTTGACAAAAATTGACTTTTTGGTCAAAAGTTGTTCCGTTGGGTCAATGTGTTTGTCATTGGGTGAAGGATTGGTTATTTTGACAAAAATTAACTTTTTGGTCAAAGATTGACTTATTTGGTCATTACTTGGTCATTAGGTCAAAAATTGACTATTAAATATTTTTATAATTAAATTATATTTATAAATAATATACAATACTTAAAAATATTAAAATGAAAAATAATATTATATATATATATATCTGTGTGTGTGTGTGTGTGTATATGTATATATATATATATATACACATATACACATATATATTTAATTATTTATAATTTATTTAACTATTAAAAATTTTTATAATTAAATTAAATTTACAAAATAATATCCTATACTTAAAATATTTAAAATAAAATAATAATATTGAATAAATTTATATATATATATATATATATATATATATATGTAAATTTATATATTTATATATACCTATATATATTTTTATTTATAATTTACTAAACTATTAAATATTTTTATAATTAAATTATATTTATAAATAATAAACTATACTTAAAACATTTAAAATAAAAAAATAATTACATATATATATATATATATAATTTAACAATTAAATATTTTAAAATTAAATTATATTTATAAATAATATATATATATTTATTTATTTATTTATTTTTATATATACATGATTTTTAAACTATTTATATATTTATTTATTTATTTGTCTTTTATAATTATAATTATTAATAATATATTATACTTAAAATATTTAAAATAAAAAATAATATTAAATAATTTTTTTGTATATATAAATATATATTTATGTACCTTTATATATATTTTTTTATTTATAATTTTTATAATTATTAAATATTTTTAGAATTAAATTATTTTTATACACAATCTACTATACTTAAAATATTGAAAATAAAAGAATAATATTAAATAAATTTTTTTATATATAAATATATATTTTTGTACCTCTATATATATATTTTTATTTATAATTTTCATTATTATTAAATATTTTTTATAAATAATTAATATTTATAAATAATATACTTTACTAAAAATATTTAAAATAAAAAAATAATATTATATAAATAATACTTATTTTGACTTTTTTTAACTATTAAATATTTTTATAATTTAATTATATTTAAAAATAATATGCTTATACTTAAAATATTTAAAATAAAAAAATATAATTAAATAATTTTTTTATATATAAATATATATTTATGTACCTCTATATATATATATATATATATATATATATATATATATATATATATATATATATATATATATATATAAAATAATATGATATACTTATAATATTTAAAATAAAAAAAATAATATTAAATAATTTTTTTTTATATATAAATATATTTTTATGTATCTCTCTTTCTCTCTCTCTATATTATATATATATATATATATATATATATATATATATATATATATAATTTTCTTAATTATTAAATATTTCTATAATTACAATTTATTGATAAATAATATACTATACTTAAAATATTTAAAATAATATATATATATATATATATATATATATATATATATAAACATATATATATTTATATATATAGATATAAATTTATTTATTTATAATTTATTTAACTATTAAATATTTTTATTATTAAATTATATTTTTAAATAATATAATAAACTTAAAATATTAAAAAAACTAATATTAAATAAATAAATATATATATATATATATATATGTATGTATGTATGTATATATATATATATATATATTTATCATTTTTTTAACTATTAAATAATTTTATAATTAAATTATATTTATTAGTAATGAATTATACTTAAAATACTTAAAATAAAAAAAAGAATGCTAAATAATTTTTTTTATATATAAATATATATTTATTTACCTCTCTCTCTCTATATATTTTTATTTATAATTTTTTTAATTATTAAATAATTTTATAATTAAATTATATTTATAAATAATATACTTTATTTAAAATATATAAATTCAAAATTAATATTAAATAAATTTATATATATATAAATATACACTTTTATATACATATATATTTATTTATTTATTTTTAATTATTAAATATTTTATAATTAAATTGTATTTATAAATAATAAACTATATTTAAAATAAAAAATAATATTAAATATATATATATATATATATTAATTAAAAAAATACTATTAAATAAATAAATCTATATATATATATATAAATACTATTAAATAAATAAATTTATATAATATTATTTTTTTTAAATAATTTACGTACGGTATATTATTTATAAATATAATTTAATTATAAAAATATTTAATAATTAAATAAATTATAAATATATATATATATATATATATATATATATATATATATATATTCTTTTTAAAAGAAAGAGCATCTTTTGACTCCCTACGCAGTGATCTCATGTAAATGTTATAAAAAGAGGGGGAGGTGAAGCTCTTGAATTGTCGTCCGAAGAGTTCGACCTCTACCACACAACTCGACGCCAAAGAAAAAGAGCAATCATTATAGCAATAACAAAAAACACGAGCAAGCTTAATCTCATATCAAAAGGAACATAGCAGGTAGCACGTCATGAATATCATAAGCAAATTATAGTGTGGTCGCACGGAAACGAAACTCCAGCAAGCTAACAACCGGGCAAAGAAGAAATATTCCTCGCTCCTTTTTCTGTGGATTTCAGTTGAGGCAATAAAAGTGTGATGGAGAGTTGATGGAGAGTATATCGCCGCGAAGCTGAGGTCCTAAGTATGCAGTAATAACTTCCTCCTTGCAGGACGCTGGAGGGGATGTAATGGTTCCAGCGCGCTCCAAATACATGCAGGTATGGAACCGAACCTGAACTTAAAACACACATATTAGGTTTATTTATATATGTAAGGTTTATATATATATATATATATATATCTGTCTGTGTGTGTGTGTGTGTGTGTGTGTGTAAGCCTGTGCAATTAGGAGGAAATTAAATAGCAAACGGCCAACGACAAAAGAGTTTGCATAGTCTTTAGATAGCAAAATAAAATAAGTCACACATGAACTGGAAGGAATAGAAACAATCGCATATAAAGATTGCTTCATATAAGGATTGCTGCATGTATTTATATATATATAAAGCTATATATATAAATATATTGAATATAAAATTATATATATAAATATATATAAGTTTATATACCATAACTGTATATATAGAATTCATATATATATATAAACAGCTATATATATATATATATATATATATATATATATATATATATATATATATATATATATATATATATATATATATATATATATTTTTTTTGACATATGTATATCTATATATAGTTATGAAAAAATCTATATATTCATATCTAAAAATACTTATGTATGTATATATAACAAAGGGGTAGTACGAGTTACTGCTCAAATAAAGAATAAAAAGATCAAGAGAATCGAAGAATTGGTATATCCACGTTATCTCCATTGAGCAAAATCGATAGGTCTGGGGGCGGGTTAGTACCCACCAAAATCTGAGCGCTTAATGAACTGAGATTGGTCAACCAATTAGCTGGTCTATTTCCTTCCCTGTAGATGAAATTTAATAGTTAAAAAAATTATAAATATATATAGATATATATATATATATATATATATATATATATATAAACCAATTTATATAATATTATTTTTTTATTTTAAATAATTTAAGAATAGTATATTATTTATAAATAAAATTTAAATATAAAAATATTTAAAATTTAAATAAATTATAAATAAAAATATACATATAATTATATATATATATATATATTTATATATATATAATATTATTTTTTTATTTTAAATATTTTAAGAATAATATATTATTTAATAATATAATTTAGTTATAAAAATATTTAATAATTAAATAAATTATAAATAAAAATATTTGGTCAATGGGTTTATCATTGGGTCATGGATTGACTATTTTGTCCAAATTTCACTTTTTGGTCAGAGATTAACTTTTTGGGTCAATAATTGGTCATTAATTAAAAAATTGAATATTTTGACCAAAATTGGCTTTTTTGTCAAAAGTTGACCTATTGGGTCAATGGGTTTGTCATTGAATCAATGATTGACCATTTTGACCAAAGTTAACTTTTTGGTCAGAGATTGACTTATTGGGTCATTAATTTAAAAATTGTTTATTTTGACCAAAATTGACTTTTTGGTCTAATGTTGACCTATTAGGCCAATGGGTTGGTCATTGGGTCAAGGATTAACCATTTTGACCAAAGTTGACTTTTTCGTCAAAAGATGACCTATTGGGTCAATGTGTTGGGCAAAAGGGCAAAGATTAACCATCTTGACCAAAGTTGACTTTTTGGTCAGATATTGGTTTACTCGGTCAAAAATTGGTCATTAAGTCAAAAATTGACTATTTTAATGAAATTGACTTTTGGGTCAAAAGTTGACATATTAGGTCAATGAGTTGGTCATTGGGTTAAGGATTGACAATTTTGACCAAAGTTGTCTTTTGGTAGAAATTTGACATATTTAGGTGGATGAGGCGGTCGATAGGTCAAAAATTGACAATTTTGAGCAAAATTGACTTTTTGGTCAAAAGTTGACCTATTGGGTCAATATGTTGATTATTGGGTCAAGGATTAACCATTTTGGCTAAAGTTGACTTTTTAGTCAAAAGTTAACAAGTTGGGTCAATTGGTTGGTCATTGGATGAAGGATTGAACATTTTCACCAAAGTTGACATTTAGATCGTTGTGTAAGAATTGACCATTTTGACCAAATTTGACTTTTGGTCAAAAGTTGACCTTTTGGGTCAATGAGGTGGTCATTAGGTAAAAAATAGACAATTTTGACCAAAATTGACTTTTTTGTTCAAAAGTTGACCTAATGGATCAATAATTGGTAATTATGTCAAAAATTTACTATTTTGACCAAAGTTGACTTTTTAGTCAAAAGTTAATATATTGGGTCAGTGAGTTGGTTATTGGGTCAAGGATTGACAATTATAACTAAAGTTGACTTTTTGGTCAAAATTTGACCAATTTTGCCAGCGGGTTGGTCATTCAGTTAAAAATTGACCATTTTGACCAAAGTTGACTTTTTTGTCAAAAGTTGACATATTTAGTTAATGGGGGTCATTAGGTCAAAATTTGACTATTTTAACCAAAATTGACTTTTTGGTCAAAGGTTAACATATTGGGTCAATGGGTTGTTTTTGGGTCAAGGTTTGACCATTTTGACCAAAGTTGATTTTTTGGTAAAAAGTTAACCTATTGGGTCAATGGGTTGGTCATTGGGTCAATGATTGATAATTATGACCAAAGTTGACTTTTTGGTCAAAGATTTACTTATTGGGTCAATAATTGGTCATTAGATAAAAAATTATTTATTTTGACAAAAAAGTTGACTTTTCGGTCAAAATTTGACCAATTTAGTCAATGGGTTGATCATTGGGTCAAAAATTGATCATTTTGACCAAAGTTGACTTTTGGTCAAAAGTTGACCTTTTGGGTTGATGGGTGGTCATTAAGTAAAAAATTGATTATTTTGAACAAAATTGACTTTTTTGTCAAAAGTTAACTTATTAGGCGATGGGTTTGTCATTGGATCGATCATTGACCATTTTGTTCAAAGTTGACTTTTTGGTCAGAGATTGACTTATTGGGTCAATAATTAGTCATTAATTCAAAAAATTGATTATCTTGGTCATTAGGTCAAAAATTAATTATTTTGACCAAAATTAAATTTTTGGTCAAAAATTGAGCTATTGGGTCAACGGGGAGGTCATTATGTCAGAAGTTGACATTTTGACGAAAATTAAATTTTTTGGTCAAAAGTTGACATATTTTGGTCAAAAGTTGACTTATCATTTGACCAAATTTGACTTTTTGGTCAAAAGTTGACTTATTGGGTCAATTGGTGGTCAATAAATCAAAAATTAACTATTTGGTCAGAGATTAACTTATTGAGTGAATAATTGGTCATTATATCAAAATTTAACTATTTTGACCAAAATTTACTTTTTGGTAAAAAACCGATATATTGGATCACTGGGTTGGTCTTTGGGTCAATGGGGGGTCATTGGGTCAGAAATTGGCTATTTTGGCGAAGATTACTTTTGGTCGAAAGTTGATCTATTTTGACAAAATTGAATTTTTGTCAAAAGTAAACCTATTGGGTCAACGGGGTGGTCATTGGGTCAGATATTGACTATTTAGACCAAAGTTGACATTTGGTCAAAAGTTGACCTATTTGGTCAATTAGTTGGTGATTAGGTCAAGAATTGACCATTTTGATCAAAGATGACTTTTTGGTCAAAAGTAGACCTATTGGGTCAATGGGTTGGTCATTGGGTTAAAAATTGATAATTTTAACCAAAGTTGACTTTTTGGTCAAAAGTTAACCTATTTGGTTAATGAATTAGTATATTTATGTATACATACATAAATATATATATATATGTCAATTTGTGTATATATATGTGTATATATATATATATATATACACACACACACACACACATATATATACACACACATATATATTTATACATATATACACACACAAACATATATATATATATAATATTTTTTTTAATTTAAATATTTTTAGTAAAGTATATTATTTAAAAATAAAATTTAATTATAAAAAGATTTAATAATTAAATAATTTATAATTATATATATACATAGGTATATATATATATATATATATATATATATATATATATATATATATATATATATATATATATATATATATATATATATATATAGGTATATATATATATAAATATATTTAATATTTATTTTTTTGTTTTAACTATTTTAAGTATATCATAATATTTATAAATATAACTTAATTATAAAATATTTAATAGTTAAATAAATTATAAATAAATAAATATATATGTGTGTGTGTGTATATATATATATAAATATATATATATATATATATATATATATATATATATATTTATTTATATTTATATAATATTATTTTTTTATGTTAAATGTTTAAAGTATAGTATATTATTTATAAATATAATTTAATTATAAAAATATATAATAATTAAATTAATTATAAATATAAATATATATATAGGTATATATAAATATATAAATATATGGATATATATATTTATTTAATATTATTGTTTTATTTTAAATATTTTAAGTATAGTATATTATTTAAATATATGAGTTAATCATAAAAATATTTAATAGTTAAGTAAATTATAAAATAAATTTATATCTGTATATTTAAATATATATATATATATATATATGATATTATTATTTTATTTTAAATATCTTAACTATAGTATATTATTTATAAATATAATTTAGTAATAAAAATATTTAATAATTAAGAAAATTATAAATAAAAATATATATATAGAGGTAGATAAATATATATTTATATATATAAAAAATTATTTAATATTATTTTTTATTTTAAATATTTTAAGTACACTATATTATTTATAAATATAATTTAATTATAAAATTATTTAATAATTAGAAAAATTATAAATAAATATATATATATAGAGAGGTACATAAATATATATTTATTTATAAAAAAAATTTATTTAGGATTATTTTTTATTTTAAATCTTTTCGGTATAATATATTATTAATAAATATAATTTAATTATAAAATTATTTAACAATTAAAACAATGATAAATAAATATGTATGTATGTATATATATATATATATATATATTTAATTTATTTATTTTTGGCATATTTTTAGGTTATGTGTTGTATTTTAAAAAGGGGGTCGCCTATAGAAATTGTAGGCGAATTTTTAGATTTTAATTTTAATTTAAATATATATAATTTAGAAAGTAGCATTTTATTTTGAAAATAATTTTAAGTTTGAGAATTTTAAGATATGAAATTAAACTGATCTCACATCTCAAATAGTTTATATAAATGAGCACCGCATCACGAATCGTGTATCTATCCTGAAGAATAGACACATTGCTTGATGATGGGGCTCGATTAAATAAACTAGAAGATTTGTGACATCCGTTTGGTCTGTGAACTAACTTTATAAGCCGACAAGTTCCCCTGCTTAATATAAATGAATTAATTTAGTTGTGATTGTAGTTTTGTTGTTCTGTTTGTGATTAAATTTTGAGTTGTTTTATATTTTGGAATGTTATGGCGGTGAATTTTATCTTGCAATGACTTTTAATTTAGTTTTGGTTTCAGTTCAGGGACTATCTTAAAGGTTTTGGTTCTCATGCAACAGTTTTATTTATCATGTAAGAGAAGTAAAGTACAGTGCATGTAAGTAAATTACAATAAAATAAATTGCAATAAAATAAAAGCGTACCTGGAGGGTCTTCCCGTCATCCCAAGCTGCACTTGAAACACATGTTAGAATATTTAGACATTTCAACAGGTACCTAGGTAAAGCTAAGGGAAGGGTTTTGGTTGTCTACCAAATTCCTAATCCTATAACTAGTCATCTCCTATAACGTCTAGGTTCTTAGTTTGATTTAATGATTATTTTCTTCATCAAAGAACAATTAAATTCAGTTGCTCTTCTAAAACATCTCGTCATATTGAGGAAGTTCTTAGGACGAGTCCTAAACATCTTTTCAATATTTCTGGGATTGTTTTGAGTCCAAGTAAATTCGGTTACATAGGTGAATTAATCATCCAGGAGTTTAGTTAAACTTTGTCTCTTGCTCAGTGAACTTAGGTATTTGATTACCTGATGAATGAAGTGACATCTCACTTAATACTCTATTTAAGAGTTATAATAATTAAAGCCTTTAAGGGCAAGTTAATTTATCGAGAATTTTTAACTATTCTTAATTAAAAGTTTGAGTTAATGATTCAAAATGTTTTAATTTAATTGTGAGGTTTTAATTAATAATTTTAAGTTTGGAATAGTGTTCAAATTATTTTAGATTTGATTTAAATTTTTACATTTTCAATTATCTTGGTATTTCAAAATGATATTCATGTTTTAAATTTACATAGATAGAAAGAGGTGTTGAAATTATTGATATATTTTGATTTAATTCTTAATGATTTCATTTAGGTTTGTTGTTAAATGATTTTAATTTAATTTAATTTAATTTGATTTTAATTTAATTTAATTTAATTTAATTTTAATTTAATTTTAATTTAATTTAATTTTAATTTAATTTAATTTAATTTAGTTTTAGTTTTAATTTTAGTTTTAATTGTTAATTTGGATTATTATTTTAATTTTTAATTAAGAACTAAATATTGTTAAAGTGATTTATTTAGGGATTTTTAAACTAAAGAATAAATATCCTCTTAATAATATCCCTATTTTGATAATCCAAGTTTTAAATATATCCTTTCCAAAATTTAAATCATTTAATTAATTAAAGTTTCATTTTGATATTTTCAAAGTGTTTAGTGGGTTTCTACCCCTTAATATCCCTAAGTTTCAATCATCCAAGAGAAATTTAGAATCAAATGTTTTACCCCCCCCCCATTTTGATTAGACCTAAAGTTTTAATTAAGGATTAAAATTTTAATTACCTTTATGCCCTTTTAAGCTTATTTTTTTTCATAACTCACTAAATTGAGCTCAAATGAATTTGAAACTTTTATGTCACCTCACTCACATGTCAATTAAGACATTAGAGGAGAAAATATGATTTTTCTGAATTTAAGTTATTTATATAATTTTTTTAGTAGAAAATAGGGGTTTTCAAAGAAAATTCAACAATATGACCAAAGTAAAGTTTCTATCCTTAAGAAAATTATGGTATGTTCCTAATGACCAGAGAACTACTTGGACCAATTTTTGTGATTTTTTGAATTATATTTTATTTACTATAATTATTTTGAGTTTTAGAGTATTAATTAATTATAAAAGAAAATTAAAGTTGAAAAATGGATTTAATATTTTTCTTAAATCTTTCTAACCTCAAGGAGTTCAGAGAAACAAATTTTATAATTTTCTAATTTTTCTTTGATTTATTAGAATTATTTTAGTGAAAAAGGTTAAAAACTTATTTTTTTAATACTAAAAATTACATTAAGCCTTTAAAATTCAATATCATATCCTAGGGACTTAGGAAAAGTATTTGGTTTGTTCCTCAGTGATTAGAATTCAAAATGTGACATTTTTATGATTTTTAATATTTTTGTGATTTTTATTATTTTTTAATTATTAAAATATTAAAATATTGTGAAAAATCAACTTTTTTAGAAAATTCCAGTTTTAATTTTCCTAAACTCCCCTGATATCAGAGAAGCTCCAAAATCATTTTTGTAAATTTTTGAAAAGTATTTTTGGAGTTATGAATTTTAAAGTTCCATTTTACTTATGAGGCTTAATCAATCCATTTGGTGGGGTTAATCAAGTTTAATTGATTTAAAAATTTTATATAAGGTTCCTCTAACCCTAAAGAATAATAGAGAATTATTTTCAAGTCAATTTGATGTGTGGATAACCCTAATTAAATGAAATTCAATTTTAGGGGTTTAGGCCAGATTAAGGTTATTATGAATGAATTAACTCAAAATATATTTTTCATAGGGTCCTCTGGTCCTAAAAAACATCACCAAATTTTCCTTGAGTTTATTTTACAACATGCTAATTATTGGAATTAAAATAACTAAAACAGTGACATGAACTTGAAAATTCAATAACTTTTAACAGAGATGGCCTCTGACCTTGAAAAATTCAGGGAATGTTCCCAAGATCAGAGGTTTCAAAAGCCCTACGGTCTCATGCTATGGTGAATTGTTTATGCAAATGGAGAATCAAAATATTGAAAATAGTAAATAAATTATTAAAAATAAAATACTCATCCAATTAACTTGATTTCTTTTCCACATTATTTTTCTCTGTTCACTGAGCAAGAGGGTATTTTTATTTTATTTTTGTGATTTTTCTATGCAAAGATATGAATTTTTGAAGTTCAGGGCATTTAAATAATTCAAAAATACCCTAATTTCCTACTTATCCACGCAGCGCCGCGTCAATCTCGGCATCTCCGAAAGCCCACGCATCGCGCTGTGATTCGGCACCGCCATCTGACTCAGCTCTCCAGAGGCTCGCGGTTCACGTACCATTGCGCCGTCCGACTTGATCTCGACCGTCCGCTAGATACACGCGCGATCCAACGGCTCCTGGTCATCGTCTACGACTGGTGTGCACCCGTGACTGTCCACACTCAAACCCTAATATCTCTCTCGATTCTTAATTGATTTTCGTGTTCTTATGCTCTATGGATTCATCTTGAAGAGACGAACACATCCATATGGTTTATAGGCTACGAAATTAACCCAAACAAAATGGAGAATTACTGGAAGCTCAGGGGTAAGAATGAGTTCATCCTTTGCTTAGAGAAGTGAAGCTTTGATATGAGAGTTGTGTCACCTTCGATTGAGTCCAGGCAAGCTCCAGATGAAGTCTCTGGCTCTGGGAATTGTCTAAGTATGAAAGTGACCAGACCCGATTTTAAAGCTTGGAGGCTGGAGCAACTGGGTCGCCTGGAGAGGGGGTTTTCACTGGGGAACTCCTTCTCTTGGTCCTGTGCAGGTGTGGGTGAGTTTAATTTGGATTTGGTGGAGGTTCCAGAGATGTCCTGGTTTTTGGGTGGATTTTCAACTCAGACATTGAGCTCTGTTAATGGGGTTTAGGGCAAAGGAACACTGGGGATCAACTACTCTTGGTTAAGAGAAGGTCCTGGAACAAATTTGGCAGAGTTTCCTTAAGGTCTGGTTCATCACCTCATTTGGCCGAGAGGTGGTGGTGTTTAAATTGAGGTGGCTGGAGGGCTTCCCAGGGACAATTGGAGGCCGGGATCAGCTGCTCAAGGGAGGAGAAGAACAACCATGGTGTCCATTTGGGTTGGGACAGCTCAGCCAGGGAGAATTAAAAATTTTGGCTCACATGGAGCTCTCGGCCATGGTGTTTTCCGGCGACCCAGGTGGCTGGCCGGCAGGGTTAGGTCACCATCTGGCTCAGAAGGGTCAGGGGTTGGCAATGGTGCAGTCAATCGAGTCTTGATATGTGTAAAGGAGTTGAATCAAAGTGGAAGGGGGAAGGGCTCATTTTGGGCTTGGTTTGGTCAAATGCATGCTTTAGGCTTGGTGTACCTCCCCAAGGCCTGATTTTGGGCTGAGGGAAATCAGTGGGTTCAGCCAAGAGAAGGTGGTGAAGTCCCCATCCATGAATATTTAGATTAATCATGGGTTAGGGTGTATCATTAAAAGGGTTAAAAATTTTTTAAGGGGGGTTTAAAAGTGGCTCCTCCTTTTTCAATTAATGGCATGGTGATGTGTAAAGGGGCTCCCAAGGCTTGCATGTGGCTTGTGCATGGTTCAATGGCTCCATTTGGCTTAGGGGTGGCTTGGCTTAGTTTCATGGAAGTGGGTTATAGAAATCATGGCATTTTGGTGGAAAATTTTCATGAAACTTGATTTTGAATGGTTTAATGATGGTTTTGAAACTTAGGGGTGATTTTGATTAAATGGATGATGGAAAGAAATGTCATGTGGGCTTTGGATTGAAAACTTGGGCTTTTGAAATTGTTTTGGATGGGCTTTTAAAGTGGTTTAAGGAAGTGGGCTTTTGGATTTTAAAATGGCCTTTTGGATGAAAATTTTGTGAAGGACCATGTCAAATAAATGTTGCAATTGGTTTAGGCGTGTGTCATGAGTGGTTTGGAACAAGTTTAGAGTGATTTTGAATTGTATTGGGTTGAATTTGGGCTTTTTTTGGTAGAGGGGCCAAGGTGGGCCAAATTGGGCTAACTTGGGCTAAGGCTGGGCTAAAGCTGAATTTGATGTAAATTTAATGTTAAGAAATGTTCATGGGAGTGTCACAAAGAGTTTTCAACTTTGGTTGGGCTTTGATTTTGGGATTTGGGCCCATTAGGGTTAGGTTTGGGCTTAAGTCAATTTAAGGGATTTTGGTTTTGGGTTAGGTTTGGGTGGAGTTTATGTTCAAATTTTGGGCAAGTCAAGTTAGTGTTTTGTATATGGGGATGTTAGGAAGGCTTTAGAAAAGATTTGGGGCCAATTGGAGTTGAATTGGATGGGTTTGAGCTAGGTTTAGGTCATGGGCCAAAATTGGGCCTTAGGCTTCAAATTGAAATGGGGCTCAAATGTCAATCAAATTGGACTTTAATTTGGTCTAAATTGATGTTGGGGATATTGATTTGAAGTTTAGAATTGAATTGGACCAGAATTGAGGTCAATTGGGGTTGCTTGGTTTGACATTGGGTTCACTTGGGTTAAAAATAGGTCAAATTGGGGGTTTTAGTAAAAGTGGGGTAAATTGGAAAAATTGGCCCATGGTGTAGTTGAACCAAATGAAATTGGGAATATTTGGGATGTTCTGGAATTTTTTCGGAATTTTCTGAATTTTTGGATTTTTGGGCTAAGAATGGCATTTTGGGTATTTTTTGGAAATTTGGGGGTATTTTTGAAAAATTTGGTATATTTGGCTATGGATGATTAATTTGAGTGGGGGGAAATGTTTAGGATTGATTTTGAGGAATTTTGGGTAATTTAGGTGATTTTGCAAATTTTGGGTAGTTCGAAGGGCATTTGGTAGGTTTAGTGGGTGTAGGGCCCCGGGGGTCAAAAATTGAAATTTTGGAAAAATGAAGATTGATCAAATTTGAGTAGAATGGAATCACTTTGGTTGAGCCATGAAGCCATATTAAGCCCATATGAGCCATGAGAGGACTCATTTGAGACATTCACTATGTTGTTCCTAACCCTCTTAGCTAGGGGCTTAGGGGTTAAGGACCATCCATATGAATTACCTACATGAGTCGGGAAGTCAAGTTGGGTGAGAGTGTGGTTTTAGGGCTTGGAATGTGTGTGAGAGTGTAGTGTATGTGCAAGTCGACCCTCACCGGACCGGGCCGCCTGGGGTATTCCTAAGGCCAAAAAGTCTTATAGGGAACTCATCCTTCAAACCTCCACATTTGACTTCAACCCTCTAGGTGATTAGGGGTCTACAATCAAGCTTGTGGGGTTTGTAGGGAGTCAAGAGGTGTTTGAACTTCTAAAGAGTGGATTCCTCTTCTAGTCCTCTAAGATTAGTCAAAGGAAAAGCCTATGGCTAGATCCTAAGTACTAAAGAGAGAAGCAAAAGACATCATCAAAAATGAGGTCAACAAATGGACCCCCAATAGGTGTGGTGTGCTAACCAAGCACACCGCGCTTATTGGTGTTGACCAAAGAGATCAACAAAACCAACACAGATATCCAAGTGACAAACTTAGGACAAAGTAGAAGAATTTTCGCTGGGGAGTATCAGGTATATTTCTAAGACTGGAGAATCCCGAACTCTCGCTGGGGAATGGAAAAGGAGGTGAACTCCAAATCACAAGATCTAGGGAATTCAATTTAGATTTTAGTTTACTTTTAAATTTCAATTTTTAATGTGTGAATTTAGATTTTGATTGAAGTTTAATTTAAAATCGATTTAAGGAAATTTTGAATTTGAAATTTGGATTTGAAATGAGGATTGAAACCTAGGTTTCAACCTCGGGATTGCGAAGACAACTGGAATTTAGGTACCAGCCTCGGAGTAAGAATCAGAGTTTAAGTATCGACGGAGAAAAGGATGAGAATCAGAATTTAGGTACTGATCTCGAGAGTGAGAGTCGGAATTTAGGTACGGACCTCACAAAGGATGAGAATCAGAATTTAGTTACTGATCTCGAAAGAGTGATATTTGGAATTTAAGTATCAAACCTGAAAGAGAATCAAAATTTAGGTATCGATCTCGGATGAGAGTCGGAATTTAGGTACCGACCTCGAAGGAATAGAACTGGAATTCAGGTACCAGTCTCGAAAATTTAGAATTGAAATTTTGGTATCAATCCGAAAGAGAATCGAACTTTATGTATCGATCTCGAATGAGAGTCGGAATTTAGGTACCGGCCTCGAAGGAAGAGAACTGGAATTTTGGTACCAGTCTCAGAATTTAGAATTGAAATTTAAGTATCAATTCGAAAAGAATCAAAATTTAGGTATCGATCTCGAATGAGAGTCGGAATTTAGGTACCGACCTCGAAGGAAGAGAACTGGAATTTAGGTATCAGTCTCGAAATTTTGAATTGAAATTTAGGTATCAATTCGAAAGAGAATCGAAATTTAGGTATCGATCTTGAATGAGAGTCAGAATTTAGGTACCGACCTTGAAGGAAGAGAACTGGAATTTAGGTACCAGTCTTGGAAATTTAGAATTGAAATTTAGGTATCAATTCTAAAGAGAATCAAAATTTAGGTATCGATCTCGATCGAGATTCGGAATTTAGCTACCGACCTCAAAGGAAGAGAACTGGAATTTTGGTACCAGTCTCGGAATTTAGAATTGAAATTTAGTTATCAATTCGAAAGAGAATCGAAATTTAGGTATCGATCTCGAATGAGAGTTGAAATTTAGGTACCGACCTTGAAGGAAGAGAACTGGAATTTAGGTACTAGTCTTGGAAATTTAGAATTGAAATTTAGGTATCAATTCGAAAGAGAATCGAAATTTAAGTATCGATCTCGAATGAGAGTCGGAATTTCGATACCGACCTCGAAGGAAGAGAACTGGAATTTAGGTGCCAGTCTCGTAAATTTAATGAGAAATGGAAACTGGTTCCAATCTCGAAGATTTATCTGTATGAAGAGGGACCCAGTCTCATGCCAATAAAGTTGTTGGCTCCGTGTCAATAGAACTAGTTGATCCTGTAAGACACAGAAGAAAGAGAATTGAAAGGAGCTGGTAAGTGTACCAAGCTGAAAAGACTTGACTTAGCAATAAGTCGAGGAAAATATTCAAATTTCAAAAGAGTTTCAAACAGATTTCGATTGAGAGAAGAATTGAAAGGTTCGAATCAGAGGATTCAGATCAGAATTCAATTTGAGATTTTGATTCATTTTGTTCGTCCTTTAACGATCACATTTTCTATTTTTGTTGTTTATTTAGTGTTCATGTGAATTTGAAGTTCATTTTAATATTCAGATTTTTAGGAAAAATTCTCATTTATTTTCTTTTTTTTTCTGTTCTTCATTCAAAGTTCATTTAACTCTAATGGTGTTTCCCAGTCAATTTGCACAAAAAGATGTGAAGGCAAAATATGACGTAGTTGTTTTCATTCCAACTTGCTGAAAGTACATCATACAACTTGATCTAATCATGATGATATTTCCCTCAGAAATTTAATGTCTCATACAATCCATGTAAATCCAAAACGGACTGTGTAAACTTTTTGCTGATCCATTCAAAAGCGTCTGTCAAAAAAATCCATGTCTAAATAGTAAGAAACATGGGCAATAACATCACCTTCCAAGCCACCCTTGGCGGGAGTGCCGCATGGATGTGCATTGGAGGTGTGTTATTTCCCATGTAACTCACAGCTAGTAGGGTCGGAGACTCTCCAATTCTGGATCCGGTCGGAAGTGGTAAGGCATTTTTACGTCGTCCATTCTTCTAAAAGTAGCGAGATCCGCTCCACGAGCACTCTCGGAATGCAATGCTTCGCAACATCTCGCTCCGTTTCCTTTTAACACCAGGACGGAACCTACCGGTAGTGGTATCTCCACCGACCCTCAGAACTCACCAGGGCTTGCAATCCGGAGGTTAGATCCGAACATGATGTTGCACGGGTTGACGAATGATATTGTGCAAAAGGGTCTAACAAAGTCATGATGGTCTATATGGGGAGGTATGCAGTCGCCTTCCTTGTAGATGTTGATAATGCAGCTATTGGGTATGCAATCTGCAGGCAATACCCTCTATGTTATCATCCTTTTCACCATTCTCTTGATGATTCTTGGCATCGAATCCACCTCAGCTGTGACGGAGTATCCTAGGTGGATTTTCTTTCCTGTCTGTGGAAAAATTGTAGCAACATCCGCATTGGATTGTAACTCTTCCCTTTCCTGGCATCCATCTTCAGGGTTCTGAGTATGTCTTTTCTCTCAGGCGACCAGCTCGACCCATTTTCTGCAATTCAAGGATGCAATCTACAATTTGTTGTTGCTCATAATCTGAGAAAACATCTGTATGTAGCTCGAGGCCTTCCAAGATGTTGACCCTCTTGTTTCCAATTCTTTCAAAGTATTCAAAGGTTTTCTTCTCAACTAATTGCATTTTCTCCAGCTCGTATTCCGGGATTATCTGAAGTCCTCGGTGTCTAGTAACATACTGCGGGATGTATCGCTCAACCCCAACACGTTCTTCTGTATGTCTTGGCTCCTTGGGGATAGTCTCCGTAGGGACATCCTTCAGGATTGCTTTCACAACAAGACTCTTCGGATCTGGTACATATGCTCGGCGTCGAGGTACCGACTCTATTTCTGCTTTTCTTGATATTTCTTTTATTTGTTCCGACCTTCTTGGAATTGACTTTCTTCTTTCTGGTTCCTGACGAACCGGTCTCCTTGGAGCATTTGCACTAACAGTATCCACTGTATGTTAATGTTGATCTTCAGCTAACTTGGCAACATTTTGTGAATGCGACGATTCTTATTTCTTCGCTGGGTAGCAGTGAGAGTAGCTCTCCTTACCCCTTGAATTTCTGCGGGCGCGGCGCTGACAAGCCTACCCTCTGCTGTGGCAACCACGGACTTAACTTTCTTATCTTCTCCGGTTGCATTCGCGGCGTTTTCTTTCCTTTTCTTGTTGCTGGATTGGTGGCTCGGGCCACCCACTTTCATCACTGTCTGGCTGTGAAGTTCTTCTCGATCAACCAGGGTCCAATCATCTTCTTCGTATTGTAAGCCGGCTGGTGTGAAGTCTGAGTCAATCTCTATCACTGCTCCATCCTTCACCCTCTTTTCATCAAGTGCTAGACTCACGCCATTTCTAAAGTTTAGAACCAACTGCACCGTTCGACATTTCCTGCGAAAAAAACAAGGAAAGGATCAGGGGCTGTACTAAGAACAAGAACAATAAGAAAAACACTTAAAAATTCTTATTCACTTCTTTTAAATTTAAAGGAAGTAGGAAGAGGTGAGAAAATATCAGGAATGAATGGATTTAAAAGGAAATATTGACATTTTTTTATTATGATTTCCCATGTTTTCTTTTTAACATTTCCGTTGATGAGATTTTTTTTATCATCCATTTTATTTTGTTTTAGGTTCGGACCCAGTCACAAAGTGATTACTTCACCCGTGTTTCTAGGGATAAAATTCTACTTTAGAGGCCACCCTTCGAAACATCAGGTTGCATAATACTTCTTTAAATACCGTCCATTGATTGGAAGCATGGGTCGTTCTCCACAGCAATTCACCAGTTGATAGGAACCTCCTGAGTAGACTGTCTCGACCACGAACGACCCTTCCCATGTTGGTTCAAATTTACCACCTATCTTGCGATGTGAAAGAATAGGTCTTCTAAGAATAAGAACTAAGTCACCGACTTTGAATGTCCTGGGACGGACCAGTTTATCATGGGCTTGGATCATCTTGGCTTGATACAGTTCCAAATTCTGCTGTGCGGAAAGTCTTTTCCCTTCCAAGCTTTCCAATTCTTCCAGTCGTAGTCTGGCATTTTCTTCTGTAGTGATTTTTTTTGCAACTGCAATTTGGAGTGACGGAAGCTGAACTTCCAGGGGTAAGACGGCCTAGGACCCGTACACTAAAGCGTAAGGCGTAGACTGAGTAAGAGTCTTAAAAGTTGTCCTGTAGGCTCATAAGGCTTCTAACAACTTCTCGTGCCAATTTCTCTTATTGTCGTCCAAAGTTTTCTTTAAATTTGAACGTGAGTTTTATTAAAAGCCTCGGCCAAGCCGTTTGCTCTTGGGTAGTAGATTGTTGAGTATCGCCAATCGATCATGTGCCTTCTAACAAAATTGTTGATCTTTGTACTTTTGAATGCAGACCCATTATCTGAAATGATCCTGCACGGTACCCCAAAACGGTAAATAACTTGGTTCTTGAAAAACTGTAGCACGTGGTGTACCTTCACTTCTCTGAGTGGTATATGTCGGCATATTTTTAGGTTAAGTATTGTATTTTTGAAAAGGGGTCGCCTACAGAAATTGTCGGCAAAATTTAAATTTTAAACTTAATTTAAATATATATATATATAATTTAGAAAGTAGTATTTGATTTTGAAAATAATTTTAAGTTTGAAAATTTTAAGATATGAAATCAAACAGATCTTACATCCCGAATAGCTTATATAAACGAGCACCGCACCATAAACCGTGTATATATCCGAAGAATAGAAACTCTACTTGATTATGGGGCTCGATTAAATAAACTAGAAGATTTGTGACATCCGTTTGGTTTACGAACCAATTTTATAAGCCGACAAGTTCCCCTGCTTAATATAAATGAATTAAGCAGGGTTTATATTACCTGGGTTCTTAAAGTTCTCTATAGAGGCAAGCCCCTATAGTTAATTACATCCTAAGTGACGGGAATCACTTAAGAAAACTCTCAATAATGATTAGTGGTTTTGCTCTCAAGAATTTCAAAGTTTAGGTTTCCAAGATTAGATTTTGGAATTTCAAAAAGGATTAGCTCGAATTAGGAAAAGTTTATTTTGAGAATCCAAAGGAAGAGAAGTAGGAGAAGCCGAGGATCCAAGATGAATCTTGGCAACTTCCCAAACTATCATATGGTGGGCTTTAAATTTCGGAAGTGAATTTATTTAAGTTTCAATCTCGCCAATTAATTATAGGAATTATATTTACATAATCACCTGGTTATGCAAGTAACCTGGAAGTTATGAGGATTTACGTCATATCAGATGACGACCTCGGAATCCTAAGCGAGTTAGGGCTTATATTGCACAGCAAGGCTGTGCAAAGGCCTAAAAGAACAAGTGAGGATTTATGTCACACTAGGCGGACTACCTCAAAGTCCTATGGCTTGGTTATTTAATTCTAAGAAAGGTTTTGCCGATGTCAACACTGGTTTTACTGATGATGATGGCCGTGCTGCCCACCGCGTTCTAAGCTCCACGTCATGGCAAGATCACAGTTTAAACTTAAATCTTAAGTTAAAGTGATCATGCAAATCGTTTTATCTTGTCTTATTATTATTATCGTTTTTTTTTTGTTGCAAGCGTGAGTGTGTGCTATAGTGACAGGAGCAGTAGTAAAAGAGAACAGGAAAACAGTTATATGCTACAATAAACAGTAAGCATGTTATACTAAGCAGGAGCAAGTACAAAGGAAAGTAAAGCATGCTACGCTAACAAGAATATGCGTTATAACAAGTAAAACATGCTATGCTAACTGAAGCAAGTACTGAGGAAAGTAAAACATGCTACGCTAGCAGGTATATATGCTAAAAAGTAAAGCAGGTAAAGCAGTAAATAAAAGGAGTAACAGTGCTACAAATGTACCGTAGGCGCTGATTACCCGCGGCGTATTGTTACATGTTTATTATTATTACTTTATTGTTTCCTGCAGAAAAGGCATCAGCACCAAAGCAAAACAGGAGTGAACGTAGTAAGGAAAACCTGACTAAGTGCGCTACCGTACGTGTAGGGAAAGTAAGGTGCAAAACCCGACGGTAAATCCAAGAAGAAAAAGGCGAAAGAAAGAAAAACAGAAACCCGAAAGAACAACGAAAGAAAGAAAAGAAAATCGAGAAAGAAGAAAAAGAAATTCCGTAGAAAATCTCGTAGAAATCGCGAACGAAAACAAAACAAAGTCGTAGCAAAAACCACAAAAACACCGAAAAAAGAAACTCACAGATGTCCCGCTAAACTCACAGCGGATCGTAAGAAAGCCATGGGGCATCTGAAAAAGGACCATAAGCATGGTGGCGTTAAGGACTCAGAGCTGTGTTGTATGTCCCTTCTTGGGTACTGACTACTAGACCAACTTTCTATAGAAGGCAACCCTAACCCGACTCGAGTATCCGACCGTGGGCCTTTGTAAGTTTTCACACATTTCATTTTGGATTTGCATGCAAGTAAAAAGTTGTAGGTAAGTAGGTTGTGCTGTGGTGGAGGTATTTTTTTTTGTATTTTTTCAAATGTATGTATTTTTATTATATATATATTTTTATATATATTTTAGTCCACAGGTTAGCTACCCTAATCGGACTATGACTGCTAACATCTTTAGACAGCCGGCAGTAGAAACCCCAAGGACGGGCGAATATTGTTTTGAGTTCCTGCTCTACCCTCTCCAGGGTCTCTGAGTCAGGCAACACCATTCTATAATTTTCTCGTAACCTTCCCTATGAAATTTTATCAGTGTCCCCACCACACTTACAGCCTTGTTTGATGGCCCCACATATAGCCTAAAGGGGCTATATGTGCACACCTACACGTCCCCTGTAGGTGCGGACATTGAACCAGAAGCAAGGAGAAAATCAAGGGACGAGAGAACAAAACAAGGAGAGAGGAGAAAACAATTCACCTAACACAGAATCGTAAAACTAGGTGAATTGGTTCTCAAAATTAATCAACTCAAGTCAATCACCCCGAACTCCCGACAATCCTCATTCATCCTAAAGGAAAGACCTAAAAGTGTCACCATGCTCGTGAAGGGACCTAGGCCTCTAGGATGGTGTAAAACCCATCCCCATGACACTCAAGTAATGACAAAGACAAGGGAAAAATAAAGCTGCGGGGAAGGAAAATAAAACAGAGTGATGTAAAAATGAAGTAGAAAAAGAACAAAAACCAACCAATAAAAATCGGGCAGCATAACGACATAAAAATGAATTTTCCACACCTGCAATTTGCATAAAAAGAGATGTCGCGAGCATATGTATATATAACAACCATTGTTTCCATCCATCCCAAGCATGTATGAAGCATGTTAGAAGCATGAAAACCGAGCCCTCCATTTTAGTGCAAATAGGAGCAGCTTCCTACAACTAAAAGAGCCAAACCGAGCCCCAAATTCAAATGCAAAAAGGAGGCGGCCTCTCCCCATTTCAAAGATCACATCTCAAAACTTTTCACATTTTCAAAAGAGAGCTATGTCAAGTTTTAGATTTTTCAAATAAGCCACCCGGGACCTCTAAATTTTCACAAAAGAGTCATGCAAAGCTTTTCAAGTTTTCACATGTAAGCCATCCAAACTTCTCAAATTTTTACAAAAAGAAACACCCATGCCTTCCAGGTTTTCAAAAGGTCAAACACCAAGGTTCTCGAATAATTGCAAATGATAAATAAAACCTTTCAAATTTTCAAAATGCAAAGCCTCGAGGTAGATTATTGCAAATAAGCAAGCCAAACTTTTCAGGTTTTAAAACACAAGCATCAAAGGCTTCCCAACATTTGCAAATAAGGTAACGAAGCCCTCAGATTTTTGAAACATAAGCGTCAAAGGTTTCCCAATCATTTCAGATTTTGAAGAAAAGAAGCCACTACATTTCAAGCAAAGAAAAGCCTCCTGACCATTTCAGATTTTTGTAAACGAAAGCCTAAAACATTTCAGGTTTTACAAAATGAGAACCCAAGCTACTACAATTTCATATCCTCCCCAAAAGGAACAATAATTCAACCTTCCCGCAAGTGGTATGTGTGTAAACATGAAATCTTTTGGTGTTATAAGTATAAACAAATACGCATTGGGTGTTAGGTATGGAAACATAGAAGAAGTGGGTGGCATGAATGTAATTGCCTCCATTCAAAATAAATCTGCAAGCTTTCTCTTCTCAAATAATTTTATATTGCAAGTCTTTCTAGCATCCTTCACATCTTCCAGAAAATGTATTTTTAATTTGCACCACTCACTCACATGTTCCAACGCCTTAATTCTGTAACCATTTTCATTCTTTCACATTAAACTCATTTAACTCTCAGTGTGACCTTGATTCCCCAAACATCTCTAAAGAAAGCCTCCAAAGTTCGACTCAAACAAACCAAATCATAGAAACCCTTAAAGCTTTCAAAATTCCATAAAAAAAAAAACAACACTCAATGAAACAATCCAAATTTTCAAAAAGGAATAACAATGCTCCAAAGCTGTTCCAAAGCAATGCTAAAGTGTCTGAAAACAATGCATCAATTTCTTCCAAAACAGCGAAAGTTCGACATGAGTTCACGCCTAAGCTTTGCCAAGTGTAGTGCCAACATTTATAATCATTAAATATAGCCTAACCTTCTGTGTATCCAAAACCGATCAAATGTAGCATAAATATGTGTCTCCGTCAATCAGTACAGAGGAACAAAAGGCAAAGTTAGGTTTCCCAAATGCATCCATATGAAAGTTCAAGCTCGAGTAGGGAACCTTTTCACAATATGAACATGTATATTTTCCTTTTTTCTTTACAGATGAATATATATATGTATATATGTATATATATATATATATATATATATATAGTATGTATGTATATATGTATGCATATATGTATGTGCTGTTAAAGATTGAAGTGTTATAAATGTGCACATTAAGATTTAAGCATTACATATATAGATATGTAAAAATCACGTGGCATGCTTGTGAATATTCCAGAAAAATGAAACAAGCATATCAACCTTTATGATTCTCAATATCCAGGCTCAGCAAAAATAACCAAACACCTTCAATTCTGTTTAGAATGGAAAGGTGCTTGAAAAGCCTAATGCATACCAATTTTTTTTTAAAAAAAAAATAAAAATAAAAAAATAAGAAGAAGAAAGAGGATAATGTAATCAAACAAGAGAAGAGAAGTAATTCCTGCACACAAAAACCGATCTTTAATGTTTCAAAGGAATAGATTTCAGAATGCTGCAAGCTAATTATCTTCAGGAGATTTACATACACACCACTCAACTTCAATGAACTTAGATATCCAGCATTTACAACTTCACCGCTCCCTTCTATTTTTCCCACATTTTCAGATTTTATAAACTGAAGCAGCACTATAGTAAGGTGCCTCCGAAGGAAATTTCAAATACTTGCAATTCACCAATTCCTTTTTTTTTTTAGGAATGAAACCAGAAATTATATCATTTGGCGCATTTAATATGATTAGGGAATGAAGCACATATATACTAGTGAGTAAACTACCAGAGAGATTAAACCCATGAAGATTGATACGGGTTACCTCCAAATTCACGAAGAAAGAAGGAGAAGCGGGGTTTCGAACCAAAGAGAGTCGAGCAACAAAGTTTCAGCAACGACACAGAACCAGCGGCGGCAATTCACCAACCCAAAAAAAAAATCTGCGGCACCTCCCCTCACCGTCAAATTTCGGCCAACCTAACCTTCCCAAAGAGGGGGTTTAAATAGGCAAGAAGGGTAGGAGAAACATACCTCGATTTACCCGGGCCATGAGGCGGGCCAAGAGAAGCGACAAGAGACGCGTGAGGGGGGAAGATTAGCGGAGATTGGGTCGCAGAGGGCGACAGTGGCGTGGAGACCTTTAGCCAGGTTACGGTGAGAGGAGGACAGTGGGGACCGAAGTCTTGTGAGAAAGAGGAAAGGGCATTCGACGAGGAGGAGAGATGCTCTCCCCGATGCTCCATTTGGGCGCGTGAGAGAAGAATCGCGGCAGAGGGCGTGGAGGCGTGGCGACAAGGCGTGGAAGCTTTAGGCAGAGGAGTGTACGAGGAGGGGGGACCTCGGGCGAACCTTCGCGAGGAGGAGAGGGGAGCTCGACTTTGGCTAGGGCGAAGCCCTGGGTTGTGAATGGGAGAGGGGAGCAGGCGGCTGTGTCCGTGAGTTTGGGGCATGAGGGAGTTTGAGATTTTAAGGATTTTAGGTTTTTTTTATTATTTATTTTAAAATAATGTTTTATTTAAATTTCGCCGATCCGAACAAATTTCGACCTCGCACGAAACTACATCAAAATTAGTGTCCTTCCTAGGTAATTTCGATGTTCCGGATGCAACGACGCAGTCCGTTTCGTCATCCGAGGTCGTCTGGGCAACCTCGTCGATGGTCACATCAAAAACGGTTGGAATGGAGATTTTGATAAAATTGGGTCAATTTGACAAAATTAGTTTATGGTGTAGTTAAAAAAAATGAAATTTGGAATATTTGGGATTTTCTGAAATTTTCTAAGAATTTTTAGAATTTTTGGATTTTTAGGCTAAAAGCGGTATGTAGGGTACAAAGAGGTTATTTGGAGGGTATTGGGGTATTTTAATGGATTTAAGAGGTGGGAATTATTTTAAAATGATTTTTAGGATTTTTTTGGAAATTTTGGGTAATTTTAGGTAAGTTTGAGGACTCAATGTCGAAACCAGGAATTTTGAGCAAAATGTGGTTGAGAGGGTGGAAAAACTTTAAGTGAGTCACAGACCAAGAAATGTCCATTTTGCAGATCTCATAGGTTATTCCTAAGCCTATTAGCTAATGAACTGGGAGTCAAGATTGGGTAGGGATGGTTTAGGGTTTAGAATGGATGTGAGAGTGCAGTGTGTGCAAGCCAGACCCCACCAAGACCAGGCCACTCAGGGCTGTCCTAAGACTTGAGCATCCTATAGGCATTAATCTTTGTCTTCCCACACATTGGTCCCAACCTTCCAAGTGATTTGGAGGTTGATGGCCATCTATGTAAGATTCCAAAGAGAACCAAGATTTGGTTTGAATTTCTAAATGGTGGGTTTCATTTCTAGTCCTCTAGGATAGTCAAGGAGAAGTCCTATGGCTAGATCCTAAGCACTAAGGAAAGAAAAGACCTCACCAAAAATGAGGTCAACAGTATAGCTTCTGCCCATTTAGAAAATTAGTCTGTAACTGTAAGAATGAAGCGATGTCCTCTTGAAGAAGGCGGTTCTATCGGACCCACTATATCTGTGCCCCAACACTCAAATGGCCACGACGCGATTGTCGGATGTAGCACATTTGGGGGTTGGTGTAGAACCACTCCTTGCACTTGGCACTGGTGACAGCTTTTGGCAACTTTCATACAGTCGGTCATCATTGAGGGCCAGTAGTACCCTAGTCTTTTAATCTTCATTTTCATTTTCGGACCCGATTGATGAGCGCCACAAAGTCCTGAATGTACTTCTTTAACGATTTCACGAGCCTCGGGCCCTCTCAGGCATCTTAGCCACATCTGATCAAAAGACCTTCTGTATAACGTGTTGTTTATTAATGAGTAAGACAGAGTTCTTTTCTTGATTTGATGGGCTAACGACTTATCGTCCGGTAGATTTCCTGTCTGCAAGTAGTCTATTAATGGCTGCCGCCAATCTTCTATATTTTCTGTCACTGCTGCAATTATTTCTTCTGCTTTTTCTGTTGATTTGTGTATTGTATCCGTTGATTTGTGTATTGTATCCATGTCGAGCTGTGATAGGACCTATCGTCCTTGAACTGACACTTCAACTGACTCATCCTGCAAGCAGGCAAATTCCTTCACGAGGTGGACTAGCGCATCGGCGAGAATAGTTTTTTTTCTGGGAATCTTGTAAATTGTTACATTTTGAATTTGTTCCAACAATTTCATGGCGTACTGAAAGTACTGCTCGAGTATTGGCTTTAAAATTCTGTACTGTCTGACGACCTGTTGAATGATCAACTGAGAATCTTTGTAGATGTTGATGTCCGTTATTCCCATCTGAATGGTTAATTCCAATCCTATTATGAGGGCTTCGTATTCTGCCTCGTTGTTTGTACACGGTTCTGTTAAGTGGTAGGAGTATCTTAACATCCCCCGCTCCGGTGTTATAAAGATTAGTCCGATTCCTACCTTACCGGGCACTATCATTTGCAATTCTTTGTTCTTCTACGTTGAGGACGCTCCGTTGAAGTACAGTTCCCAACGTCGATCATCAGGGTCTTCTAGGCTCATTATCTGCTCATCAGGCAAATCATCGTCGAGAGGCGAATCTGCCGGTAAAGGGTGTGCTGCAAGGAAGTCTGCTAGGACTTGTCCCTTTACGGCGCGAAGAAGAACGAAAGTTATGTCGAATTGCAATAGTATCATCGACCACCTGGCAAGTCTGCCAGAAAGCATCGGTCGGGTCATCAAGTATTGCAACGGATTAACTCTCGAAATAAGGTTGACTTTATGAGAAAGCATGTAATGCCTGAGCTTCTGTGTGGCGAAGAACGGGGCAAGCAAGTACTTCTCGATAGGAGGATACTTTACTTCCGTCGGAATTAGACGACGGCTTAAGTAGTAGAGAGCATTTTATTTTCCCTCATCATTGACACAGGCTAGCGAGGCTCCAAGGGAGTCGTCTAAAGGCTGCGGTATAAAGTATCAACGGTACTACCCGAGGCCGGGGCTGCTAAGACAAGAGGTGTCATTAAATATTGTTTAACGTCCTTGAAAGCCCGCTGGCATCTCTAATCCCAAACAAATTTGGCGTCCTTTTTAACTAATGCCGAGAAGAGTTGACACTTACCCGACAAGTTCGAGATAAAGCGTCGAAGATATGCCAACTTCCCTTGAAAGGATCGTAGTTGTTTCAAAGTTTTGGGAGGAGGCATTTCTAAAATAGCTTTAATCTTCTCCGGATTGATTTCAATCCTGCGATGTCGAACAACAAATCCTAAGAATTTCCCGGAGGTGACGCCAAAGGCGCATTTTAAGGGATTCATCTTAAGGTTAAATTGTCTTAGTCGCTCGAAAATAATTCTCAAATCATACAAATGATCTTCTTTTAGTTTTCTCTTGATGACCACATCATCCACGTAACACTCGACTTGGTTGTGAATGAGATCATCAAAAATCCTCGTCATCGCACTTTGTTATGTTGCTCCTGCGTTCTTTAGTCCGAATGGCATTACTGTGTAGCAATACACCCCGATCAGTGTTCTGAAGGCCGTGAGCTTTTCGTCTTCTGGTGCCATCTTTATATGGTTGCATCCTGACGATCCATCCATAAATGATAAGATTTCATGTGTTGAAGCAATGTCGATCATTAATTCTGGGATTGGTAGTGGAAATTCATCCTTTGGACATGCTTTATTCAAATCTCTGAAATACACTTAGATTCTGATTTGACCATTCTTCTTTCTGACTTGTACCACGTTGGCTAACCAAGTTGGGTATTGTTCTTCACAAACAAATTTAGCGTCTATTAGCTTCTTAACTTCAGCTATTACTTGTTGCTCAATTTCTAGACGCATTCTTCTAGGAGCTTGTCTGACTGGAACGGAAGTAGGATCTACTCCTAACTTGTGAACTGCGACTTCTGGAGCTAATCCTGGCATTTCGTCGTAACTCCAAGCAAAACAATCCTTAAATTCCATTAGTAGCTTGATTATGTCTTCGGAGTCTTCTTTATTGAGTAAGGAGCTAACAAAGGTAGGCCTAAGTTCTTCGCTAGTACCTAAGTTAACTTCCATTAACTCCTCTATTGAAGATTTGATTTCTTCCTCAAATTCTGGTGGAGCGTAGTCGAATGGTAGATCCTTAAGATCTTCCTCAAGTTCTTCGCTAGTACCTATTGTGTCAATGAGTTGGTCATTAGGTTAAGGATTGACTATTTTGACCAAAGTTGTCTTTTGGTAAAAATTTGACCTATTTAGGTCAATGAGGCGGTTAGTAGGTTAAAAATTGATAATTTTGAGCAAAATTGATTTTTTGGTCAAAAGTTGATATATTGGGTCCGGTCATTGGGTTAAGGATCAACCATTTTGGCCAAAGTTGACTTTTTAGTCAAAAGTTAACAAATTAGGTCAATTAGTTGGTCATTGGATGAAGGATTAAACATTTTCACCAAAGTTGACATTTAGGTCATTGTGTTAGAAATTAACCATTTTGACCAAATTTGACTTTTGGTCAAAAGTTGACTTTTTGGGTCAATGAGGTGGTCATTTTGTCAAAAATTGATAATTTTGACCAAAAATGACTTTTTTGTTTAAAAGTTGACCTAATGGGTCAATAATTGGTAATTATGTCAAAAATTTACTCTTTTGACCAAAATTGACTTTTTGGTCAAAAGTCGATCTATTGGGTCAGTGAGTTGGTTTTTGGGCCAAGGATTGATAATTATGACCAAAGTTGACTTTTTGGTCAAAGATTTACTTATTGGGTTCATAATTGGTCATTAAGTAAAAAATTATCTTTTTTGACCAAAAAGTTGACTTCTTGGTCAAAATTTGACCAATTTGGCCAGCAGGTTGGTCATTGGGTCAAAAATTGTCCATTTTGACCAAAGTTAACTTTTGGGTCAAAAGTTGACCTATTTTGTTAATGAGGTGTCATTAGGTCAAAATTTGACTATTTTGACCAAAATTGACTTTTTGGTCAAAAGTTAACATATTGGGTCAATGGGTTGGTTATTGGGTCAAGGTTTGACCATTTTAACCAAAGTTGACTTTTTGGTCAAAAGTTAATTTATTGGGTCAATGGGTTGGTGATTGGGTCGAAAATTGAATATTTTAACTAAAGTTTACTTTTTAGTCAAAAGTTCACCTATTGGGTCAATGGGTTTATCATTGGGTCAAAGATTGACCATTTTGACTAAGGTTGACTTTTTGGCCAGGGATTGGTTTACTGGGTAAATTATTGGTCATTTGGTCAAAAATTGAGCAAAATTGACTTTTTGGTCAAAAGTTGGCCTATTGGGTCAATAGGTTGGTCATTGGGTAAAGGATTAACTATTTTGGCCAAAGTCGACTTTTTAGTCAAAAGTTAACAAATTGGGTTAATGGGTTGGTCATTAGATGAAAGATTGATCATTTTCACCAAAGTTGACATTTAGGTCGTTGTGTCAGAAATTGATCATTTGACCGATTTAACTTTTTTGTCAAAAGTTGACCTTTTGTGTCAATGAGGTGGTCATTAAGTCAAAAAATGCCAATTTTGATCAAAATTGACTTTTTTATTCAAAAGTTGACTTATTGGGTCAATAATTGGCAATTATGTAAAAAATTTACTATTTTGACCAAAATTGACTTTTTGGACAAAAGTCGATCTATTAGGTCAATGGGTTAGTTATTGGGTCAAGGATTTATCATTTTGACCAAAGTTATCTTTTTGTACAAAGGTTGACATGTTGGGTCAATGGGTTTGTCATTGGGTCAACGATTAATAATTATGACCAAAGTTGACTTTTTGGTTAGAGATTTACTTATTGGGTCAATAATTGGTCATTAGGTCAAAAATTGTCTATTTTGACCTAAAAAGTTAACATTTTGGTCAAAATTTGACCAATTTAGTCAATGGGTTAATCATTGGGTCAAAAATTAACAATTTTGACCAAAGTTGACTTTTTGGTCAAAAGTTAACCTATTTGGTCAATGGGTGGTCATTAGGTCAAAAATTTATTATTTTGACCAAAATTGACTTTTTGGTCAAAATTTGACTTATTGGGCAATGAGTTTGTCATTGGGTCAATCATTGACCATTTTGTCTAAAGTTGACTTTTTGGTCAGAGATTGACTTATTGGGTCAATAATTGGTCATTAATTCAAAAAATTGACTATTTTTTGTCATTAAGTCAAAAATTAACTATTTTGACCAAAATTAAATTTTTGGTCAAAAGTTGAGCTGTTGGGTCAACAGGGAGGTCATTATGTTAGAAGTTGACCATTTTGACTAAAATTAACTTTTTTTGTCAAAAGTTGACCTATTTTAGTCAAAAGTTAACTTATTGGTCAAAAGTTGACTTATCATTTGACCAAAATTGACTTTTTGGTCAAAAGTTGACTTATTAGATCGATTGGTGGTCATTCGATCAAAAATTAACTATTTTGACCAAAATTGACTATTTAGTCAAAAGTTGACTTATTAGATCGATGGGTTTGTCATTGGGTTAAGGATTGAATATTTTGACAAAAGTTGACTTTTTGGTCAGAGTAACTTATTGAGTGAATAATTGGTCATTAGATCAAAAATTAACTATTTTGACCAAAATTTACTTTTTGGTCAAAAATTGACCTATTGGGTCAAGGGGTTGGTCTTTCGGTCAATGGGGTGGTCATTGGGTCAGAAATTGATCATTTTGACCAAAGATTACTTTTGGTCAAAAGTTGACCTATTTTGACCAAAATTGAATTTTTGCTCAAAAGTTAACCTTTTGGGTTCAACGGTGTGGTCATTGAGTCAGATATTGACTATTTTGACCAAAGTTGACTTTTGGTCAAAAGTTGACCTATTTGGTCAACGAGTTGGTAATTGGGTCAAGAATTGACCATTTTGATCAAAGATGACTTTTTGGTCGAAAGTAAACTTGTTGGGTCGATGGGTTGGTCATTGGGTTAAAATTTGATCATTTTAAACAAAGTTGACTTTTTGGTCAAAAGTTGACATATTTGGTCAATGAGTTGGTAATTGGGTCAAGAATTAACTATTTTGGCCTAAGATGACTTTTTGGTCAAAAAATTGATCTATTGAGTCAGTGGGTTGGTCATTAAGTCAAAAATTGACCATTTTGACCAAAGTTGACTTTTTGTCCAAAAGTTGACCTTTTGGGTCAAAGGGTGGTCATTAGATCAAAAAATGACTATTTTGACTAAAATTGACTTTTTAGTCAAAAGTTGACCTATTGGTTAATGAGTTTGTCATTTGGTTAAGGATTGACCATTTTGACCAAAGTAGACTTTTTGTCAGAGATTGACTATTGGGTTAATAATCGGTCATTAATTCAAAAATAGAATACTTTGACCAAAATTGACTTTTTGTCAGAGATTGACCAATATTTTGACCAATGATTTGGGAATTAGGTCAGGGATTGATCATTTATATTTAATAGCTAAGTAAATTATAAATAAATAAATAAATATATATATATATATATATATATATATATAATATTATTTTTTATTTTAAATGTTTAAGTATAGTATATTATTTATAAATATAAATTAATTATAAAAATAATTAATAGTTAAATAAATTAGCAATAAAAAATATATATATTGTTATATATAAATATATATATATATATAATATTATTTTTTTATTTAAATATTTTAAATATAATATATTATTTATAAATATAATTTAATTATAAAAATATTTAATAATTAAAAAATTAAATATATATATATATATATATATATATATATATATATATATAGGTACATAAATATATATTTATATATATTATAAAATTTATTTAATATTATTTTTTTATTTTAAATATTTTAACTATAATATATTATTAATAAATATAATTTAACTATAAAATTATTTAATAGTAAAAAAATGATATATATATATATATATATATATATATATATTAATTGATTTAATATTATTTTTTAAAATATTTTAAGTATAGTATATTATTTATAAATATAATTTAATTATAAAAATATTAAATAGTTAAATAAATTATAAATAAATAAATATATATGTGTATGTATATATATATATTTATTTATATTTATGTAAAATTATTTTTTTTTATTTTAAATATTTTATGTATAATATATAATTCATAAAAATAATTTAATTATAAAAATATTTAATAGTTAAGTAAATTATAAATAAATATATATATATATAGGTATATATAAATATATAAATATATATATATATATATATATATATTATTTTATTTTAAATGTTTTAAATACGGTATATTATTTTTAAATATAATTTAATTATAAAAATAATTAATAATTAAAAAAAATTTAAGTAAATATATATATTCATATAATATTATTTTTTTATTTTAAATATTTTAACTATAATCTATTATTTATAAATATAATTTAACTATAAAAATTTTTAAATGTTAAATAAATTATAAATAAATAAATATATATATATATATTTAAATTTTTATAATATTATTATATTTTTTAAATAATTTAAGTACTGTATATTATTTATAAATATAATTTAATTTTAAAAATATTTAATAATTAAATAAATTATAAATAAATATATATATATAGGTGTATATAAATAAATAAATAAATAAATATATATATATATATATATATATATATATATATTTTCTTTTTAAAAGAAAGATCGTCTTATGGCTCCCAACGTGTTGATATCTTGTAAATGTTACAAAAAGAGGGGGGAGGTGAAGCTCTTAAATTGTCGTCCAGAAGGGTTTAACCTCCACGGTACAACTCGACGCCAAACAAAAGAGCAATCATTGTAGCAATAACAAAAAACACAGCAAGTTTAGTTTCATATCAAAAGGAACATAGCATGTAGCACGTCATGAATATCACAAGCACATTATTTAAAAATATAATTTAATTATAAAAATTTTTAATAGTTAAATGAATTATAAATAAATAAATATACATGCGTATAAATAAATAATATATATATATAATACTATTTTTTTATTATAAATTTTTTAAGTATAGTATATTATTTATAAATATAATTTAATTATAAAAATATTTAATAGTGAAATAAATTATAAAAAAATAAATAAATATATGTATATATATATATATATATATATATATATATATATTAAATATTTTAAGTATAATATATTATTTTTAAATAGAATTTAATTATAAAAATATGTAATAGTGAAATAAATTATAAATAAATAAATAAATATATGTATATATATATATATATATATATATTATTTATTTATTTATTTATTTATAATTTTTTGAACTATTACATATTTTTATAATTAAATTCTATTTTAAATATATATATATATATATATATATATATATTAAATATTTTAAGTATAATATATTATTTTTAAATAGAATTTAATTATAAAAATATGTAATAGTTCAAAAAATTATAAATAAATAAATAAATAAATAAATAAATAATATATATATATATATATATATATATATATATATTTATATATAAATTTATTTAATATTTTTTTATTTTAAATTTTTTATAAATATATTTAAATATATACATAGATATATATATACATATATATATTTATATAATATTTTTTTATTTTAAATATAATATATTATTTATAAATATAATTTATTTATAAAATTATTTAATAGTTAAAAAATGATAAATAAGCATATATATATATATATATATATATATATATATATATATATATATATATATATATGGTTGTCGAAAAAGCTCGGTGTTTGCGAACAGGTTCGTGTTTGGTTCGCCGAGAAGTTCATGTTCGATTCGTTCGTTAAGCAAATGAGACGAACACGAACAACTTTTTTGTTTGGTTTGTTAAACGAACCAAACACGAATAGTGATGTGTTCGTTCGTGTTCGGTTCGTTATTGTTCGAAATATAAAATAATTTAAATCAATTATATATAAAAAATTTATTATATTTTAAAAATAATTATATATTATAATAATTTGTCTTATTTTAAATAAATAAACTTCTATAAATTATAGTATATGATAAATTATTAATAACAATAATAATATTATAGTATTAATTATATTAATATAAATATTATAATATTATAATTAATATCTTATATTATATATTAAAATAAAACCCTAAACAAAATCTTAAACGCCTTATTCGGTTTGCTTCATTTTGAGGAAGTATGGATTACACGATATGTACGGAATACCTTATCGGTTTGCTTCATTTTGAGGAAGTATGCTATCAAAGCTAGGACTGTCAAAAAAACTCATTGTTCGCAAACAGTTCGTGTTCAGTTTGCTAGGAAGTTCATGTTCGATTCATTCGATAAGAATACGAGGCGAACTCGAACAACTTTTTTTGTTCGGTTTGTTAAACAAACCAAACAAGAACAGTGATGTGTTCGAACATTTCAAACACGAACACTAGCTCTATTTGTTTGTGTTCGGTTCTTTTACACCCCTATATATATATATATAATATTATTTTTTTATTTTAAATATTATAAGTATAGTAAATTATTTTTAAAATGCAGGGTACAACAGATGTCAGACAGATCATTGTTACTATGTCAGACATTTTGACAATTAGTATATTAATTTACTGTCGTATGTGGATGACATGCTTATTGGAGGGGACAATATTGATAAGATCAATAATTTGAAAAAGCAGATGTCAAAGTACTTTGCAATGAAAGATTTGAGAGCTACAAAGCAAAGTCTAGGAATGAGGATTGTCAGAGAAAGATTCAGAGACAGGTTGAGACTTTTAGAGGTTGAGTTTGTGAAAAAGGTACTCAATATGTTTGATATAGACAAGGCCAAACAAGTTGGCACACCTATGAGCAATCACTTCAGACTCAACAAGAATCAGTTACCCAAGTTAGAGGACAAGCGAGACCACGTGAGTGAGGTTCCTTACGCCTCAGTTATAGGTTAAATTATGTATGTTATGGTTTGCAAAAGACCAGATGTTGCCCAATGTAGTGAGAGTTGTGCGTAGATACATAAGTAACCCAAAGAAGGAACATTGGAAAACTGTGAAGTGGATCTTGAGATATCTAAAGGGCTCTACAGAAACTTGCTTGTGTTTCTCAGAAAAACGTTTAGAGGCACTAGGCTACGTTGATGCTGATCTAGTTGGAGATATTGATAATAGAAGGAGTACTACGGGGTATGTTTATACTTTTTGTGGCACTACAGTGATATGAGGCTCTAATCTACAGAAAAAAGTTTCTTTGTCTACCACAAAAATTAGGCATATTACAGTGTCAGAGGTTGCAAATGAGATGATATGACTACAAGACTTCTTGGAGGAATTGGGTAAAAATAATCGAAATGGCACTCGCGATTGATGGTTAAATCGTCATATTCCTTGCCAAGAATCCAACATTTCAATCCAGGACTAAACACATTCAGATCAGGTATCACTTCATTCAATCATTGTTAGAAGACGGACAGTTGCTGTTGACCTCATTTTTGATGAGGTCTTTTGCTTCTCTCTTTAGTACTTAGGATCTAGCCTTAGGCTTTTACTTTGACTAATCTTAGAGGACTAGAAGTGGACCCCACCCTTTAGAAAGTTCAAACACCTCTTTACTCCCTGCAAACCCCACAAGCTTGATTGTAGACCCCTAATCACCTAGAGGGTTGAAATCAAATGTGGAGGTTTAAAGGATGAGTTCCTATAGGACTTCTTGGCCTTAGGAATACCACCAGGTGGCACGGTCCGGTGAGGGTTGACTTGCACATACACTACACTCTCACACACATTCCAAGTCCTAAAACCACACTCTCACCCAACTTGACTTCCGACTCATGTAGGTAATTCATATGGATGGTCTTTAACCTATAAGCCCCTGGCTAAGAGGGTTAAGAACAACATAGTGAATGCCTCAAATGAGTCCTCTCATGGCTCATATAGGCTTAATATGGTTTCATGGATCAACCAAAGTGATTTTACTCAAATTTGATCAATCATCATTTTTCCAAAATTTCAATTTTTGACCCCCGGTGCCCTATACCCGCTATACCTACCAAAAGCCCTCGGAACTACCCAAAATTTACAAAATCACCTAAATTACCCAAAATTCCTCAAAATCAATCCTAAACATTTCCCCCCACTCAAATTGATCATCCATAGCCAAAAATACAAAAAAATTCCAAAAGTACCCCCCAATACCCTCCAAATACCCAAAATGCCCTTCTTAGCCCAAAAATCCAAAAATTCAGAAAATTTCCAAAAAATTCCCAAAAATCCCAAATATTGCCAATTTCATTTTGTTCAACTATACCATGGGCTAATTTTGACAATTTACCCCTCGTTTACCAAAACACCCAATTTGGCCAATTTTAAACCCAAGTGAACCCAATGTCAAACCAAACCACCCCAATTGACCTTAATTTTGGTCCAATTCAATTCTAAACTTCAAATAAACATTCCCAATATCAATTTAGACCAAATCCAACTCCAATTTGGTTGAAATTTGGGCCCAATTTCAATTTGAAGCCTAAGACCCAATTTTGGCCCATGACCTAAACCTAGCCAAAACCTAGGCCAACTCAACCCCAATTGGCCCCAAATCTTTTCTAAAGCCTTCCTAACATCCCCATAAACAAAAAACTAACTTTATTTGCCCAAAATTTGAACCTAAACTCCACCCAAACCTAACCCAAAACCAAAATCCTTTAAATTGACCTAAGCCCAAACCTAACCCAATTGGGCCCAAATCCCAAAATTAGAGCCCAACCAAAGTTGGAAACTCTCTGTTACACTCCCATGAACATTTCTTAACATTAATTTTACATCAAATCCAACTTTTGCCTAACCTTAACCCAAGTTAGCCCAATTTGGCCCCTTTAACTAAAAAGCCCAAATTAAACCCAATTCAATTCAAAATCACTTCACACTTATTCCAAACCACTCATGACACATACCTAAACCAATTGCAACATTTATTTGACATGGTCCTTCACAAAATTTTTGTCCAAAAGCCCATCCTAAAATCCAAAAGCCCACTTCCCTAAATCACTTTAAAAGCCCACCCAAGACCATTTCAAAAGCCCAAGTTTTCAATCCAAAGTCCACATGACATTTCTCTACATCATCCATTTAATCAAAATCACCCCTAAGTTTCAAAATCTTCATTAAACCATTCTAAATAAAGCTTCATCCAAATTTCCACCAAAATATCCAAAATCCTTAAAATCCATTTTTATGAAATTGACCAAACTTTTTCCAAGCCAAATGTGAGCCATTGAGGCATGTACAAGCCACATGGAAGCCATGGAAGCCACTTTCCACCTCACCAAGCCATTAATCGCAAGAAGAGGGGACTCTTTCCTAATCCTTCATTAAGCCCTTTTACCCATATTCTAGTCACACTCTAAACCATGCTTAGCCACCTCACCATGGATGGAGACTTCACCACTCCAATTCAACTGACCTAAATGATACCCTAAGCCCAAAGCCAGGTCATGGGAGGGTGCACCAAACCCAAATCCATGCCTTTGACCATACTAAACCCAAAATAGCCTTCCCCCCATTCCATTTCAATTGAACTCCTTTACACATGTCAAACTCCGATTGACTTCACCAAATTCGACCCCCGACCAATCGACTCGGATGGTGACCCATGCTCAGCGAGGCCAGCCACCACAGCCGCCGGAAAACACTATGGCCGAGAGCTCCATGTGAGCCAAAAAATTCGATTCTCCTTGCTTAGCTATCCCAACCCTAGTGGACACCAGAGCTCTTCTTCTCCTCCCCTGAGCAGCTGATCCCAGCCTCCAATTGCCCCTAGGAAGCCTTCCAGCCATGCCTATTTAAACACCACCACCTCTAGACCAAACAAGGAGAAGAACCAGACCTTAAGGAAACTCTGTCAAAATTGCTCCAGGACCTTCTCCTAACCCAGAGTAGTTGATCCCTAGTGTTCCTTTGCCTTAATCCTCATTAACATAGCTCAATTTTTGAGTTGAAAATCCACCCAAAAAACAGGACACTTCACCACAGTGAGCCAATCTCCAAATTGATTGGTCCTACACCTTCACCAGACCAAGAGGAGAAGTTCCCTAGCAAAAGCCCCCTCACCAGGCTAGCCATTGCTTCCAACCACCAAGCTTTGTGATAGGCCTTGGTCACTTTCATACTTGGACAATTCCCCAGAACCAGAGACTTCATCTAGAGCTTGTCTGGACTCAATAGAAGGTGACACAACTCTTAGATCCAAGCTTCACTTCTCTGAGCAAAGGTATGAACTCACTCTTCCTCCCGAGCTTCCAGCGAATCTCCATTTTTTTAGGTTAATTTCATAGCCTATAAACGATATGGATGTATTCGTCTCTTCAAGACGAATCCATAGAGCATAAGAACACGAAAATTCATTAAGAATCGAGTGAGATCTTAGGGTTTTAGTGTGGAGGGTCACGGGTGCACACCAGTCGTAAATGATGACCAGGAGCCGTTGGATCGCGCGTGTATCGAGCGGACGGTCGAGATCAAGCTGGATAGTGCAATGGTACATGAATCGCGGACCCCTGGAGAGCTGAGTCAGATGGCGGCGCCGAATCACAGCGCGACGTATGGGCTTTCAGAGCTGCCGAGGTTGACGCAGCGCCGCGTGGATAAGTAGGAAATTAGGGTATTTTTTTTAATTATATAAATACTAGAACTTCAAAAATTCATATCTTTGCATAGAAAAATCACAAAAATAAAATAAAAATACCCTCTTGCTCAGTGAACAGAGGAGAATAATGTGGAAAAGAAATCAAGTTAATTGGATGAGTATTTTATTTTTAATAATTTATTTACTATTTTTAATGTTTTGATTCTCCATTTGCATAGATAATTCACCATGACATGAGAACATAGGGCTTTTGAAGCCTCTGATCTTGGGAACATTCCTTGAATTTTTCAAGGTCAGAGGTCATCTCTGTGAAAAGTTATTGAATTTTCAAGTTCATGTCACTGTTTTAGGTATTTTAATTCCAATAATTAGCTTGTTGTAAAATAAATTCTAGAAAAATTTGGTGATGTTCCTTAGGACTAGAGGACCCTATGAAAAATATTTTGAGTTAATTCATTCATAATAACCTTAATTGGCCTAAACCCCTAAAATGGAATTTGAATTAATTAGGGTTAACCAGAGATCAAATTGACTTGAAAATAATTCTCCACTGATCTTTAGGATTAGAGGAACCTCACATAAAATTTTGAAATCAATTGGACTTGATTAGCCCCACCAAATGGGTTGATTAAGCCTCATAAGCAAAATGGAACTTAAAGAATTCATAACTCCAAAAATACTTTCTAAAAATTCACAAAAATGATTTTGGAGCTTCTCTGATATTAGGGGAGTTCAGGAATATTAAAATTGGAATTTTCTAAAAAAGTTTATTTTTCACAATATTTTAATATTTTAATAATTAAAAAAATAATAAAAATCATAAAAATATTAAAAATCATAAAAATGTCACATTTTGACTCCTAATAACTTAGGAACAAACCAAATATTTTTCCTAAGTCCCTAGGGTAAGATATTGAATTTTAAAGGCTTAATGTAATTTTTAATATTAAAAAATGAATTTTCAACATTTTTTCACTAAAATAATTCTAATAAATCAAAAAAATCAAAACATTATAAAATTTGTTTCTTTGGACTCCATGAGGTCAGAGAAATTTAAGAAAAATATAAAATCCATTTTTCAACTTTAATTTTATTTTATAATTAATTAATACTCTAAAAATCAAAATAATTATAATAAATAAAATATAATTCAATAAATCACCAAAATTGGTCCAAGTGGTCCTCTAGTCATTAGGAACATCGCATAATTTTTTTAAGGATAGAAACCTTTCCTTTGTCATGTTGTTGAATTTTCTTTGAAAACACTTATTTTCTAATAAAAATAATTATATAAATAAATTAAATTCAGCAAAATCACATTTTCTCCTCTAATGTCTTAATTGATATGTGTGTGAGGTGACATAAAAATTTCAAATTCATTTGAGCTCAATTTAGTGAGTTATGAAATAAATAAGCTTAAAAGGGCATAAAGGTAATTAAAAATTTTAACCCTTAATTAAAACTTTAGGTTTAATCAAAATGGGGGGTAAAATATTTGATTTTAACTTTCTCTTGGATGATTGAAACTTAGGGAAATTAAGGGGTAGAAGCCTATTAAACACTTTAAAAATATCAAAAATGAAACTTTAATTAATTAAATAATTTAAATTTTGGAAAGAATATATTTAAATTTGGGTTATTAAAATAGGGATATTATTAAAAGGATATTTATTCTTTAATTTAAAAAATCCCTAAATAAATCACTTTAATAATATTTAGTTCCTAATTAAGAATTAAAATAATAATCCAAATTAACAATTAAAATTAAACTAAAATTAAAATTAAATTAAATTTAAATTAAATAAAAATAAAAATTAAAATTAAAATTAAAATTAAAATTAAAATTAAAATTAAAATTAAAATTAAAATTAAAATTAAAAATTAAAATTAAATTAAAAATTAAAGTTAAATTAAAATTAAAAATGAAACTAAAATTAAATTAAAATTAAATTAAAATTAAACTAAAATTAAATTAAAATTAAATTAAAGTTAAATTAAAATTAAATTAAAATTAAATTAAAATTAAATTAAATTAAATTTAAATTAAAGTCAAATTGAATTAAAATAAAAAAAATCATCTAACAACAAACCTAAATGAAATCATTAATAATTAAGTCTAAAATAATTCGAACACTATTCCAAACTTAAAATTACTAATTAAAACCTCATAATTAAATTAAAACACTTTAAACCATTAACTCAAACTTTTAAGAATTCTCGATAAACCAACTTGCCCTTAAAACGCTTTAATTATTATAACTATTAAATAGAGTATTAAGTGAGATGTCACTTCATTCATCAGGTAATCAAATACCTAAGTTCACTGAGCATGAAACATAATTTAACTAAACTCCTGGATGATTAACTCACTTGTGCAATTAAATTTACTTGGACTCAAAACAATCCCAGAAATATTGAAAAGATGTTTAGGACTCGTCCTAAGCACTTCCTCAATATGAAGGGATGTTTTAGAAGAACAACTGAATCTAATTGTTCTTTGATGAAGAAAATCATCCTTAAATCAAACCAAGAACCTAGACGTCATAGGAGATGACTAGTTATAGGATTAGGAATTTGGTAGACAACCAAAACCCTTTCCTTAGCTTTACTTAGGTATCTATTGAAACATTTAAATGCCTTAACATGTGTTTTAAGTGCAGCTTGGGATGACGGGAAGACCCTCTAGGTACACTTTTATTTTTATTGCAATTTACTTACATGCACTGTACTTTACTTTTCTTGCATGTTAAATAAAACTGTTGCATGAAAACCAAAACCTTTAGGGTAGTCTCCGAACTGAAACCAAAACTAAATTAAAAGTCATTGCAAGATAAAATTCATCGCCACAACATTCGAAAATATAAAATAACTCAAAATTTAATCACAAACAGAACAATAAAACTACAATCACAACTAAATTAAAATGTCTCATTGAATGATCGGGAATACCTCGGATGATGTAACCCGCGTGTTGCTAACGGGATTTCCACGGTCTAAATGAAAGTGTGGAACTCATTCGGTTGAGTTTAGCAAATTCATACGGACTAAGTGAATTCGATGAAAATAACGGTGCGGGGATGACGGAACAGTGGGATCTTAATCGGTTCTATTTAATCAACTTTAAGATTTATTTTAATTAAAATATTAAAAACACTTGGATTTTAAGATTTTCTCTACACCAAAACACTTCTCTCATCTCCTGATTTATGACTTCTAAAACTAAACCTCTGCAACAACAAGGAGCTCGGAGCATGGTGGGCAGCTCGGTCATCGTCACCAGCAAAACTCGGATCTACTTCAGCAAAGCTTTCTTAGAATTAAATAACCAAGCCAAAGGACTTCGAGGTAGTTTGCCTAGTGCAACATAAATCCTTAACCTTTTCGTTAGGCATTTACATAATCATGTTATGTAAATTAAGCCCTAACCGGTCTTAGGACTCCGAGGTAGTCGTTTGATACGACATAAACCCTCACATCTTCAAGGCTATTTGTATGATTGTGTCATACGAATATAAGTCCTAATTAATTAAAACGAGCGAGATGAAACATTAAATGAATTCCCAATTGAAGCGAAGCAATAGGATAGTTTGAGAAGTTGCAGATTCTTCTTGGATCCTCAACTTCTCATATTTTTCTTCCTTTGAACTCCTAAAATAAATTGTTCCAAATTTGATACATTCCCTATTGAAATTTCCAAAATTCAATCCTTTGAAAACCTTAAACTTTGAAATTCTTGAGAGAAAAACCACTAATCATTATTGAGAGTTTTCTTAAATGATTCTCATCATTTAAGATGTAATTAACTATAGGGGCTTGCCCTTATAGGGAACTTTAAGAACCCGAGTAATATAAACCACGCTTAATTCCTTATTATTAAGCGGGGGAACTTCGTCGGCTTATAAAATTGGTTCGCAAACCAAACGGATGTCACAAATCTTCTAGTTTATTTAATCGAGCCCCATCATCAAGCAGTGTGTCTATTCTTTGGGATAGATACACGGTTTGTGGTGTGGTGCTCGTTTATATAAACTACTTGGGAAGTGAGATTGGTTTGATTTCATATCTTAAAATTTTCAAACTTAAAAATTATTTTCAAAATCAAATGTTACTTTCTAAATTATATATAAATCAAATTTAAAATCTAAAATTCGGCTGACAATTTCGTTAGGCGACCCCCTTTTCAAAATAAAACACACAACACTAAAAATAAGCCATACGATTCGTTACTTAAGAAAATTTTTGGAAGCAAGAACCGTGCTTGATAATATATATATAAATTTATATAATATTATTTTTTTATTTAAAGTATTTTAAGTAAATTATATTATTTATAAATATAATTTAATTATAAAGTTAACTTTTTGGTCAAAATTTAACCAATTTGGCAGCGGGTTAGTCATTGGGTCAAAAATTGACCATTTTGACCAAAGTTGACTTTTTGGTCGAAAGTTGACTATTTGGTTAATGGTGGGTCATTAGGTCGAAATTTGATTATTTTGACCAAAATTAACTTTTTGGTCGAAGGTTGACTTATTGAGATCGATGGGTTAATTATTAGGTCAAGGTTTGACCATTTTGACTAAAGTTGACTTTTTGGTCAAAAGTTAACATATTGGGTCAATGGGTTGGTCATTGGGTTAGAAATTGACCATTTTAACTAAAGTTTACTTTTTGGTCAAAAGTTCACCTATTGGGTCAATGAGTTTGTCATTGGGTTAAAGATTGACCATTTTGACCAACGTTGACTTTTTTGTCAGAAATTGGCTTAGTGGGTCCATTATTGGTCATTTGGTCAAAAATTGACTATTTTGACCAAAATAAAATTTTTTGTCAAAAGTTAACCCATTGGGTCAATGGGGTGGTCATTGGATCAGGAATTGACCGTTTTGACCAAAGATGACTTTTTGTCAAAAGTTGACCAGCTTGGTCAATGGGTTGGTCATTGGGCAAGAATAGACCATTTTGACCAAAATTGACTTTTTGGTCAGAGATTGGCTTACTGGGTTAATAATTGTTCATTAGGTCAAAAATTAGTTATTTTGACCAAAATTAATTTTTGGTCGAACGTTGACCTACTTGGGTCGATGTGTTGGTCGTTGGGTCAAAAATTGATCATTTTGACCAAAGTTGACTTTTTGGTCAAAAGTTGACCTATTGGGTCAATGGGTTGGTCATTGTGTCAAGGATTGATCATTTTGAACATAGTTGACTTTTATTTCAGATATTGACTTATTGGGTCTAAAATTAGTCATTAAGTCAAAAATTGATTATTTTGACCAAAATTAATTTTTTTCTCAAAAGTTTACCCATTGGGTCAACGGGGTGGCATTTTGTCAGAAATTGACCATTTTGACCAAAGTTTACTTTTTGGTAAAAAGTTGACCTATTTGGTCAATGAGTTAGTATTTGGGTCAAGATTTGACCATTTTGATTGAAGAAAACTTTTTAGTCGAAATTTGATATATTGGGTCGACGTGTAGGTCATTGGGTCAAAAATTGACCATTTTGACCAAAGTTGACTTTTTGGTCAAAAGTTGACCTATTGGGTTAATGGGTGGTCATTAGGTCAAAAATTGATTATTTTGACTAAAATTGACTTTTTGGTCAAAAGTTGTCCTGTTGGGTCGATGTGTTTGTCATTGGGTGATGGATTGATTATTTTGACAAAAATTAACTTTTTGGTCAGAGATTGACTTATTTGGTTGATCGTTAGGTCAAAAATTGACTATTTTGACCAAGATTGAATTTTTGGTCAAAAGTTAACCCATTAGGTCAACGGGGAGGCCATTAGGTCAGAAATTGACCATTTTGACCAAACTTGACTTTTTGGTCAAAAGTTAGCATATATTGGCCAATGTGTTTATAATTGGATCAAGAAGTTGACCATTTTTACCAAAGATGACTTTTTTGGTCAAAAGATGACCTATTGGGTCAATGGGTTGGTCATTGGGTAAAAAATTGTCCATTTTGACCAAAGTTGACTTTTTGGTCAAAAGTTGACCTATTGGGTCAAAGGGTGGCCATTTGGTCAAAAATTGACTATTTTAACTAAAATTGGCTTTTTGGTCAAAAGTTGACTTATTGGGTCTATGGGTTTGCCATTGGATAAATGATTGACCATTTTGACTAAAGTTGACTATTTGGTTAGAGAGTAACTTATTGGGTCAATAATTGGTCATTAATTTAAATTTTTTTTATTTTGATCGAAATTGACTTTTTTGGTCAAATGTTGACCTATTAGGCCAATGGGTTAATCATTGGGTCAAGGATTGATCATTTTGACCAAAGTTGACTTTTTGGTCAAAAGATGTCTATTGGATCGATGGGTTAGGCATTAGGTCGAAGATTAACCATCTTGACTAAAGTTGACTTTTTGGAAAGAGATTGGTTTCTTGGGTCGAAAATTGGTCGATACGTAATTAGTTATTTTAATCAAAATTAACTTTTTGGTCAAAGTTGACATATTGGGTCGATGGGTTGGTCATTGGGTTAAGGATTGAAAATTTTGACCAAAGTTATCTTTTAGTCGAAATTTGACTATTTAGGTCAATGAGGCGGTCAGTAGATCAAAAATTGATAATTTTGAGCAAAATTGACTTTTTGGTCAAAAGTTAACCTATTGGGTCAATAGGTTAGTCATTGGGTTAAGGATTAACTATTCTTTCCAATGTTGACTTTTTAGTCAAAAGTTAACAAATTGGGTCAATGGGTTGGTCATTGGATGAAGGATTGACCATTTTCACCAAAGTTGACTTTTAGGTCATTGTGTCGAGAAATAGACCATTTTGACCGATTTGACTTTTTGGTCGAAAGTTGACCTTTTGGGTGAGCGGGTGGTTATTAGGTCGAAAAATGCCGATTTAGACCAAAATTAGCTTTTTGTTTAAAAGTTGACTATTAGGTTGATAATTGGCGATTATGTAAAAAAATTACTTATTTTGACCAAAATTAACTTTTGGGACAAAAGTTGATCTATTAGGTCGGTGGGTTGGTTATTGGGTCGAGGATTTACCATTTTGACCAGAAGTTATCTTTTTGTTGAAGGTTGACATGTTGGGTCGATGTGTTTGTCATTGGGTCGAGGATTGATAATTATTACGAAGTTCACTTATTAGATCGGAGATTTACTTATTGGGTCGATAATAGGTCATTATGTCGAAAATTATACATTTTGACCTAAAAGTTGACTTTTCGGTCAAATTTGACCAATTTAGTCAATGAGTTGATCATTGTGCAAAAAATTGACCATTTTGACCAAAGTTGATTTTTTGGTCAAAAGTTGACCTATTTGGTCAATGGGTGGTCATTAGGTCAAAATTTGACTATTTTGACCATAATTGACTTTTTGGTACAAATTTAACTTATTGGGCAATGGGTTTGTCATTGGGTCGATCATTGACCTTTTTGTCGAAGTTGACTTTTTGGTCGAGAGATTGACTTATTAGATTGATAATTGGTCATTAATTCGAAAAATTGATTATTTTGGTCATTAGGTCGAAAATTAATTATTTTGACCAAAATTAAATTTTTGGTCAAAAGTTGAGCCATTAGATCAACGGAGAGGTCATTATGTCGAAGTTGACCATTTTGACTAAAATTAACTTTTTGGTCGAAAGTTGACTATTTTGATCAAAAGTTGACTTATTGGTCAAAAGTTGACTTATCATTTGACCAAAGTTGACTTTTTGGTCAAAAGTTGACTTATTGGGTCAATTGGTGGTCATTCAGTCAAAAATTGACTATTTTGACCTAAATTGACTAATTGGTCAAAAGTTGACCTATTTGGTTAATGGGTTAGTCATTGGGTTAAGGATTGAATATTTTGACCAAAGTTGACTTTTTGGTCAGAGATTAACTTATTTAGTGAATAATTGGTGATTAGATAAAAAATTAACTATTTTGACCAAAATTTACTTTTTGGTCAGCTTCCGTCAATAGTTGGTCATTTGGTCAAAAATTGACTATTTTGACCAAAATTGACTTTTTGTTAAAAATTTAACTTATTGGGCAATGAGTTTGTCATTGGGTCAATCATTGACAATTTTGTCCAAAGTTGACTTTTTGGTCAGAGATTGACTTATTGGGTCAATAATTGGTCCTTAATTCAAAAAATTGATTATTTTGATCATTAGGTCAAAAATTAATTATTTTGACAAAATTTAATTTTTTGTCAAAAGTTGAGCCATTGAGTAAACGGAGAGGTCATTATGTCAGAAGTTGACCATTTTGACTAAAATTAACTTTTTTGGTCAAAAGTTGACCTATTTTGGACAAAAGTTGACTAATTGGTCAAAAGTTGACTTATCATTTGACCAAAGTTGACTTTTTGGTCAAAAGTTGACTTATTGGGTCAATTGATGGTCATTCAGTCAAAAATTGACTATTTTGACCTAAATTGACTATTTGGCCAAAAGTTGACCTATTTGGTTAATGGGTTAGTCATTAGGGTTAAGGATCGAATATTTTAACCAAAGTTGACTTTTTGGTCAGAGATTAACTTATTTAGTGAATAATTGGTGTTTAGATCAAAAATTACTTATTTTGACCAAAATTTACTTTTTGGTTAAAAATGGGTTGGTCTTTAGGTCAATGGGGTGGTCATTGGGACAGAAATTGGCCATTTTGACCAAACATTACATTTTGGTCAAAAGTTGACCTATTTTGACCAAAATTGAATTTTTTGTCAAAAGTTAACCTATTGGGCCAACAAAGTGGTCATTGGGTCAAATATTGACTATTTTGACCAAAGTTGACTTTTGGTCAAAAGTTAACCTATTTGGTCAATGAGTTGGTAATTGGGTCAAGAATTAACCATTTTGACCGAAGATGACTTTTTAGTTAAAAAGTTGATATATTGGGTCAGTGGGTTGTTCATTGTGTCAAAAATCGACAATAATTAGGTCAAGAATTAACCATTTTGACCGAAGATGACTTTTTAGTTAAAAAGTTGATATATTGGGTCAGTGGGTTGGTCATTGTGTCAAAAATTGACAATTTTGACCAAAGTTTACTTTTTGTTCGAAAAGTTGACTGTTAGGTCGAAGGGTGGTCATTAGGTCAAAAAATGACTATTTTGACCAAATTGACTTTTTGGTCAAAAGTTGACCTATTTGGTTAATGAGTTTGTCATTGGGTCAAGGATTGACCATTTTAACCAAAGTTGACTTTTTTGTCGGAGATTGACTATTGAGACAATAATTGGTCATTAATTCGAAAATAGTCTATTTTGACCAAAATTGACTTTTTCGTTAAAGGTTGACCTATTAGTCCCGATGGTTTGGGCATTAGGTCAGATATTGATCATTTATATTTAATAGTTAAGTAAATTATATATATATATATATAATATTATTTTTTATTTTAAATGTTTTAAGTATACTATATTATTTATAAATATAATTTAATTATAAAAATAATTAATAATTAAAAAAATTATAAATAAAAAAATATAAATAAGTATATATATATATATGAATTTAGGTTATATTATTTTTTTATTTTAAATGTTTTAAGTATAGTATATTATTTATAAATAGAATTTAATTATAAAAATATATAATAATTAAAAAATTATATATATATATATATAGTATTATTTTTTTATTTTAAATGTTTAAAGTATAATATATTATGTATAAATATAATTTAATTATAAAAATATTTAATAATTAAATAAATTATAAATAAATAAATAAATAAATAAATATATATATATATATATATTTAATATTATTTTTTATTTTAAATATTTTAAGTATAGTATATTATTTATAAATATAATTTAATTATAAAAATATTTCATAGTTAAATAAATTATAAATAAATAAATATAGGTATATTTAAATAAATTTATTTAATATTATTTTTTATTTTAAATATTTTAAGTACGAGTATATTTTTCTAAATATAATTTAATCATAAAAAATATTTAATAGTTAAATAAATTATAAATAAATAAATTTATATATATATATATACACACACACACACACACACACATAATGACCAATTAATGACCAAAATTGGTCATTAGGTCAAAAATTGACTATTTTAATCAAAATTAACTTTTTGGTTAAAGTTGACATATTGGGTCAATGGATAGGTCATTGAGTTAAGGATTGACAATTTTGACCAAAGTTGTCTTTTGGTCAAAATTTGACCAATTTAGGTCAATAAGGCGATGAGTAGATAAAAAATTGACAATTTTGAGCAAAATTAACTTTTTGGTCAAAAGTTGACCTATTGGGTCAATAGGTTGGTCATTGGGTCGAGGATTAACTATTTTGGCCAAAGTTGACTTTTTAGTCCAAATTTAACAAATTGGGTCAATGGGTTGGTCATTGGATGAAGGATTGACCATTTTCACCAAAGTTTACATTTAGGTCATCGTGTTAGAAATTGACCATTTTGACCCAATTTGACTTTTTAGTCAAATGTTGACTTTTGGGTCAATGAGGTGGTCATTAGGTCAAAAATTACCAATTTTGACCAAAATTGGCTTTTTTGTTCAAAAGTTAACCTATTGGGTCAATAATTGGCAATTATGTAAAAAATTTACTATTTTGACCAAAATTGACTTTTTGGACAAAAGTCGATCTATTGGGTCGGTGGGTTGGTTATTGGGTCAAGGATTTACCATTTTAACCAAAGTTATCTTTTTGTTCAAAGGTTGACATGTTGGGTCAATGGGTTTGTCATTGGGTTAAGGATTGATAATTATGACCAAAGTTGACTTTTTGGTTAGAGATTTACTTATTGGGTCAATAGTTGGTCATTAGTTCAAAAATTGACTATTTTGACCTAAAAAGTTTACTTTTCAGTCAAAATTTGACCAATTTAGTCAATGGGTTGACGATGGGTCAAAAATTGACCATTTTGACCAAAGTTGACTTTTTGGTCAAAAGTTGACTGTTTGGTCGATGGGTGGTCATTAGGTCAAAAATTGACTATTTTGACCAAAATTGACTTTTTGGTCAAAATTTGACTTATTGGGCAATGGGTTTGTCATTGGGTCAATCATTGACCATTTTGTCCAAGGTTAACTTTTTGGTTAGAGATTGACTTATTTGGTCAATAATTGGTCATTAATTCAAAAAATTGACTATTTTTGTCATGAGGTCAAGAATTAATTATTTTGACCAAAATTAAATTTTTGGTCAAAAGTTGAGCCATTCGGTCAACGGGGAGGTCATTATGTAAGAAGTTGACCATTTTGACTAAAATTAACTTTTTTGGTCAAAAGTTAATCTATTTTGGTCAAAAGTTGACTTATCATTTGACCAAAGTTGACTTTTTGGTCAAAAGTTGACTTATTGGGTCAATTCGTGGTCATTCAGTCAAAAATTGAATATTTGACCAAAATTGACTATTTGGTCAAAAGTTGACCTATTGGGTCAATGGGTTTGTCATTGGGTTAAGGATTGAATATTTTGACCAGAGTTGACTTTTTGGTCAGAGATTAACTTATTGAGTAAATAATTGGTCATTAGATCAAAAATTAACTAGTTTGATCAAAATTTACTTTTCGCTAAAAACCCGACCTAATGGGTCAATGGGTTGGTCTTTGGGTCAATGGGGTGGTCATTGGGTCAGAAATTGGCCATTTTGATCGAAGATTAGTTTTTGGTCAAAAGTTGACCTATTTTGACCAAAATTGAATTTTTTGTTAAAATTTAACCTATTGGGTCAACGGGGTGGTCATTGGGTAAGATATTGACTATTTTGACCAAAGTTGACTTTTGGTCAAAAGTTGACCTATTTGGTCAATGAGTTGGTAATTGAATCAAGAATTGACCATTTTGCCAAAGATGACTTTTTGGTCAAAGGTAGACCTATTGGGTCAATGGGTTGGTCATTGGGTTAAAAATTGACCATTTTGACCAAAGTTGACTTTTTGGTCAATAGTTGACCTACTTGGCCAATGAGTTGGTAATTGGGTCAAGAATTGACCATTTTGATCAAAGATGATTGTTTGGTCAAAAAGTTGATCTATTGGGTCAGTGGGTTGGTCATTGTGTCAAAAATTGACCAAAGTTGACTTTTTGTTCAAAAGTTGACCTGTTGGGTCAAAGGGTGGTCATTATGTCAAAAAATGACTATTTTGACCAAAATTGACTTTTTGGTTAAAAGTTGACCTATTTGGTTAATGAGTTTGTCATTGGGTCAAGGATTGATCATTTTGACCAAAGTTGACTTTTTTGTCAGAGATTGACTATAGGGTCAATAATTGGTCATTAATTCAAAAATAGATTATTTTGACCAAAATTAACTTTTTTGTCAAAGTTGACCTATTGTGCTAATGGTTTGGGCATTCGGTCATGGATTGATCATTTATATTTAATAGTTAAGTAAATTATAAATATATATATATATATATATATATATATTTACATATATATATATATTTATTTATTTATATAATATTATTTTTTTATTTTAAATGTTTTAAGTATAGTATATTATTTATAAATATAATTTAATTATAAAAATAAGTAATAATTAAATAAATCATAAATAAAAAAATATATACGACTATATATATATATATATATATATATATATATATATATATATATATATATATATAAATTTATATTATATTATTTTTTTATTTTAAATGTTTTAAGTATAGTATATTATTTATAAATATAATTTAATTATAAAAATATTTATTAATTAAATACATTATAAATAAAAATATATATATAGTTATATATATATATATATATATATATATATGTATATTTTAAAGTATAGTTTATTATCTATAAATATAATTTAATTATAAAAATATTTAATTATAAAACTATTTAATAATTAAATAAATTGTAATTAAAAAATATATATTTATATAATATTATTTTTTTATTTTAAATATTTTAAGTATAATGTATTATTAATAAATATAATTTAATTATAAAATTATTTAATAGCTTAAAAAGATAAATAAATATATAAATATAAAAAACAAAAAATAAACAAATATATATTTTTTTATATTAAATATTTTAAGTATATTATATTATTTATAAATTTAATTTTATTATAAAAATATTTAATAATTAAATAAATTATTAAATAAATATTATTTTTTAATTTTAAATGTTTTAAGTATAGTATATTATTTATAAAGATAATTTATTTATAAAAATATTTAATAATTAAATAAATTACAAATAAAAATATATATATGTATATATAAATATATATATATATATATATATATTTATTTAATATTATTTTTTATTTTAAATATTTTATGTATAGTATATTATTTATAAATTTAATTTAATTATAAAAATGTTTAATAGTTAAATAAATTATAAATAAATAAATATATATGTGTATATATAAATATATATATTTATATATATAAATATTAATATAATATTATTTTTTATTTTAAATAATTTAAGTATAATATATTATTTTTAAATATAGTTTAATTATAATAAAATTTAATAGTTAAAAAAATTATGCATATATATATATATAATATTTTTTTATTTTAAATGTTTTAAGTATAGTATATTATTTATAAATATAATTTAATAATTAAATAAATTATAAATAAAAAATATTGGGTAAATGGGTTTGTCATTGGGTCAAGGATTACCATTTTGATCAAAGTTCACTTTTTGGTCAGAGATTAACGTATTGGGTCAATAATTGGTCATTAATTTAAAAATTGACTATTTTGACCAAAATTAGATTTTTGGTCAAAAGTTGACTTATTGGGTCAATGGGGTTGTCATTGGATCAATGATTGACCATTTTGACCAAAGTTAACTTTTTGGTCAGAGATTGACTTATTGGGTCATTTATTCAAAAAATTTTTATTTTGACCAAAATTAACTTTTTGGTTAAATGTTGACCTATTAGGCCAATGGGTTGGTCAATTGGTCAAGGATCGACCATTTTGACCAAAGTTGACTTTTTGGTCAAAAGATGACCTATTAGGTCAATGGGTTGGGCATTAGGTCAAAGATGAACTATCTTGGCAAAAGTTAAATTTTTGTTCAGAGATTGGTTTACCCGGTCAAAAATTTGTCATTAAGTCAAAAATTGATAATTTTAATCAAAATTGACTTTTGGGTCAAATGTTGACATATTGGGTCAATGAGTTGGTCATTAGGTTACAGATTGATAATTTTGACCAAAGTTGTCTTTTGGTCAAAATTTGACTTATTTAGGTCAATTAGGCGGTCAGTAGGTCAAAAATTAACAATTTTGAGCAAAATTGACTTTTGGGTCAAAAGTTAACCTATTGGGTCAATAGGTTGGTTATTGGGTCAAGGATTAATCATTTTGGCCAAAGTTGACTTTTTAATCAAAAGTTAACAAATTGGGTCAATTGGTTGGTCATTGGATGAAGGATTGAACATTTTCATCAAAGTTGACATTTAGATCATTGTGTAAGAAATTGACCATTTTGACCAAATTTGACTTTTGGTCAAAAGTTGACCTTTTGGGTCAATGAGGTGGTCATTAGGTCAAAAATTGACAAATTTGACCAAAATTGACTTTTTTGTTCAAAAGTTGACCTAATGGATCAATAATTGGTAACTATGTCAAAAATTTACTATTTTGACCAAATCTGACTTTTTAATCAAAAGTTGATCTATTGGGTGAGTGAGTTGGTTATTGGGTCAAGGATTGACAATTATGACCAAAGTTGACTTTTTGGTCAAAGATTTACTTATTGGGTTAATAATTGGTCAGTAGGTCAAAAATTGTCTATTTTGACCACAAAGTTAACTTTTTGGTCAAAATATGACCAATTTGCCAGTTGAGTTAGTCATTGGGTCAAAAATTGATCATTTTGACCAAAGTTGACTTTTTTGTCAAAATTTGACCTATTTGGTTAATGGGGGTCATTAGGTCAAAATTTGACTATTTTGACCAAAATTGACTTTCTGGTCAAAGGTTGACATATTGGGTCAATGTGTTGGTTATTGGGTCAAGGTTTGACCATTTTGACCAAAGTTGACTTTTTGGTCAAAAGTTACCCTATTGGTTCAATGGGTTGGTCATTGGGTCATGGATTGATAATTATGACCAAAGTTGACTTTTTGGTCAGAGATTTACTTATTGGGTCAATAATTGGTCATTAGATAAAAAAATTGTTTATTTTGACAAAAAAAGTTTACTTTTCGGTCAAAATTTAACCAATTTAGTCAATGGGTTGATCATTGCGTCAAAAACTGACCATTTTGACCAAAGTTGACTTTTTGGTCTAAAGTTGATCTATTTGGTCAATGGGTGGTCATTAGGTCAAAAATTGACTATTTTGACCAAAATTGACATTTTGGTCAAAATTTAACTTATTGGTCAAAATTTAACTTATTGGGCAATGAGTTTGTCATTGGGTCAATCATTGACCATTTTGTCCAAAGCTGACTCTTTGGTCAGAGATTAACTTATTGGTCAAATCTTAACCTAATTACCAACTCATTGACCAAATAGGTCAACTTTTGACCAAAAAGTCAACTTTGGTCAAAAATCGTCAATTTCTGACTCAATGTCACCCTGTTGACCCAATGGGTAAACATTTGACAAAAAATTTAATTTTGGTCAAAATAATATATTTTTGACCTAATAACCAATTTTAGACCCAATAAGTCAATATCTGACCAAAAAGTCAACTATGGTCAAAATGATCAATCTTTGACCCAATGACCAACCCATTGACCCAATAGGTAAACTTATGACCAAAAAGTCAACTTTGGTCAAAAAGATCAATTTTTAACCCAACGACCAAAACATTGATGACCAAAAAATCAATTTTGGACCAAATAGTCAATTTTTGACCTAATGACCAATTATTAACCCAGTAAGCCAATCTCTGACCAAAAAGTCAACTTTGGTCAAAATGGTATATCCTTGACCCAATGACCAACCCAATGACCCAGTACGTCAACTTTTGACAAAAAATCATCTTTGGTCAAAATGGACAATTCCTAATCCAATGACCACCCCATTGACCGAATGTGTTAAGTTTTGACCAAAAATTCAATTTTGGTCAAAATAGTTAATTTTTGACCAAATGACCAATAATTGACCCAGTAAGCCAATCTCTGACCAAAAAGTCAACTTTGATCAAAATGGTTAATCTTTGACCCAATGACAAACCCATTGACCCAATAGGTGAACTTTTGACCAAAAAGTCAACTTTAGTTAAAATGGTCAATTTCTGACCTAATGACAAACCCATTGACCCAATAGGTTAACTTTTGACCAAAAAGTCAACTTTGGTCAAAATGGTTATACCTTGACCCAATAACCAACCCATTGAACTAATATGTGAACTTTTGACCAAAAAGTCAATTTTGGTCAAAATAGTCTAATTTTGACCTAATGACCCCCCATTAAACAAATAGGTCAACTTTTGACCAAAAAGTCAACTTTGGTCAAAATTGTCAATTTTTGACCCAATGACCAACCCGCTGGCAAAATTAGTCAAATTTTGACCAAAAAGTCAACTTTTTGGTCAAATTAGACAATTTTGACCTAATGACCAATTATTAACCCAATAAGTAAATGTTTGACCAAAAAATCAACTTTATTCATAATTGTCAATCCTTGACCCAATAACCAACCTACTGACCCAATAGATCAACTTTTGACTAAAAAGTCAATTTTAGTCAAAATAGTAAATTTTGACATAATTACCAATTATTGACTCATTATGTCAATTTTTGAACAAAAAAGTCAATTTTCGACCTAATGACCACCTCATTGACCCAAAAGGTCAACTTTTACCAATATTCAAATTTGGTCAAAATGGTCAATTTCTGACATAATAATCTAAATGTCAACTTTGGTGAAAATGTTCAATCCTTCATCCAATGACCAACTAATTGACCCAATTTGTTAACTTTTGACTAAAAAGTCAACTTTGGCCAAAATGGTTAATCCTTGACCCAATGACCAACCTATTGACCCAATAGGTCAACTTTTGACCAAAAAGTCAATTTTGCTCAAAATTGTCAATTTTTGACCTACTAACCTCCTCATTGACCTAAATAGGTCAAATTTTGACCAAAAGACAACTTTGGTCAAAATAGTCAATCCTTAACCCAATGACCAACTCATTGACCCGATAAGATCAACTTTTAACCAAAAGTCAATTTTGATTAAAATAGTTAATTTTTGACTTAATGACCAATTTTTAACCCGATGAAACCAATCTATGACCAAAAATCGACTTTGGTCAAGATGGTTAATCTTTGACTCAATGCTCGACCCATTGACCCAATAGGTCATCTTTTGACCAAAAAGTCAACTTTAGTCAAAATGGTCGTCAATCCTTGACCCAATGACCAAATCATTGGCCTAATAGGTCAACATTTGACCAAAAAGTCAATTTTGGTCAAAATAAACAATTTTTGAATTAATGATCCAATAAGTCAATCTCTGACCAAAAAGTTAACTTTGGTCAAAATGGTCAATCCTTGATCCAATGACAAACCCATTGACCTGATAAGTCAACTTTTGACCAAAAAGCCAATTTTGGTCAAAATAGTCAATTTTTTAATTAATGGCCAATTATTGACTCAATAAGTGAATCTCTAACCAAAAAGTGAACTTTGGTCAAAATGGTCAATCCTTGAACCAATGATAAACCATTGACCCAATATTTTTATTTATAATTTATTTAATTATTAAATAATTTTATAATTAAATTTTATTTATAAATAATCTATTATACTTAAAACATTTAAAATAAAAAAATACTATTATATATATATATATATTTATTTATTTATTTATATATACATATATTTATATTTTATTTATAATTTATTTAACTATTAAATATTTTTATATTTAAATTATATTTATAAATAATATACTATACTTAAATATTTAAAATAAAAAAATAATGTTATAAAAATATATAAATATATACATACCATTTTGACCAAAGTTGACTTTTTGGTCAAAAGTTGACCTATTGGGTTAATGGTTAGTCATTAGGTTAAAAATTTACTATTTTGACCAAAATTGACTTTTTTGGTCAAAAGTTGTTCTGTTGGGTCAATGTGTTTGTCATTGGGTGAAGGATTAATTATTTTGACTAAAATTAACTTTTTGGTCAGAGATTGACTTATTTGGTCATTAATTGGTCATTAGGTCAAAAATTGACTATTTTGACCAAGATTAAATTTTTGGTCAAAAGTTAACCCATTGGGTCAACGGGGAAGTCATTGGGTCAGAAATTGACCATTTTGACCAAAGTTGACTTTTTGGTCAAAAGTTGACAAATTTGGCATATGTGTTGGTAATTGGATCAAGAAGTTGACCATTTTTACCAAAGATGACGTTTTTGGTCAAAAGATGACCTAATGGGTTAATGGGTTGGTCATTGGGTCAAAAATTGTTCATGTTGACCAAAGTTGACTTTTTGGTCAAAAGTTGACCTATGGGTCAATGGGTGGTCATTTGGTCAAGAATTGACTATTTTGACCAAAATTGGCTTTTTGGTCAAAAGTTGACCTTTTGGGACTATGGGTTTGTCATTGGATCAAGGATTGACCATTTTGACTAAAGTTGATTATTTGGTCAGAGATTGACTTATTGGGTCAATAATTTGTCATTAATTCAAATTTTTTTTTATTTTGACCGAAATTGACTTTTTGGTCAAATGTTGACCTATTAGGCCAATGGGTTGGTCATTGGGTCAAGATTTATCATTTTGACCAAAGTTAACTTTTTGGTCAAAAGATGTCCTATTGGGTCAAAGGGTTGGGCATTAGGTCAAAGATTAACCATCCTAACCAAAGTTGACTTTTTGGATCGAGATTAGTTTACTGGGTGAAAAATTGGTCATTAGGTCAAAAATTGACTATTTTAATCAAAATTGAATTTTTGGTCAAAGTTGACATATTGGGTCAATGATTGGTCATTGGGTTAAGGATTGACAATTTTGACCAGAAGTTGTCTTTTAGTCGAAATTTGACTTATTTAGATCAATGAGGCGGTCGATAGATCAAAAATTGACAATTTTGAGCAAAATTGACTTTTTGCTCGAAAGTTGAGCTATTGGGTCAATAGGTTGGTCATTAGGTCGAGGATTAACTATTTTGGCCAAAGTTGACTTTTTAGTCAAAAGTTAACAAATTGGGTCAATGGGTTGGTCATTGGATGAAGGATTGACCATTTTCACCAAAGTTGACATTTAGGTCATTGTGTCAGAAATTGAACAAAATATTTTAAGTATTGTATATATTTTATAAATATACTTTAATTATAAAAATATTTAATAGTTAAATAAATTAAAAATAAATAAATATATATGTGTGTGTCTATATATATATATATATATATATATATATATATATATTAATATTTATGTAAATTTTTTTTATTTTAAATTTTTTAAGTATAGTATATTATTTATAAATATAATTTAATTATAAAAATATTTATTAATTAAATAAATTATATATATATATAATATTTATTTTTTATTTTAAATGTTTAAAGTATAGTATGTTATTTATAAATATAATTTAATTATAAAAATATTTCATAATTAAATAAATTATAATTAAAAATATATATAAGTATATATAAATGTATATATATATTTAAATTTATTTAATATTATTTTTTATTTTAATTATTTTAAGTATAGTATATTATTTATAAATATAATTTAATTATAAAAATATTTAATAGTTAACAAAATTATAAATAACTATGTATATATATATATATATATATATATATATATATATATATATATAGCGAAAAAAGAAAAATATATTAATCAAGAAGATCTAGTACATCCGATATGAGGAAAGGAAAGCGAATCCCCATGCAATAAAATTCTAAACTCCTCTAAAAATAGAAGAATTAAGATCCAAAGAAGAAAAGTATAAAATGTCCTTAGAAGAACGTACCTACTAGAAGCAAGCCGATTAGTTAGTGATTTCCCTCTCTATGGATGTGACTCCAAACTATAGGTAGATTAGATACCAATAATGAAATTTTATTGATCCAAATTTGAAGATACCAGGAGTAGGCGATTTGTGTAGAAGAATATTCGGTAAAACTAATGAATCCGTCTCCGCATGAATTGGGCCTTTATGATTCGAATAGCTATCTTTAGACTCCGAAGAAAACAGTATAGCTTCGATTCTAATGCATTAAAGGCGAAATTGGAGCGAGAGATAACCCATAAGCGAAGACCCCTTGTAGTTTACGCATAAGGCCCCAATACCGGCATTATAACTATTAACGACGATTGGAATGTATATAACTTCCATCGGTATTGATTTTAACCCAAGGGTATTTAGGAGTTCTCCAAATGATCAATTGGAATTTGATTACGAAGGCTTATTCATTAAATTCAATGAAGTTGTCATCTTAAGAAGAAAAATTCAAGCGAGTTTTTTATGATAACTTTGGTCGAAAAAACCATATTATTATGCATAATCTCATTTCTAACTATCCAAGTGAACCAAAATATAATTAGGGGATATAGAATTCAGATCTGTCATCTTCCAATCTTGCCAGCAATCAACAAGGTTGGTCCAACAACAATATACATGAGACAATCCTTTGATTGAGAACGATCTTCCATACCTCCTGTATAGCATTGCAATCGATAAATAAATGAGAAATGGATTCTTCACTAGAGAGACAAAAGGACACATAGAAGGTACCCGAATACCCTTTAATTTCAGAATATCATCGGTTGGCGAAAACTTCTGAAAAGCTTCCAACGAGAAAAATGACATAGAATGAGTTATGTATTTATTCCATATTTTCTTGCCCCAATCATTAGCGAGTCCAATTATTACTAGAAAGGTAAATGAACTTGGAGAGACTTTGAGTAGATGGATTCTTGGTAATCGTCTGTCCTTAACATTAGATTGTAAAGGTATAGACTTAATTTTATTCACCAAGTCGATATTAACAGCGACTTTCGGTTTATCTTCATCCCGATTGGAGTTAGACCGGAAATCGAAACTTTCTAATTAGAAGAAGTAACACCTTGCTTATACGGGTGATCATTAAATAACCGATTATCGAAGCCAAAAATCCACTTGACCATCACCAATATCCCAAATAAAGAGCTGCTCGGCAAATTCTCTTACTTTTAATAGTCTTTTCCGAGCTTTTGGAATCTCCAAATTTAGCTTGAACTCGAGAGGGATGGGATGTTCTACAATATTTCCCATGAAGAAATATAGACCAAAGTGAAGACTTTGATACGAAATGGATCCATTGTTTACAAAAGAATGAGAAACTAAGATGTTTGAAGCTTTTAAATCCAAGACCACCACGAGGTAAATGGTTTACATAATTTATCCCAGTTTGTCAATGCATTTGTTTATGCTTGGCCTTCCCATAAGAATTTGTTGAAAATAGCGAAAGCAGTTTTTGAGAGCTACTCTTCATATTAACCATTTGGAGAATATACAAAGGGAAAGAAGTTAGTATACTCTTCAAAAGAGTAATTCTTCCACCATTAGAAAGAAAAGAATTTGACCAGCATTGAATTTTAGAACAAATTTTGGTAATCACATCATCAAAATGAGATAATCTTCTTCTTCCTTTGGACAAAGGAAAGCCTAAATAAACAAGAGGAAAAACATGACCTCTTTATAACCGAGTATAATCCAATATCCAATTTTTTATATGTGCCTTCATCAAAGAACTAGCTAGAAAAGAACATTTGGCTTTATTAAATTCCATTCAGAAACGATTCAAAACTTGGAAAGAGATCTCATAATGCATTTAATAGATTGTTTACTCCCATTGCAAAAGACAATTACATCATCTGCATAAGCCAGGTGACTAACCAAAATGTTAGATCTATGCTGATATTGGACATAAGGATTAGCCAACTGAACTTGATTTAATAATTTAGAGAGGTAATCGAAAGCCAAGATGAAAATATAAGGAGATAATGGATCTCCTTGTTTAATCCCCACTGACTTGAAAGAAACCATAAGTACATCCATTGATCGAACACTATAATAATTGTTCTTCGGCCATCTAGAGATTAAAGAACAAAAATCGAGTTGAAACCTCTAGCGGCTAGTACATCGATGATGAAAGACCGATTGATTGAGTCAAAAGCTTTGGAGAGATCTAGCTTAAGAATAATATTGGAACCTCTACAAGGCTTATCAATATCGATGAAGCAACTCCTGAGCAAGAAGAATATTGTCACGAATACATCTCCCTTTAATGAATGCAGATTGGTTTTCGAGATTAAATCTAATAGATAAGGTTGCAGTCTATCCACTAGAACCTTACTAATGATCTTAGAAAAGGTGGAAGTAATACATATGGGCCTAAAATCCTTCAGTTTGTTTTTAAATTTATCTTTAGGGATAAGGATGATAGTAGAGGAAGCAAAATATTTAGGTAAATCAGAATCACGAAAGAAAGCGATGATAGCGACCATCACCATATGCTTAATAATACACCAAAACTTTTTATAGAAATCAGAAGAATATCCATCGAGCCTGCTGTTTTGTTACTATCCGAGAGAATTAATAACGAGAAAAAACTTCATTTTACGTAGGAGGATTTGTTAAGCGAGCGAGCATCACCTTTAAACATGTTACCTTGCAATAACTGAACAGAAATAGATGAAGAGGTAACTGGGTGAGCAGAAAACAGGTTCTGGAAATGGAGAACAACATCTTCAGGAATGACTTGTGAATCATAGATCCATCCTTTAGTAGAAGAATTAATCTTTAAGATTGAATTAATAGATCTTCTATATTTAATTACAGCATGAAAAAATCTAGAGTTTCTATCTCCATGAAGAAAATGGTTAGGTTGAAGCTTTTTGTTGGAGAAACGAGTTCCTCTGGAGAATGGCGAGTATTTAATTTTCCATTGGTGATGAATAAGTCATGATCGAAACGCAGGAGCCATTTTCAACGACTTGTTCGGTTTTGGAAACTAATTCTTCAGCAGCTTTTATATTGGAATTAATATTGCCAAAATCACTCTAATTCCATTTAGTTAAAGCCTTAGAAAGCTTTTTCTGAGCCTGCCAAAGCTGAATTAGAGGATTAGCATTTAAGAAATCCATAAGAATATTCCAGTTAGACTCAATAATCCGCGACGAATTAGGATGAGAAGACCATACATTCAAATATCTGAAGCAGGTTTTATGGACATTATTTGCAACAGCAAGCTTAATAAGGAGAGGAGAATGATCAGACCCCAGTCTAACAAGGTGCTAAACTTTAGAGGTAGGAAATAATCAAACCATGTCTTATTAACAAGAACTCTATCTAATCTTTCATAAATATTACCCCTCCTCCAAGTAAAAGAAAAACCTTCAAAACCAATGTCGAAACGACCCGAGCATTTTTAATAGAATCGAGAAAAAAATAGCAAGTCATTCGGATTAGGATTTATGCCTCCCTTCTTCTCACTAGGATGAGCTATACGAGTTGAAATCACCTCCAACCATCCAGCCCTCTTTGATAGTTTGACCAATCATAATCGGATGGGACCGGAGATCCTCTCTATCCACTTTAGTTGAAGCGACATAGACAAAAGAAGCATAACCTTTAAAAGAGTCAATCTCAAAATGAAAATGCGAAGCGAGAATGATCTACGGAATATCAATTTTTAATTCTTTCCTTTAAAAAACCCAAATTTTATTGGAAGAATTGTAAACAAAGTTGTATCCTGGGAACTTTTTAGTAAATCTGTCATAATTAGATTTAACCATTAGCTCAAGAAGAACCACCATCCAACACTTATTAACCCTATTTATTCTCAACAATCTATTAAGGGAGCCAAGGTTTGCCACTCTCCTAATATTCCAACAGAGAAAATTAAGCATGATGGGTAGATCTTCCTCCCCTAGTCAATCTAGAGAAGGAAGATGCGATAGAGGATTGGAAGGAATAATATTTTCAGCAGAAATATGATCAACGAATTTTTCTTCTTACTTCTTTTCACTACCCGATCCTCATTTAGTTCATTATTGACAATAGCCATATTAGCAGGAATATCAGGAATCTCTTGTGGTTTAATATTAAAAGCTTGGATATAGCATTCTTTGGAGGTATCACTTCTTTAGATAAGTAATTATTTCTATCATCTTCAACATAATTTTCATTGGCTAAATTTGATTCCAATCCACGAGCATCGGTAATCAAATTAATATCGGAATGAGAGGTGGAACCCTTATTTACTAAACCAATATCAGAAATAACATCTCTACCGAAGCCATTGTCGGATCGGCGAAGAAATAGCGACGAGCAAAATAGGAACGACGGTGGTAACTGCGATTGAACGACGGCGAGTAAATCTGATGGATTCTCAGAAATATTGGAATTCATAATAGAACTTTCTATCAATATGGTAGACTCAGAATTCTGAATATTAAAAGGATCTAGAGAACCAACAGCAACTTCCATAACAGGTATTGAAGTTTGATGACCAGAAACAGTAGCATTAACAGTACTCAATAGTCTGAGAACTTATATTACCGAGTAGATTTTGGAATACGTATTCCAGTCATTAAAGATCCTTCGGGTAAAGATCCATCCTTAACCAAAGCGGAAGAATTAATATTTTTAATATTAACGAGGTTTAAGTTACGGTTTCGATCTAAAACGACTTTCTTTAGAATGACCAAACATTCTACAATGGTAGCAATATGTAGGCTTTTGTTCCACAGCTATAGGTTGCCAATACCCATTATGAGGAGAGCCGAGCCAAATTTCATCAATATCGGGTAGAGTAATGTCTCTTTCTACAAGAATTCGGCTAAGGAAGGCCTAGAAAGATTAAAAGTGGACATATCCAATTTTAATGGTCTCCTTATAGCAGTCCCAATAGCATAAATCACTTGATGATTGAAAAAAATGAAGTTTTAAATTTGGAAGCCTATACCAAATAAGAATAATAGGGGCTTCTTGATTTGGATCAAAGTTAGGGGACCATTTCAAGATTTTCATATATCTACCCTCCATCATGATAAATTTTCTGGAAAAAAGATTAGCATAATCTTCTTCTTTAGAAAGATGAATCATAATATGCCTACCATCGAATAAACCGACTTTCCAAGCCCTATCAATTTCAGCTCATCAAAGATCCTTCTAATATTATCCATTTTTGGATGACCATATTGAAACTTACCAATTAGTGTGAATTTATGAACATCCACCAAAGATATCAATTCAGGCATCGGAGAAAATAAGGGCTGGTTTCCCTCCCTTTTTACCCACTTGTTTGATGAATTGACAATCACCTTTCCAAGCGACCGTGTCATGGTAACATTGAGGAAAAGTGAGTTTATCTCTGTCGGTCGAAATTCCTTTACCGGCAATTTCAAGAAAAGTAGCCTTGCCATTAATCAATTCAGCCATCAAGAAATCGAGGAGACCCTCCACGAACAAAGACAGAAAACCAGGAATCAAGAATTCAGCAACTCAGCAAATGATGAAACCGAAAAATCAAATCCAGGATTTGAAAAACAAATGCCCGGGAAGAAGAAAACCAGACCCAAAACAAGCCTGGGAAGAAAATCCAGACCCAAAACAGGATTTTGAATCCAAATCAGAGAACACCAAAGGAAGAACAATCCAAAACCTGAAGAACTTGAAGAAATCGTAACAAACTTCAAGAATCCCTCCTATAAATCCGGAGCTTCTCTCTCATTCCCCATTTTTTTATATTATATATATATATATATATATATTTATTTATATATATATAAATTTATTTTATATTATTTTTTTAATTTTAAATATTTTAAGTATAGTATATTATCTCTAAAAATAATTTAATTTTAAAGTTATTTAATTGTTAAATTAATTATAAATAAATAAATATATTTATAAAATAAATTTTTTTATTTTAAATCTTTTAAGTATAGTTTATTATTTATAAATATAATTTAATTATAAAAATATTTAATAGTTAAATAACTTATAAATAAAAATATTGGGTCAACGGGTTTGTCATTGGGTGAAGGATTGACCATTTTGACCAAAGTTCACTTTTTGGTCAGAGATTAACTTATTGGGTCAATAATTGGTTATTAATTCAAAAATTGACTATTTTGACCAAAGTTAGCTTTTTGGTCAAAGGTTGACCTATTGGGTCAATGAGTTTGTCATTGGATCAAGGATTTACCATTTTGACCAAAGTTAACTTTTTGGTCAGAGATTGACTTATTGGGTCATTATTTCAAAAATTGTTTATTTTGACCATAATTGACTTTTTGGTCAAATGTTGACCTATTAGGCCAATGGGTTGGTCATTGGGTCAAGGATTGACCATTTTGACCAAAGTTGACTTTTTGGTCAAAGGATGACCTATTAGGTCAATGGGTTAGGCATTAGGTCAAAGATTAACCATCTTGACCAAAGTTGACTTTTTGGTCGGAGATTAGTTTACTCGGTCAAAAATTGGTCATTAAGTTAAAAATTGACTATTTTAATCAAAATTGAATTTTGGGTCAAAAGTTGACATATTGGGTCAATGAGTTAGTCATTGGGTTACGGATTGAAAATTTTGACAAAAGTTGTCTTTTTGTCACAATTTGACCTATTTTGGTCAATGAGGCGGTTAATAGGTCAAAAATTGAAAATTTTGAGCAAATTGACTTTTTGGTCAAAAGTTGACCTATTAGGTTAATAAGTTGGTTATTGGGTCAAGGATTAACCATTTTGGCCAAAGTTGACTTTTTAGTCAAAAGCTAATAAATTGGGTCAATTAGTTGGTCATTGGATGGAGGATTGAACATTTTTACCAAAGTTGACATTTAGATCATTGTGTAAGTAATTGAACATTTGGACCAAATTTGACTTTTGGTCAAAAGTTGACCTTTTGGGTCAATGAGGTGGTCATTAGGTCAAAAATTGACAATTTTGACCAAAATTGTCTTTTTTGTTCAAAAGTTGACCTAATGGATCAATAATTGGTAATCATGTCAAAATTTTACTATTTTGACCAAAATTGACTTTTTAGTCAAAAGTCGATATATTGGGTGAGTGAGTTGGTTATTGGGTCAAGGATTGCCAAAATTATGGCCAAAGTTGACATTTTGGTCAAAGATTTACTTATTGGGTTAATAATTGGTCATTAGGTCAAAAATTGTCTATTTTGACCAAAAAGTTGCTTTTTGGTCAAAACATGACTAATTTGCGACGGAGTTGGTCATTAGGGTCAAAAATTGAGCATTTTGACCAAAGTTGACTTTTTTGTCGAAAGTTGACCTATTTGGTTAATTGGGGGTGATTAGGTCGAAATTTACTATTTTGACCAAAATTGAATTTTGGTCGAAGGTTGACATATTGGGTCGATGGGTTGGTTATTGGGTCAAGGTTTGACCATTTTGACCAAAGTTGACTTTTTGGTCGAAAGTTAACTCTATCGAATCGATGGGTTGGACATTGGGTCAAGGAATGATAATTATGACCAAAGTTGACTTTTTGGTCAGAGATTTACTTATTGGGTCAATAATTGGTCATTAGATAAAAAAACTGTTTATTTTGACCTAAAATGTTGACTTTTCGGTAAAAATATGATCAATTTAGTCAATGGGCTTATCATTGGGTCAAAAATTGACCATTTTGACCAAAGTTGACTTTTTGGTCAAAAGTTGACCTATTTGGTCAATGGGTGGTCATTAGGTCAAAAATTGACTATTTTGACCAAAATTGACTTTTTGGTCAAAATTTAACTTATTGGGTAATAGGTTTGTCATTGGGTCAATCATTGACCATTTTGTCCAAAGTTGACTTTTTGGTGAGTGATTGACTTATTGGTCAAATCTTGACCTAATTACCAACTCATTGACCAAATAGGTTAACTTTTGACCAAAAAGTCAACAGTCAAAATGGTCAATTTCTGACCCAATGCCACCCCATTGACCCAATGAGTAAACATTTGACAAAAAATTTAATTTTGGTCAAAATAATCAATTTTTTACCTAATGACCAATTTTAGACCCAATAAGTCAATATCTGACCAAAAAGTTAACTATGGTCAAAATGATCAATCTTTGACCAAATGACTAACCCATTGACCCAATAGGTAAACTTTTGACCAAAAAGTCAACTTTGGTCAAAATGATCAATTTTTAACCCAACGACCAACACATTGACCCAGTAGGTCAATGTTTGACCAAAAAATCAATTTTGAACAAAATAAATCGATTTTTGACCTAATGGCCAATTATTAACCCAGTAAGCCAATCTCTGACCAAAAAGTCAACTTTGGTCAAAATGGTCTATCCTTAACCCAATGACCAACTCATTGACCCAGTAGGTCAACTTTTGACAAAAAATCATCTTTGGTCTAAATGGACAATTCCTGGTCCAATGACCACCCCATTGACCCAAATGGTTAACTTTTGACAAAAAATTCAATTTTGGTCAAAAAAGTTAATTTTTGACCAAATGACCAATAATTGACCCAGTAAGCCAATCTCTGACCAAAAAGTCAACTTTGATCAAAATGGTCAATCTTTGACCTAATGACAAACCCATTGACCCAATAGGTGAACTTTTGACCAAAAAGTCAACTTTAGTTAAAATGATCAATTTCCGACCTAATGACAAATCCATTGACCCAATATGTTAACTTTAACCAAAAAGTCAACTTTAGTCAAAATTGTTATACCTTGACCCAATAACCAACCCATTGAACCAATATTTCAACTTTTGACCAAAAAGTTAATTTTGGTCAAAATAGTCAAATTTTGACCTAATGACCCCCATTAACCAAATAGGTCAACTTTTGACCAAAAAGTCAACTTTGGTCAAAATGGTCAATTTTTGACCCAATGACCAACCTGCTTGCTAAATTAGTCAAAATTTGACAATAAAGTCAAACTTTTTGGTCAAAAAAGACAATTTTTGATCTAATGACCAATTATTAACCTAATAGGTATATATTTGACCAAAAAGTCAACTTTAGTCATAATTGTCAATCCTTGACCCAATAACCAACCACTGACCCAATAGACCCACTTTTGACTAAAAAGTCAATTTTGGTCAAAATAGTAAATTTTGACATTACTACCAATTATTGACCCATTAGGTCAACTTTTGAACAAAAAAGTCAATTTTCGACCTATTGACCACCTCATTGACCCAAAAGGTCAACTTTTGACCTAAAGTCAAATTTGGTCAAAATGGTCGATTTACTACATGATGACTTAAATGTCGATTTTGGTGAAATTGTTTAATCCTTCATTCAATGACCGACCAATTGACCAAATCATTAACTTTTTACTAAAAAGTCAACTTTGGCCAAAATGGTTAATCCTTGACCAATGACCACCTATTGACCCGATAGAGTCAACTTTCGACCAAAAAGTCTATTTTGCTCAAAATTGTCAATTTTTGACCTACTAACCCCTCATTGACCTAAATAGGTCAAATTTTGACCAAAAGACAACTTTGGTCAAAATAGTCAATCCTTAACCCAATGACTAACTCATTGACCCAATAGGTCAACTTTTGATTAAACGGTCAATTTTGATTAAAATAGTCAATTTTTGACTTAATGACGATTTTTGACCCAGTAAACCAATCTTTGACCAAAAAGTCAACTTTGGTCAAGATGGTTAATCTTTGACCTAATGCTTAACCCATTGACCCAATAGGTCATCTTTTGACCAAAAAGTCAACTTTGGTCAAAATGGTCAATCCTTGACCCAATGACCAACCCATTGGCCTAGTAGTTTAACATTTGACCAAAAAGACAATTTTGGTCAAAATAAAAAAATTTTAAATTAATAACCCAATAAGTTAATCTCTGACAAAAAAGTTAACTTTGGTCAAAAATGTCAATCCTTGATCCAATGACAAACGCATTGACCCAATAAGTCAACTTTTGACCAAAAAGCCAATTTTGGTCAAAATAGTCAATTTTTTAATTAATGACCAATTATTGACCCAATAAGTTAATCTCTAACCAAAAAGTGAACTTTGGTCAAAATGATCAATCCTTGACCCAATGATAAACCCATTGACCCAATATTTTTATTTATAATTTATTTAATTATTAAATATTTTTATAATTAAATTATATTTATAAATAATATATTATACTTAAAATATTTAAAATGAAAAAAATATTATATATATATATATTTATTTATTTATATATACATATATTTATATTTTATTTATAATTTATTTAACTATTAAATATTTTTATATTTAAATTATATTTATAAATAATACTATACTTAAAATATTTAAAATAAAAAAATAATATTATATAAATTTATATATATACATAACATTTTGACTAAAGTTGACTTTTTGGTCAAAAGTTGATCTATTGGGTTAATGGGTAGTCATTAGAGTTAAAAATTTACTATTTTGACCAAAATTGACTTTTCGGTCAAAAGTCATCATGTTGGGTCAATGTGTTTGCCATTGGGTGAAGGATTGATTATTTTGACAAAAATTAACTTTTGGTCAGAGATTGACTTATTCGGTCATTAATTGATCATTAGGTCAAAAATTGACTATTTTGACCAAGATTGAATTTTTTGTCAAAAGTTAACCCATTAGGTGAACGGGGAGGTCATTGGGTCAGAAATTAACCATTTTGACTAAAGTTGACTTTTTGGTCAAAAGTTGACATATATGGCATAAGTGTTGGTAATTGGATCAAGAAGTTGACCATTTTTACCAAAGAAGACTTTCTTGGTCAAAAGATGACTTATTGGGTCAACGGGTTGGTCATTGGGTCAAAAATTGTCCATTTTGACAAAAGTTGACTTTTTGGTCAAAAGTTGACCTATGGGTCAATGGTCGGTCATTTGGCGAAAATTAACTATTTTGATCAAAATCGGCTTTTGGTCAAAAGTCGAACTATCGGGTCATGGGCTTGTCATCGGATCAAGTATCGACCATTTTGACTAAAGTCGACTATTTCGTCAGAGATTAACTTATTGGGTCAATAATCGGTCATTAATTTAAAATTTTTTATTTTTGACCGAAATTGACTTTTTGGTCAAATGTCGACTATTAGGCCAATGGGTTGGTCATTGGGTCAAGGATTGATCATTTTGACCAAAGTTGACTTTTTGGTCAAAAGATATCCTATTGGGTCAATGGGTTGGGCATTAGGTCAAAGATTAACCATCCTGACCAAAGTTGACTTTTTGGATCGAGTTTGGTTTACTGGGTAAAAAATTGGTCATTAGGTCAAAAATTAACTATTTTAATCAAAATTGACTTTTTGGTCAAAGTTGACATATTAGGTCAATGGGTTGGTCATTGGGTTAAGGATTGACAATTTTGACTAAAGTTGTCTTTTGGTCAAAATTTGACCTATTTAGGTTAATGAGGCGGTCAGTAGATCAAAAATTGATAATTTTGAGCAAAATTGACTTTTTGGTCAAAAGTTGACCTATTGGGTCAATAGGTTGGTCATTAGGTCGAGGATTAACTATTTTGCCCAAAGTTAACTTTTTAGTCAAAAGTTAACAAATTGGGTCAATGGGTTGGTCATTGGATGAAGGATTGACCAATTTCACCAAAGTTGACATTAAGGTCATTGTGTCAGAAATTGACCATTTTGACCCAATTTAACTTTTTGGTTAAAGTTGACCTTTTAGGTCAATGAGGTTGTCATTAGGTCAAAAATTGTCAATTTTAACTGGAATTGGCTTTTTTGTTCAAAAGTTGACCTATTGGGTCAATAATTAGAATCTATGTAAAAAATTTAAAATTTTGACCAAAATTGACTTTTTGGACAAAAGTCGATTTATTGGGTCGGTGTGTTGGTTATTGGGTCAAGGATTTTACCATTCTGACCAAAGTTATCTTTTGTTCAAAGGTTGACATGTTGGGTCAATAGGTTTGTCATTGGGTCAATGATTGATAATTATGACCAAAGTTAACTTTTTGGTCAGAGATTTACTTATTGGGTCAATAATTGGTCATTAGGTCAAAAATTGTCTATTTTGACCTAAAAAATTAACTTTTCGGTCAATATTTGACCAATTAAGTAAATGGGTTGATCATTGGGCAAAAAATTGACTATTTTGACCAAAGTTCACTTTTTGGTCAAAAGTTGACCTTTTTGTCAATGGGTGGTCATTAGGTCAAAAATTGACTATTTTGACCAAAATCGACTTTTTGGTCAAAATTTGACTTATCAGGCAATGGGTTCATCATCGGGTCAATCATCGACCATTTTGTCCAAAGTTGACTTTTTGGTCAGAGATCGACTTATCGGGTCAATAATTGGTCATTAATTCAAAAAATTGACTAATTTGGTCATTAGGTCAAAAATTAAATTTTTTGACCAAAATTAAATTTTTAGTCAAAAGTTGAGCCATTGAGTCAAAAGGGAGGTCATTACGTCAGAAGTAGATCATTTTGACAAAAATTAACTTTTTTGGTCAAAAGTTGATCTATTTTGGTTAAAAGTTGACTTATCATTTGACCAAAGTTAAATTTTTGGTCAAAAGTTAACTTATTGGGTCAATTGGTGGTCATTCAGTCAAAAATTGACTATTTGACCAAAATTAACTATTTGGTCAAAAGTTGACCTATTGGGTCAATGGGTTTGTCATTAGGCTAATGATTGAATATTTTGACCAAAGTTGACCTTTTGGTCAGAGATTAACTTATTGAGTGAATAATTGGTCATTAGATTAAAAATTAACTATTTTAATCAAAATTTACTTTTCGGTCAAAAACCGACCTATTGGGTCAATGGGTTGGTCTTTGAGTCAAAGGGGTGGTCATTGGGTCAGAAATTGGCCATTTTGACTAAAGATTACATTTTGGTCAAAAGTTGACCAATTTTGAAAAAAAATGAATTTTTGGTCAAAAGTTAACATATTGGGTCAACAAGGTGGTCATTGGGTCACATATTGACTATTTTGACCAAAGTTGACTCTTGGTCAAAAGTTGACCTATTTAGTCAATGAGTTGGTAATAAGGTCAAGATTTCACCATTTTGACCAAAGATAACTTTTTGGTCAAAGTAGACCTATTGGGTCTATGGGTTGGTCATTGGGTTAAAAATTGACCATTTTGACCAAAGTTGACTTTTTGGTCAAAAGTGTTTATTGGGTCAATAAGTTGGGAATTTGGTCAAGAATTGATCATTTTGACCGAAGATGACTTTTTAGTCAAAAAGTTGATCAATTGGGTCAGTGGGTTGGTCATTGTGTCAAAAATTGACCATTTTGACCAAAGTTGACTTTTTGTTCAAAAGTTGACATATTGGGCCAGAGGGTGGTCATTAGGTCAAAAAATATCTATTTTGACCAAAATTGACTTTTTGGTCAAAAGTTGACCTATTTGGTTAATGAGTTTGTCATTGGGTCACGGATTGTACATTTTGACCAAAGTTGATTTTTTTGTCAGAGATTGATTATTGGGTCAATAATAGGTCATTAATTTAAAAATAGACTATTTTGACCAAAATTGACTTTTTGGTCAAAAGTTGGCCTATTGTGTTAATGGTTGGGCATTAGGTTATGGATTGATCATTTATATTTAATAGTTTAGGAAATTATAAAAAATAAATATATATATATAGGTACATATATATATATTATATTATTTTTTTATTTTAAACGTTTTAAGTATGTTTTAAGTATAGTATATTATTTATAAATATAATTTAATAAGTAAAAATATTTAATAATTAAATCAATTATAAATAAATAAATAAATAAATATATATATATATGTATATATATATATACAATTTTATTTTTTTATTTTAAATACCTTAAGTATAGTATATTTTTTACAAACATTATTTAATTATAAAAATATTTAATAATTAAAAAAATTATAAATAAAAAAAATATATAAATAGGTACATAAATATATACTTATATATATAATAAAATTTATTTAATATAATTTTTTTATTTTAAATATTTTAAGTACAATATATTATATATAAATATAATTTAATTATAAAAATATTTAATAGTTAAATAAATGATATTTTAAATATTTTAAGTATAAGTATATTATTTATAAATAAAATTTAATTATAAAAATATTTAATAATCGAATAAATTATAAATAAATAAATATATATAAATATATATTTATAATATTCTTTTTATTTTAAATGTTTAAAGAATAGTATATTTTTTATAAATATAATTTAATTCAAAAAATATTTATTAATTAAATAAATTATAATTAAAAATATATATTGGTATATAAAAATACATATATATAAATATATAAATTCATTTAATATTATATTTTATTTTAATTACTTTAAGAATAGTATATTATTTATAAATATAATTTAATTATGAAAATATTTAATAGTTAACAAAATTATAAATAACTAAATAAATTTATATATATATATATATATATATATATATATATATATATATATATATATTTACAAATATATAAATTTATTTTATATTAATTTTTTTGAATTTTAAATATTTTAAGTGTAGCATATTATTTATAAAAATAATTTAATTATAAAAATATTTAATTTTTACATAAATTATAAATATATATATATATATATATAGTAATTTTTTATTTTAAATGTTTTAAGTATTGTTTATTATTTATAAATATAATTTCATTTTAAAAATATTTAATAGTTAAGTAAATTATAAATAAAAATATAGTTAACAAAATTATAAACAAATATGTACATATATATATATATATATATATATATATATATACTTTAATATTATTTTTTAATTTTAAATATTTTAAGTAAAGTATATTATTTATAAATATAATTTAATTATAAAATATTTAATAATTAAATAAAATATATATATTTATGTAATATTATTTTTTTATTTTAAACATTTTAAGTATAGTATATTATTTATAAATATAATTTAATCATAAATATATTTAATAGTTAAATAAATTATAAATAAATAAATTTATATCTTTATATATAAATATAAATATATATATTTATACATATATATAAATATAAATATATTTAATATTATTTTTTTAAAAAATATTTGAAGTATAGTATATTATTTATAAATATAATTTAATTATAAAAATATTTAATAATTATGAAAAATAAAAATAAAAATATATATATAGAGGTACATAAATATATCTTTATATATATTAAAAAAATTATTTAATATTATTTTTTATTTTAAATATCTTGAAGTAAAGTACATTATTTATAAATATAATTCAATTATAAAAATATTTAATAATTAAAAAATTATAAATAAAAAAATATATTTAGAGGTACATAATTATATATTTATATATATAATAAAATTTATTTAATATTATTTTTTATTTTAAATATTTTAAGTATAATATGTTATTAATAAATATAATTTAATAATAAAATTATTATATTCATATATATATATATATATATATATATATATATATATATAAATTTATATAACATTATTTTCTTATTTTAAATATTTTAAGTATCGTATATATATATATATATAAATATATATATATTTAATAATATTTTTTTAAAATATTTTAAGTATTGTATATTTTTTATAAATATAATTTAACAATAAAAATATTTAATAGTTAAATAAATTATAAATAAATAAATATATATGTGTATATATAAATATATATATGTATATATATATATATATATATATATATATATATATATATATATATATATATATCCGAAGATGGTGGTCGGGTGTGGTGCTCTGCTAGGTTTCAGCCATGACTCCGCCGTGGTGGCCTTACGGTGGCGAGAGAGGTGAGTGGAACTTGTGGTTTTCCTGGTTTTGACTCTTGGTTGAGTGTGGTGGCTGTTTTGGGCTTCCTTGCTGGTGGTTCGACTTTCCCGAGCTCCTCCTTTTAAATTTTCTCTTGTTTCATTGGTTTTCTTGGCTACCTTTTGCTTGTCGTCCCTCTATTTCTTCGGATTACGTTCGGTTTTTAGTGTTCCTTCTTGGATCACTTACGTTGTGTTGACTCCTTGACTTTGCGGTCCACTTATTTTTTCGGGTTGGTGGAGCTTGGTTTTCCTGCAATGGCTCACCCCATCGACTTGGAAACTAACATAGCTTGGGCCAAAGCTACTTATGCTCGGTGTGGTGGGTAATGCTCCTTCTATTTCCGAGCCCTCAAAGCTTCTCTTTCCCCAAAGACTCCATGATGCTGTCGCTCGGTAGGCTATCCTCGCCCCTTTATCGGACCCATCGAGGAAAGGGAGGGCTGCCCACTGTTATTTTTACTTCGAGGAGTTAAATGTATTGGATGAAGAAGTTAAACTTACCCCGGTTGGTAAATTCAGTTTGGGCCACCCCAAGATGGAGCTTGTTAGGAAGTTCTTTGAGTCTCTCAACTTCAAAGGGAGTTGGAAAATTGGACTCTTGGATGGCGGACATTTGTTAATTAACTTCACCGGTGAAGAGGATTATGCTTTACTTGTTTGCTAAACAATTGGTAAGCATTGCAGGAGTGGATATGAAAATCATTAAGTGGACGAGTGACTTTGATCCCAGCAAAGACCCCCAATTGTTCCCCTCGCGGTTTAAACTCCTCGATCTTCCTTACGGATATTTTAACCAATCGCTTTATTCCAAATTGGTAGAGCAATTGGGACCCCCTCGGGTGTGATGCTTGCTACAATTAATAAAGCAAAGCCTGAAATGGCCAGAATCCAAGTTGAAAGAGATGTCTCCTTGCCTGAAATCAAGAAAATATGGATTGGGTCTCAAGAGGAGGGCCAGTGGCAGGAGGTGATAATGCAACAAAAACCTTATTTCTGCAAGCACTGTAAGATGTTTGGACATACCCTTGACAGATGTTACAGAATCCATCCCCCTAACAAAAGAATCCCTCTCTTGTCTCAAGCAAACCTTCCATCTGCTGGTGTTGAGCCAGCACTTCAGGTTTCTGCTGTGAGACATGGTTTCAGTCCCAATACTATCCATTTGAATCCCAGTGTGCCAGAGGTGAGATCTGCAGGAACTACGAGTTTCCTTAATGAGGGTATTTCCAACCCCGTGGCTCTTGAGGGGAGTGCTTCCAGGGCTTTTACCCCCGGTCGGGGTTTCGATCTCGACTCCCCGAAGTTGGACTCTTCTACTAGAGAGTCTACTCCTGTGTTTGAGTCCCCTCCTAAAGAAAATGATAAGCTGGTGCGAAGAGAAGAGGTAGAAATTCAAATCATCACACCATCTCAAGATTCTGTGCCTTGGGTAGAAAAGTTACTCGCTAATGTTATGGCTAATATGGAAGCCGAGTTAGAAGGGAAATGGCACACACGGATCTCGAGGAAGAAAAAAGGCATTATCCGAAGCCCAAAACTTGGCACACCCCTTGCGAGGGGGAATTGGCTGGACTCGTCAAAACCGGATCCAAATCACAACCCCCTTCCCCCATCCATGATTAATCTACTTTGCTGGAACATTAGGGGTATTGGCAACCCCTCATCTCTGAAAAGAATTCTTCACCTTACTAAAAAATACAAACTTTGGTGTATTGCAATCCTTGAACCCATGGTGTACAAACATTCCAGTAAAATTACCAATAAATTCAATGGCTTCAAACATTTTGCCAATTGCAATAATAAAATTTGGATATTTTATAGAAAGGAAATCACTTGGACCCTCCTCATGGACAATCGGCAATTCATTCACTCCTCCTTCAACATCAATGGTCAAAGCGGGTTTGCAACTTTTGTTTATCGTCGGTTGCGGACCGGATGATAGAACTAACTTATGGGGACATCTACATAGCATTGGTGCCGGTCTCTCTTCCCCTTGGCTTGTGGGAGGAGATTTAATCGCATCTCGCTCACCAGCCGAAAAGCCGGGAGGTAGATCTCCTAACACCGCTTCTATGTCAAAGTTTAATGAACAAATTCAGGCTACGAGATCTCTTTGATCTTGGCTTCGAGAGGACCTCTCCACACCGGAAAAGAGGTAACACTCGGGAAAGATTGGACGAATTCTAGTTAACGGCGAGTTGGATTTCCCATTGGCTCCTCACCTATGTGACACATTTAAGTCTCACAGCCTCTGATCACAGACCCCTTCTTATTACTATAACCTCCCCAAAACCTTCTAATTACTCCCCCCTTCGAGTACTCGAACATGTGGTCCTCACGAGTCGATTTCCTTAGCATTGTTCAAAGTGATCGTGGCGAGTGTGTATCATGATTCTCCTCTCACTAGACTAAAACTCCTTCGGATCAAGCTCGGTAAAGCACTTAGATATTGGAGCCGGCATACTATTGGTGATGTTTTTAAAGCCGTGATCGAAGGTCGAAGAAGAAGTTGCTCTCTTAGAAACAAAAGTACAAGCTGGAACCGCAAGTGAAGACCAACTTATCTCTCGCTCAAGCCAACCTCCTCTTAGTTTCGAAAGACAGGAGCTTTATCACGAAACAAAAAGCTGCAGTCAATCACCTCATCCTAGGAGACAGGAATACCAAATACTACCAAGCCTACATCAAGTATAGAAGAAAATGCAACAACATTCACAATATCAAGTCTGCAGATGGTACTATGTTAAGTAATCTTGCTGAAATTGCCCAGGATGCTGTCCATTATTTTGAGGAACTTCTTACCCATAGCAACGATGCCGTAATTCCAATTGATAGCTCTCGTCTTCCGGAATGATATCCAAGTACACTAGCAATTTAAATTTAACGAGCATCCACTCCGAGCAGGAAATTTGGGAAGCATTAAATTCGGTGGACGACTCTAAAACTCGCGAGTCCCGATGGATACACTGTCGATTTCTACCGTGAAAGCTCGGGATTTTGTTAAAGGTGATGTGGTTAAAGGTCTGTCCAAAGTTTTTTCCGGGGTCACACCCTCCCCAGCTATTTCGGTGCCTCTAACATTGTTTTGATACCTAAGAATAATAACCCTCGAATTGGAATCGAGTATAGGCCAATTAGTCTCGCTTACGTGATCGACAAAATCATCGGCAAAATCATCGTGGGTAGACTCCAACCCCACCGGATGGCTTGATTAGCCCAAACCGATCTGCTTTTATTAAAGGAAGATCCATAAATGACAACATCTTACTAGCACGGGAGCTCCTTCTTGATCCGGATAAATTGAAGAGGGGGCAATATCATTTACAAATTGGATATTCAAAAGGCCTATGACACAATTAATCGGGATTTCATTATGGAGGTGCTTACTGCTTAGAGGATTTAATTCTCAATTTTGCAATCTTATAAGAAGATGGCTTGAGTCCAATGTACACTCTATCCTTCTTAATGGCCAAGCACAGGGCTCCTTTAAAGCTACTAGAGGGCTCAAACAAGGAGACCCCCTATCTCCCACCATTTTCATCATCTCACTGGATTACTTCTCTAGAGTACTTGGATAGAGACTTTCGCATCAAAACTACACCGTGTATCATCATAGATCTAACATAGCTATTTCCCATCTTATGTTTGCATATGACATCATGATCTATTCCAAGGCCCACAGGAAGGTTGTTAAGAAGCTAAAACAGATGTACGGATTCTTTTCAAACTCATTCCGCCTGATTTTTAATACTGCTAAGTGCCAAGTGGTCTTCTCTAAACACATCCCTACCCAAACTAAACACTGGATTCTGGAATTTACTGGCTTTTCTCCCACTGCTCTCCCTATCAAATACTTGGGTGTACTTCTCACCATGGGAAGGGTAAAACAAGTGCACTTTGATGAGATTCTGGATAAGATTCATTCCAGATTGAATTGCTGGACCAACTCTTTTTTATCAAATGGTGGCAGAATAACCCTCTTAAGAAGTATACTAACATCCTTTCCTTCCTATATTCTACAAGTTACCCCACTGAAAAAGAGCACTCAGATCCAAATTGAAAGAGCTTTTAATCGTTTCCTATGGTCTGGACAGAGACAGCAACTCCACTGGACATCCTGGCAGAGAGCAACTAAACCCACTGAAGCTGGTGGTTTGGGGTTCAAGGGGCTTGACCAACTTCAGCAGATTAATTTTTACAAACTATGGATTCATTTCAGGGCACAGAATTCCCTGTGAGCTAAATTCATGAAAGGGAAATATTGCAGGCACACTCACCCCTCTCTTGCTGTGAGAAAACTGGGGGATTCCAAAATGCGGGTCAGAATGTTAAGAGTTAGGAATGAAGCTGAAAATTACTTCTTATGGAATTTGGGCAATGGGGAGATTAGCTTCTGGCTGGATAACTGGTGCCCAAAGGACCGGTTGATTCCCATTTCTCCCCAAGTGGATCATAAATTATTGGTGGGCGATCTTTGGGATGGCTTTAACTGGTCTCTCCCCCATCTTAAAGCTATCCTTCAAGACCATTCTGCAAACCAGATTTCCACTATCAAATTTACTAGGGGGAGGCCTGACAGCATAATTCTGGAAAAGCTAAAGTCTCAAAGTTTAACCAAGGCCATCTACAGGAAAACTTTCCAATGCACTCCTGTAACCTGGAGCAAGGCTATTTGGAACAAATTTCTGTCCCCCTCCATGTCCTTTCTCTCTTGGAGAGCCTTGCACAGAATTATTCCAACTGATGACATTCTCAAATTAAAAGGGCTGAGAGGGCCTTCCATTTGTGTTCTATGCCATCAACAAAAGGAGACCCTCGATCACCGTTTTTCGGATGTATTTTTGCCCGGGATGTGTGGAAAGCTCTTTGTCCTCTACTGAGTAAAGGTTGTTGTACCCATTGGGATCTTTTTCATACATGCTGGCAGGATAGAAACTATCAAAACTTTAATCCCACTTACTTTATTGTCATGTGGTTTACCTGGATGGCCAGAAACAAGTCTAAATTTAACAGCATTCCAGCTACAGTTTCTACTGTGGTTAGAAACTGTAGAAACTATATCTCCAAAATTATTACACACAAGCAGTTTCCTAACATCCTCAGGACATACCAAACATCTTGGGCTCCCAAACCTTTCATCAGAATTGTCAAATGGCTCCCCCCTCCTGGTAATATCATTAAAATCAACACGGATGGTAGCTTCTTCAAGGATTGTGCTGGTGTGGGGGGCATATTTAGGAACACTAAAGGTCAATGTTTGCTATTCTTCCATGGCCCCGTGGTCGTACAAGATGCTTTTGAGGCGGAACTCATTCTTTGTCGCTATGGGGTTTACGATTGGCCGTGTTTGCCTGCTGGACCGATCTTTGGATTGAGGTGGATTCAAATGATCTAATCTCAAGCCTTACCAGTGGCTCTCATACCATCCGGCACCATAACTACCGGATCCAACTCATCCAAACAATGTTGCAACCACGGATCAAAATCTCCTTCAACTACGGGGAGGCTAACAAACCAGCCCACTGGCCGGCTAGAAAAGGTGCTCGTCTCACCCAAAGTTCTGGTTTCCAACACCCCCTCCTGGGACCTCAATTTTCTTATCAATGGGGATAACCTCTACTCCCCTCATTTCAGAATTGAGTACAACTCCTCATTAGATGTCAGTACATCTCCTGCTGTGGCTGTTGCCACTGTCTTATGAGTAATTTCACTGTTTTTGTTTCCTGTCACTTGCCTTTATGCTTATACTTTGTAATGGCATCCTATAAGCCTCCAGTGATGTTTTTCTTTTGGCCTTTTGGGGGACCCCTTACCCAATGGCTTTCCTGTAATCGACTTCTTTATTTCAACATGCAGAAGCTCGAGTCGCTTCTTTTATAAAATATATATATATATATATATATATATATATATATATATATATATATTATATTTATGTAAAATTATTTTTTTAATTTTAAATGTTTAAAGTGTAGTATGTTATTTATAAAAATAATTTAATTATAAAAATATTTAATATTTAAAAAAATTATAATTAAAAATATATATAGGTATATATAAATGTATATATATATAAATTTATTTAATATTATTTTTTAATTTAATTATAAAAATATTTAATAGTTAACAAAATTATAAATAACTATATATATATATATATATATATATGTATATATATATATATATGTATATATATATATATATATGTATATATATATATATATATATATATATATATATATATATATGTATATGTGTATATGTATATATATATATATATATATATTTTTTTTGCAGAAAAGAAAAATATATTAATCAAGAAGATCTAGTACATCTGATATGAGGAAAGGAAAGCAGATCCCCATGCAATAAAATTCTAAACTCCTTAAAAATAGAAGAATTAAGATCCAAAGAAGAAAATCATAAAATGTCCTTAGAAGAACTGCCTCTAGAAGCAAGCCAATTAGCTGGCTGATTTCCGTCTCTATGGATGTGACTCCAAACTATAGGTAGATTAGATACCAATAATGAAATTTTATTGATCCAAATTTGAAGATACCAAGGAGTAGCTGATTTATGTAGAAGAATATTCAGTAAAACTAATGAATCCATCTCCACATGAATTGGGCCTTTATGATTCGGAATAGCTATCTTTAGACTCCAAAAATAGCTATAGCTTCGTATTCTAATGCATTAATGGCAGAAATTGGAGCAGAGATAACCCATAAGCAAGACCCCTCGTAGTTTCGCATAAGGCCCCAATACCAGCATTAGAACTATTAACAACAAGTGGAATGTATATAACTTCCATCAGTATTGATTTTAACCCAAGGGTATTTAGGAGTTCTCCAAATGATCAATTGGAATTTGATTACTGAAGGCTTATTCATTAAATTTAAGGAAGCTGTCATCTTAAGAAGAAAGTTCAAGCAGTTTTTTATGATAACATTGGCTGAAAAAACCATATTATTATGCATAATCTCATTTCTAACCATCCAAGTGAACCAAAATATAATTAGGGGGATATAGAATTCAGCTGTCATCTTCCAATCTTGCCAGCAATCAACAAGGTTGGTCCAACAACAGTATCTATGTGACAATCCCCTTTGATTAAGGACAGTCTTCCATACCTCCTGTATAGCATTGCAACTGATAAATAAATGAGAAATGGATTCTTCACTAGAGAGACAAAAAGGACACATAGAAGGTACCCGAATACCCTTTAATTTCAGAATATCATCAGTTGGCAAAACTTCCTGAAAAGCATCCAACAGAAAAATGACATAGAAGGAGTTATGTATTTATTCCATATTTTCTTGCCCCAATCATTAGCAGTCCAATTATTACTAGAAAGGTAAATGAACTTGGAGAGACTTTGAGTAGATGGATTCTTGGTAATCAGTCTGTCCTTAACATTAGATTGTAAAGGTATAGACTTAATTTTATTCACCAAGTCAATATTAACAAGAAACTTTCGCTTTATCTTCATCCCAATTGAGTTAGACCAGAAATCAGAAACTTTCTGATTAGAAGAAGTAACACCTTGCTTATACAGGTGATCATTAAATAACCAATTATCAAGCCAAAAATCCACTTGACCATCACCAATATCCCAAATAAAGAGCTGCTCAGCAAATTCTCGTACTTTTAAAAGTCTTTTCCAGCTTTTGGAATCTCCTAATTTAGCTTGAACTCCGAGAGGGATGGGATGTTTTACAATATTTCCCATGAAGAAATAGAGACCAAAGTGAAGACTTTGATCCGAAATGGATCCATTGTTTACAAAAGAATGAGAAACTAAGATGTTTGAAGCTTTTAAATCCAAGACCACCACGAGCAAATGGTTTACATAATTTATCCCGGTTTGTCCAATGCATTTGTTTATGCCGACCTTCCCATAAGAATTTGTTGAAAATAATCGAAAGCAGTTTTTGAGAGCTTCTCTTCATATTAACCATTTGGAGAATATAAAAAGGGAAAGAAGTTAGTATACTCTTCAAAAGAGTAATTCTTCCACCATTAGAAAGAAAAGAATTAGACCAGACATTGAATTTTAGAACAAATTTTGGTAATCACATCATCAAAATGAGATAATCTTCTTCTTCCTTTGGACAAAGGAAAGCCCAAATAAACAAGAGGATAAACAACCTCTTTATAACCAAGTATAATCCAATATCCAATTTTTTATATGTGCCTTCATCAAAGAACTAGCTAGAAAAGAACATTTGGCTTTATTAAATTCCATTCCAGAACAGCATTCAAAACTGGAAAGAGATCTCATAATGCATTTAATAGATTGTTTACTCCCATTGCAAAAGACAATTACATCATCCGCATAAGCCGGATGACTAACCAAAATGTTAGATTTATGCTGATATTGGACATAAGGATTAGCCAACCGAACTTGATTTAATAATTTAGAGAAGTAGTCAAAAGCCAAGATGAAAATATAAGGAGATAATGGATCTCCTTGTTTAATCCCCTGCCGACTTGAAAGAAACCATAAGTACATCCATTGATCGAACACTATAATAATTGTTCTCCAGCCATCTAGAGATTAAAGAGCAAAAATCAGAGTTGAAACCTCTAGCAGCTAGTACATCAATGATGAAAGACCAATTGATTGAGTCAAAAGCTTTGGAGAGATCTAGCTTAAGGATAATATTGGAACCTCTACAAGGCTTATCAATATCGGCAAGCAACTCCTGAGCAAGAAGAATATTGTCACTAATACATCTCCCTTTAATGAAAGCAAGATTGGTTTTCGGAGATTAAATCTAATAGATAAGGTTGCGGCATCATCCACTAGAACCTTACTAATGATCTTAGAAAAGGTGGAAGTAATACATATGGGCCTAAAATCCTTCCAAACTGTTTTTAAATTTATCTTTAGGGATAAGGATGATAGTAGAGGAAGCAAAATATTTAGGCAAATCGAACCCCGAAAGAAAGCAATGATAGCAGCCATCACCATATGCTTAATAATACACCAAAACTTTTTATAGAAATCGAAGAATATCCATCGAGCCCTGCTTGTTTTGTTGCTATCCGGAGAATTAATAACGTAAAAAACTTCATTTTCTCGTAGGAGGATTTGTTAACCGAGTAGCATCACCATTAAACAAGTTACCTTGCAATAACCGAACGAAATAGATGAAGAGGTAACTCGGGTGAGCGTAAAACAGTGTTCAGAAATGAAGAACAACATCTTCAAGCAATGACTCGCGAATCATAAATCCATCCTTTAGTAGAAGAATTAATCTTTAAGATAGAATTAATAGATCTTCTATATTTAATTACAAGCATGAAAAAATCTAGAATTTCTATCTCCATGAAGAAAATGGTTGGTCGAAGCTTTTTGTTGGAGAAACGAGTTCCTCCCGAAGAATGGCAGCATTTAATTTTCCATTGGCAATGAATAAGTCATGATCGAACGAGAGCCATTTTCAACAACTTGTTCAGTTATGGAAACTAATTCTTCAAGCAGCTTTTATATTGGAATTAATATTGCCAAAATCACTCCAATTCCATTTAGTTAAAGCCTTAGAAAGCTTTTTCGAGCCTCGCCAAAGCCGAATTAGAGGATTAGCATTTAAGAAATCCATAGGAATATTCCGAGTTTGACTCAATAATCCGCCTGCAATTAGGATGAGAAGACCATACATTCAAATATCCGAAGCAGGTTTTATGGACAATATTTGCAACGAGCAAGCTTAATAAGGAGAGGAGAATGATCGGACCCCGACCTAACAAGGTGCTGAACTTTAGAGATAGGAAATAAATCAAACCATGGCTTATTAACAAGAACTCTATCTAATCTTTCATAAATATTACCCCTCCTCCAAGTAAAAGAAGAACCTTCAAAACCAATGTCAAACAGACCTAAGCATTTTTAATAGAATCGAAAAAAAATAGCAAGTCATTCGGATTAGGATTTCCGCCTCCTTCTTCTCACTAGGATGAGCTATACAGATTGAAATCACCTCCAACCATCCAGCCCTCTTTGATAGTTTGACCAATCATATTCGGATGGGACCAGAGATCCTCTCTATCCACTTTATTTGAAGCAGACATAGACAAAAGAAGCATAACCTTTAAAAGAGTCAATCTCAAAATGAACATGCGTAACCGAGAATGATCTACCAGAATATCAATCTTTAATTCTTTCCTATAAAAAACCCAAATTTTATTGGATGAATTGTAAATAAAGTTGTATCCTGGGAACTTTTTAGTAAATCTGTCATAATTAGATTTAACCATTGGCTCAAGAAGAACCACCATCCAACACTTATTAACCCCGTTTATTCTCGCAATCTATTAAGGGAGCCAAGGTTTGCCACTCCCCTAATATTCCAACGAGAGAAAATTAAGCATGATGGGTAGATCTTCCTCCCCTAGTCAATCTAGAGAAGGAAGATGCAGTAGGACTGGAAGGAATAATATTTTCAGCAGAAATATGATCTACAGATTTTTTCTTCTTGCTTCTTTTCACTACCCAATCCTCATTTAGTTCATTATTGATAATAGCCATATTAGTAGGAATATCAAGAATCTCTTGTGGTTTAATATTAAAAACTGGATATAGCATTGCTGGAGGTATCACTTCTTTAGATAAGTAATTATTTCTATCATCTTCAACATAATTTTCATTGGCTAAATTTGATTCCAATCCCTGAGCATCGATAATCAAATTAATATTAGAATGAGAGGTGGAACCCTTATTTACTAAACCAATATCAGAAATAACATCTCTACCAGAAGCCATTGTCGGATCGGCAGTAAGAAGCAGCGAGCAAAATAGGAACGACAGTTGGCAACTCGATTGAACAAAGAAGCAGTAAATCGATGGATTCTCGTAAATATTGGAATTCATAATAGAACTTTCTATCAATATGGTAGACTCAGAATTCTGAATATTAAAAGGATCTAGAGAACCAACAACAACTTCCATAACAGGTATTGAAGTTTGATGACCAGAAATAGTAGCATTAACAGTATCAATAGTCTGAGAACTTATATTACCAGTAGTTTTTGGAATCTGTATTCCAGCTGTTAAAGATCCTTCAAGTAAAGATTTATCCTTAACCAAAGCAGAAGAATTAATATTTTTAATATTAACAGGTTTAAGTTCTGGTTTCAATCTAAAACAGCTTTCTTTAGAATGACCAAACATTCTACAATGGAAGCAATATGTAGGCTTTTGTTCCACAACTATAGGTTGCCAATACCCATTATGAGGAGAGCCAAGCCAAATTTCATCAATATCGTGTAGAGTAATGTCTCTTTCTACAGAGAATTCGGCTAAGGAAGGCTCAGAAAGATTAAAAGTTGACATATCCAATTTTAATGGTCTCCCTATAGCGATCCCAATAGCATAAATCACTTGATGATTGAAAAAATGAAGTTTTAAATTGGGAAGCCTATACCAAATAGGAATAATAGGGGCTTCTTGATTTGGATCAAAGTTAGGGGACCATTTCAAGATTTTCATATATCTACCATCCATCATGATAAATTTTCTGGAAAAAAGATTAGCATAATCTCCTTCTTTAGAAAGATGAATCATAATATGCCTACCATCAAATAAACCAACTTTCCAAGCCCCTATCAATTTCAGCCCATCAAAGATCCTTCTAATATTTTCCATTTTTGGATGACCATATTGAAACTTACCAATTAGTGTGAATTTATGAACATCCACCAAAGATATAAATTCAGCATCGAGAAAATAAGGGTTGGTTTCCCTCCCTTTTACCCACTTGTTTGATGAATTGACAATCACCTTTCCCAGCAGCACGTGTCATGGTAACATCGAGGAAAAGTGAGTTTATCTCGCTGGTCGAAATTCCTCTACCGAGCAATTTCAAGAAAAGTAGCCTTGCCATTAATCAATTCAGCCATCAAGAAATCGGGAGACCCTCCACGAACAAAGACGAAAACCAGGAAGAAAGAATTCAAGCAACTCGAGAAATGAAGAAACCGAAAAATCAAATCCAGGATTTGAAAAACAAAAGCCCGGGAAGAAGAAAACCGGATCCAAAACAAGCTCGGGAAGAAAATCCGGACCCAAAACAGGATTTTGAATCCTAATCGGAGAACACCAAAGGAAGAACAATCCAAAACCTGAAGAACTTGAAGAAATCGAAGCAAACTTCAAGAATCCCTCCTAAAATTCCGAAGCTTCTCTCTCGTCCCCATCTCTCTATATCTATATATATCTATATATATACACATATTATCAATATATATACACATATTATATATATATATACACATATTATCTACATATATACACATATTATATATATTTATATATACACATATATATTTATTTATTTATAATTTATTTAACTATTAAATATTTTTATAGTTAAATTATATTTATAAAAAATATACAATACTTAAAATATTTTAAAAAAAATTGACATAGTGGGTCAATTGGTTGGTCATTGGGTTAAGGATTGACAATTTTGACCAAAGTTGTCTTTTGGTCGAAATTTGACCAATTTAGGTCATTGAGGCGGTCAGTAGACCAAAAATTGACAATTTTGAGCAAAATTGACTTTTTTGTCAAAAGTTGACCTATTGGGTCAATATGTTGGTCATTAGGTCGAGGATTAACTATTTTGGCCAAAGTTGACTTTTTAGTCAAAAGTTAATAAATTGGGTCAATGGGTTGGTCATTGGATGAAGGATTGACCATTTTCACCAAAGTTGACATTTAGGTCATTGTGCCAGAAATTGACCATTTTGACCCAATTTGACTTTTTGGTTAAAGTTGACCTTTTAGGTCAATGAGGTGGTCATTAGGTCAGAAATTGCCAATTTTGACTAGAATTGGCTTTTTTGTTCAATAGCTGACCTATTGGGTCAATAATTGGAAATTATGTAAAAAATTTACTATTTTGACCAAAATTGACTTTTTGCACAAAAGTCGATCTATTAGGTCGGTGTGTTGGTTATTGGGTCAAGGATTTACCATTTTCACCAAAGTTATCTTTTTTTTCAAAGGTTGACATGTTGGGTCAATGGGTTTGTCATTGGGTCAAGGATTGATAATTATGACCAAAATTAACTTTTTGGTCAGAGATTTACTTATTGGGTTAATAATTGGTCATTAGGTCAAAAATTGTCTATTTTGACCTAAAAAGTTAACTTTTCGGTCAAAATTTGACAAATTAAGTAAATGGGTTGATCATTGGGTCAAAAATTGACTATTTTGACCAAAGTCGACTTTTTGTTTAAAAGTTAACCTATTTGGTCAATGGGTAGTCATTAGGTCAAAAATTGACTATTTTGACCAAAATTGACTTTTTGGTCAAAATTTTTCTTATTGGGCAATGGGTTTGTCATTGGGTCGATCATTGACCATTTTGTCCAAAGTTGACTTTTTCGTGAGAGATTGACTTATTGGATCGATAGTTGGTCATTAATTCAAAAAATCGAGAATTTTGGTCATCGTGTCAAAAATTAATAATTTTGACCAAAATTAAAGTTTTGGTCAAAAGTTGAGCCGTTGGGTCACCGGGAGGTCATTATGTCGAAGTTGATCATTTTGACTAAAATTAACTTTTTGGTCAAAAGTTGATCTATTTTGGTCAAAAGTTAACTTATTGGTCAAAAGTTGACTTATCATTTGACCAAAGTTGACTTTTTGGTCAAAAGTTAACTTATTGGGTCAATTGGTGGTCTTAACTTATTGGGTCAATTGGTGGTCATTTAGTCAAAAATTGACTATTTGACCAAAATTAACTATTTGGTCAAAAGTTGACCTATTGGGACAATGGGTTTGTCATTAGGTTAAGGATTGAATATTTTGACCAAAGTTGACCTTTTAGTCAGAGATTAACTTATTGAGTGAATAATTGTTCATTATATCAAAAATTAACTATTTTGACCAAAATTTACTTTTCAGTCAAAAACTGACCTATTGGGTCAATAGGTTGGTCTTTGGGTCAATGGGGTGGTCACTGGGTCAGAAATTGGCCATTTTGACCAAAGATTACATTTTGGTCAAAAGTTGACCAATTTTGACAAAAAATGAATTTTTAGTCAAAAGTTAACATATTGGGTCAACGAGGTGGTCATTGGGTCACATATTGACTATTTTGACCAAAGTTGACTCTTGGTCAAAAGTTGACCTATTTGGTCAATGAGTTGGTAATTGGGTCAAGAATTGACCATTTTGACCAAAGATAACTTTTTGGTCAAAAGTAGACCTATTGGGTTAATGGGTTGGTCATTGGGTTAAAAATTGACCATTTTGACCAAAGTTGATTTTTTGGTCAAAAGTGTCTATTTGGTCAATGACTTGGTAATTGGGTCAAGAATTAATCATTTTGACCAAAGATGACTTTTTAGTCAAAAATTTGATCTATTGGGTCAGTGGGGTGGTCATTGTATCAAAAATTGACCATTTTGACCAAAGTTGAATCTTTGTTCAAAAGTGGACCTATTGTGTCAAAGGGTGGTCATTAGGTCAAAAAATGACTATTTTGACCAAAATTGACTTTTCGGTCAAAAGTTGACCTATTTGGTTAATGAGTTTGTCATTGGGTCAAGGATTGACCATTTAGACTAAAGTTAACTTTTTTGTCAGAGATTGACTATTGGGTTAATAATAGGTCATTAACTAAAAAATATACTATTTTGACCAAAATTGTTTTTTTGGTCAAAAGTTGACCTATTGTGCTTATGGTTTGGGCATTAGGTCATCGATTGATCATTTATATTTAATAGTTATGTAAATTAAATATATATATATATATATATATATATATATATATATATATATATTTATATATATATATATATATTTTTTTTTTTTCTAAAAGAGCTCTAAGCTCCTTGCATGTTAAAAGTGAAGACAGTTACAAAAGTTTTAGAGGGGGGGGGGGTGAGGCCCAACAGCACCCAAAGGTAAATAAAGAAAAATGGGAAATAAAGTTAAGCTCTTCTAACAAAAGGAAGAGCCAAAATGTCCCCTCTCAACAAAATAGATAAATGGGCCTCAGGGGAAGTACTAAACTTAACTCTGTGGTTGAAAGATGCAGTTCTGGCAAGCTAATTAGCAGGTTGGTTTCCTTCTCTATAAATGTGATGCCACTGGATCTGGATATTATGAGTAAGCTGAGTAATTTTCCTCTTCCAATACACAAGATGGTGGGGAGTGGTGGCAGAACCCCTCAGCATTTGTATGTTGTGTGCAGCATCAGATTCAATAACCAGGTGAGTGTACATAAGCATCTTTGCCATCTTGATAGCCCAGTAAACAGCAGCAATTTCTGCTTCCTGAGCAGAAGAAGCCCAAATGGGAGATTGGAACCACCAAAGGCATTTACCTTGATGGTTCCTGCATACCCCACCAATGCCAGCATTATGTATAGAGTAACTACCATCAGTGTTGATCTTGATCCAAGGAGAAGGGGCTGGAGTCCAATGAATTAATTTCACCCTGGGTTTTTGCTTAATTGAAGAGAAAGGATTGGAAATGTGATTTTGTATAAAGCTGCAGCAATGAGTGGAGATTTGCCTGCTATCAAACCTTTCACCATGATGTTTGATTTTATTCCTAGCCATCCAGGTGAACCAAAAAATAATAAGAGGGATATGGGAGAGTTGGAGGTCCATCCAGTCAAGCCAGCAGGACTGAATGGAAAACCAGTGACCCAGATGCCTTCTAAGATGTACTCTAGTGAGTGTATAGTCTCATACCTCCTTCACCACAGGGCATTCCATAAAAAGGTGTTGAATGGTTTCTTCTGCAGAATTGCACAGCCAACATCTAGAGGCACTTTTGAGCCCCTTCAGTTTCAATATATCATCCAGTGGTAGAAATCCATGAAAAAGCCTCCAAGAGAAAAAGGACATGGAAGGGGTGAGTTCCTTGCACCATATCTTTTTCCCCCAGCAAACCTTAGACCAAGTATGAGTATGCTTATAGATAAAATGGCTTAGAGACCTGTGTGGTGGGTTCTTAGTAACAAGTTTATCAGGAGTAGAAGAATCCACAGGAATGTCCAGGATTTCAGGAATTGTATCTTCTGGAACAATCTTCTTGAAAGCGACGATGTTCCAATGGTCGCCTTGCCATAGGTCGGACACGATCAAGGAAGAATCATAATCGGCGGGGAAGAGAGGGGTAGGGGCGGACCCATGTAGCCGGTTATCGAAGCCAAAACGGATCTCACCGGATCCCGACTCCCAACGAAGTGATCATTAGCTTTATTTCGACTTTAAGCATCTCCTTCCGGTGGATAGAATCGACCTGACTTAGGATTGGCCAGGTTAGGATGGGTTCTTTTGCAATACTTGTGTCTAATGAATGAGGCCCATAAAGAATTACTTTGTCTAAACCTGATCCACTGCTTGATATAGAATAACTCACCCAAATGTTTGAAGCTCTTGAATCCTAAACCCCAGACATTAGCTGGTTTGCATAGCTTATTCCAAACAGCCGATGCTTTTGAGGATGTTTACCCTCCCAAAGAAATTTGTTAAAAGTAGTGGCTAGCGATTCTTTGGGTGCTTTTTTCATTTTAATCATTTGCATAGTGTAAAGAGGGAAAGAGGTTAAGATACTTTGAAGCAAGGTGATTCGACCCCCATTGAAGAGGAAGGTATTGGCCCAGCAATTAATTTGAGAAATAATCTTGTTAGTCACCCCATCATATTGAGTTTGCTTTTTTCTCCCTTTTAATAATTGTATCCCTAGATACTTGATTGGGATTGAAGGGTGAGAGAAACCAGTGAAATCTTTGATCCAAGAGAGGATATCAGTCTTGCAGTTCTTACCGGTTAAGAAGCGACATTTATTTTTGTTTAAATCTAAGCCAGCCACCTCCTTAAGATGCTCCAAAATCTTCATTGTTTTCTTCACTTCCATTTTACTCCCATTGGAAAATATAATAACATCATCTGCATAGGCTAGATGACTCACAATGGGGGTGGAGCAATGCTTGTAGCAGAGATAGGGGTAGGATATCCGAGCTCGATTTAGAACTGCGGAGAAGTAGTCGAATGCTTAGAATGAAAATGGTAGGGGACGGGGGTCCCCTTGCTTTATTCCTCTCCCGGCGGGGAAATATCCATGGCGAGTTCCCATTAATCGGGATGCTGTAATTGGTATTGGAGATCCATCTATCGATCGGATTGCGAAGCTGTGAATTGAAGCCTCTTCCCTTCAAAATAAAATCAATGAATTGCCGGTGATAGTGTCATATGCTTTCTTCGAATCAAGCTTGAGCGAGCGGAGTTCGACCTCCGATTGGCTTGTGCTATGTCCAGCAATAACTCTTGATGCTAGGAGAATGTTATCAGTGATGTTTCTGCCCTTGACAAAAGCTGACTGATTGGGAGAAATGAGAGTTGGGAGATGAGATTGAAGTCTATTAACCAAGATCTTGCTAATAATCTTAGAGAAGGTGTTAGTTAGACTTATAGGCCTAAAATCATTCCAACTGGTTTTCTGCTTATCTTTGGGGATCAGAATTATGGTAGTGGAGGAGAAATAAGGGGGGAGATTGGTACCGGAAGAAAGCTCGAATAGCCGCGATTACATCCTTTTTAATATGCTCCCAAGCCTTCTTATAAAAAATGAAGGTATACCCATCAGGTCCAGCTGCCCTATTACCATCAATAGAATTGAGGGCAACCACAATTTCTTGCTCCTCAGGCAAACTGGTAAGCTGTAAATGTTGGGTATAAAGTCTGTCTTCATCAAAAAGTTCAGTTTGGATAGGGGGAGGGGAGAACCTGTCAGCAGCAAAAATATTATGAAAGTGCTCGACGAGCACTCTCGACGATGAGAGCGGGTTGGGTGATCCATTGATCTCGATGGTCCTTGATAGAGACAATAGCATTCGGTTGTCTCCTATATTTGATCATAGCATGGAAGTACTTAGAGTTTACGTCACCATAAACAAATCTATTTAGAAGCGACTTTTTGTTGCGAGATAGTTCTCTTCCATCTTAATGGCTTGGATTAATTTAACTTGTGCATCAATAATGTCATCCTCATTCTCCGCACCATTAGCATTCGGTTGTTCCAATGCCTTGAATTGAGTTCGGCTTGTGTAACACGGTGGAAAACATTGCAAAATTTGTTCTCGTTCCATTTTTCAAGTGGAAGCTAAGATTTTTTGTAACTTCAAAGCTTCGATTAGGGGGTTATCACCAGGGAGATAAGGGGTGGTCCAACCAGCTTTCACCACAGACAGAAATTCATGATGATCAGTCCAACTGTTCAGAAATCTAAAGCAATGCTACCTACCCATACTCCCCAAAGAGACCTTAATAATCAGTGGGGAGTGATCAGAAGTAGTTCTAGGAAGGTGATGAACTTGGGTGATGGGAAATGACTCCATCCACTGGCAGTTCACCAAAACTCTATCTAACCTTTCCGACGACTTGCCTCTTTTCCGGAGTGAATGGGGATCCACTAAAACCCGAGTCGAAAAGACTGCACGGATTGGATGTTATTGGAGAGCTGCAACATAGCATTGATGCTTGGGGTTTTGCCACCCAATTTTTCACTAGGTTCCCTTATCTTTGTTGAAATCTCCACCTACGATCCGAGTTCACTAGTAGCGATACTTAGCAATATTATGTAAATCAGTCCACAGCATGTTCTTGGCCACTAAGGAGCTCCCAGCATAGATGAAAGTAGCCAAGCAGTTAAAATGATCTAGGGAAATGTCCATATGTAGAAATTGAGGATTATCAATAAGGATATTGCAATGAAGTTCTTTTCTACTGAAAATCCAGATTTTATTGTTCTTATTCTTTGAGACAATTGTAACCGGGAAAATCTTTAGAGAAGGCGGTGATGCTTTTTCTCACCAAAGGTTCGAGGAGAGCAATGATCCAAAATTTGTGAGTCTGTTCGGTTGATGGATTACGGTAAGGGAACCGGGATTAGAAATCCCCTAACATTCCAGCATAAAATATTAATCATGGTATAAAGCTTTCCAGTCACTGGTCGGCTAGGGAGGGAAGACTTTGGAGATGTTGAGGAGGCGCCAAGAATGTTATATATATATATATATATATATATAATATTATTTTTTTATTTTAAATGTTTTAAGTATCGTATATTATTTATAAATATAATTTAATTATAAAAATAAGTAATAATTAAATAAATTATAAATAAAAAATATATATAGCAATATATATATGTATATATATATATATATAGTTATTTATTTATTTATTTATTTATTTATTTATTTATTTATTTATTTATATTATATTCTTTTTTTATTTTAAACTTTTTAAGTATAGTATATTATTTATAAATATAATTTAATTGTAAAAATATTTAATAATTGAATAAATTATAAATAAATATATATATATATATATATATAAATTTATATTAATATATACCTATATATATTTTTATTTACAATTTTTTTAATTATTAAATATTTTTGTGATTAAATTATATTTATAAATAATATACTATACTTAAAATATTAAAAAAAATATTAAATGAATTTGTATATATATATATATATATAATTTATTTAACTATTAAATAGTTTTATAATTAAATAATATTTCTAAATAATATATTATACCTAAAATATTTAAAATAAGAAATTATATAATATAAATATATATATATATATATATATATGTAATTAATTTTCTATTTTAAATGTTTTAAGTATAGTTTATTTTTTATAAATATAATTTAATTATAAAATTATTTAATAATTTAGTAAATTATAAATAAAAATATATATAGGTATATACAAATATATAAATTTATTTAATATTATTCTTTTATTTTAAATATTTTAAGTATAAGATATGTTTTATAAATATAATTTAATTTTAAAAATTTTTAATAGTTAAATAACTTTTAAATAATTAAATATATATTTGTATATATATATATATATAATTTTATATAATATTATTTTTTATTTTAGAATTTTTAAGTTTAGTATATTATTTATAAATATAATTTATTTATAAAAATATTTAATAGTCGATTTTTGACCTAATGACCAATTAATGACAAAATAAGTCGATCTCGACCAAAAAGTTAATTTTTGTCTAAATAATCGATCCTTCACCCGATTACAAACACATCGACCCAATAGAACGACTTTTGACCGAAAAGTCGATTTTGGTCAAAATAATCAATTTTCGACCTAATGACCACCCATTAACCCAATAGGCCAACTTTTGACCAAAAAGTCAACTTTGATCAAAATGGTTAATTTCTGACCCAATGACCTACCCGTTGATCCAATATATCAAATTTTGACCAAAAAGTTTTCTTCAGTTAAAATGGTCAAATCTTGACCAAATTACCAACTCATTGACCAAAAATGTCAACTTTTGACCAAAAAGTCAACTTTGGTCAAAATGGTCAATTTCTGACCCAATGCCACTCGGTTGACCCAATGGGTAAACTTTTGACAAAAAAATAATTTTGGTCAAAATAATCAATTTTTGACCTAATGACCAATTTTAGACCCAATAAGTCAATATCTGACCAAAAAGTCAACTACAGTAAAATGATCAAGACCCAATGACCAACCCATTGACCCAATAGGTAAACTTTTGACCAAAAAGTCAACTTTGGTCAAAATGATCAATTTTTGACTCAACCACCAACACATTGACCGAGTATGTCAATGTTTGACCAAAAAATCAATTTTGGACAAAATAGTCAATTTTTGACCTAATGACCAATTATTAATCCAGATGGACCCAATCTCTGAACAAAAAGTCAACATTGGTCAAAATGGTATATCCTTAACCCAATGACCAACCCATTGACCCAGTAGGTCAACTTTTGACAAAAAGTCATCTTTGGTCAAAATGGACAATTCCTGATCCAATGACCACCCCATTGACCCAATGGGTTAACTTCTGACAAACAATTCAATTTTGGTCAAAATAGTCAATTTTTGATCAAATGACCAATAATTGACCCAGTAAGTCAATCTCTGACCAAAAAGTCAACTTTCATCAAAATGGTCAATCTTTGACCCAATGACAAACTCATTGACCCAATAGGTGAACTTTTGACTAAAAAGTCAACTTTAGTTAAAATGGTCAATTTCCGAACCAATGAGCAATCCATTGACCCAATAGGTTAACTTTTGACCAAAAAAGGCAACTTTGGTCAAAATGTTTATACCTTGACTCAATAACCAACCCATTGACCCAATATGTCAACTTTTGACCAAAAAGTTAATTTTGGTCAAAATAGTCAAATTTTGACCTAATGACCCCCCATTAACCAAATAGGTCAACTTTTGACCAAAAAGTCAACTTTGGTCAAAATGGTCAATTTTTGACTCAATGACCAACCCGCACGCCAAATTGGTCAAATTTTGACCAAAAAGTCAACTTTTTGGTCAAAATAGACAATTTTTGACCTAATGACCAATTATTAACCCAATAAGTAAATCTTTGACTAAAAAGTCAACTTTAGTCATAATTGTCAATCTTTGACCAAATAACCAACCCACTGACCCAATCGATCGACTTTTGACTAAAAAGTCAATTTTCGTCAAAATATTAAATTTTGACATAATTACCAATTATTGACCCATTAGGTCAACTTTTGAACAAAAAAGTCAATTTTTGACCTAATGACCACCTCATTGACCCAAAAGGTCAACTTTTGACCAAAAGTCAAATTTGGTCAAAATGGTCAGTTTCTAACACAATGACCTAAATGTCTACTTTGGTGAAAATGTTCAATCCTTCATCCAATGACCAACCAATTGACCTAATTTGTTAACTTTTTACTAAAAGTCAATTTTGGCCAAAATGGTTATTCCTTGACCCAATGACCAACCTATTGACCCAATAGGTCAACTTTTGACCAAAAAGTTAATTTTGCTCAAAATTATCAATTTTGACTCTTGTATCGCCTCATTGACCAAAATAGGTCAAATTTTGACCAAAAGACAACTTTGGGGTCAAAATAGTCAATCCTTAACCCAATGACCAACTCATTGACCTAATAGGTCATCTTTTGATTAAACAGTCAATTTTGATTAAAATAGACGATTTTTGACTTAATGACCGATTTTGACCCGATAACCAATCTACGACCAAAAATCGACTTTGGTCGAGATGGTTAATCTTTGACTTAATGCTCAAACCATTGACCCAATATGTCATCTTTTGACCAAAAAGTCAACTTTGGTCAAAATGGTCAAACCTTGACCCAAAGACCAACCCATTGGCCTAATAGGTCACATTTGACAAAAAAGTCAATTTTGGTCAAAATAAACAATTTTTGAATTAATGACGCAATAAGTCAATCCTGACCAAAAAGTTAACTTTGGTCAAAATGGTCAATCATTGATCCACTCACAAACCCTTTGACACAATAGGTCAACTTTTGACCAAAAAGCCAATTTTGGTCAAAATAGTCAATTTTTTAATTAATGACAAATTATTGACCCAATAAGTTAATTTCTAACTAAAAAAGTGAACTTTGGTCAAAATGGTCAATCCTTGACCCAATGATAAACCCATTGACCCAATATTTTCATTTATAATTTATTTAATTATTAAATATTTTTTAAATTAAATTATATTTATAAATAAAATATTATACTTAAAACATTTAAAATAAAAAATACTATTATATATATATATATATATATACATATATATATAGATATATATACATATATATATATATATATACATATATACATATATATATATACATATATACATATATATATATACATATATACATATATATATAAACAAATATACATATATATATAAACATATATACATATATATATATATGTATATATATATATATTTATTTATTTATACATATAATTATATTTTATTTATAATTTATTTAACTATTAAATATTTTTATATTTAAATTAAATTTATAAAAAATATACTATACTTAAAATATTTAAAATAAAAAAATAATATTATATAAATTTATATATACACATATATATATAATTTTTCTAACTATCAAATATTCTTATAATTAAATTATATGTCAAAATAATATATTACACTTAAAATATTAAAAAAAATAATATTATATAAATATATATATATATATATATATATATATATATATATATATATATATATATATATATATTTATTTATTTATTTATTTATAATTTATTTAACTATTAAATATTTTTATAATTAAATTTAATTTATAAATAATATACTATACTTAAAATATTTAAAATAAAAAATAATAATAAATAAATTTATATATACATATATATATATATAAATATATTTATTTATATATACTTATATATATATTTTTATTTGTAATTTATTTAATTATTAAATATTTTTAAATTTAAATTATCTTTATAAATAATATATTGTACTTAAAACATTTAAAATAAACAAATAATATTAAAATAAACCTATATATTTACTTATTTATAATTTATTTAATTATTAAATATTTTTATAATAAAAAATATTTTTAAATAATATAATATACTTAAAATATTTAAAATAAAAAAATATATATTTGTTTATTTATTTGTCTATTTATATTTATATATTTGTTTATTTATTTATTTATATATATTTATTTATTTACAAATATATATATATAAATATTAATATTTATTTATTTATTTATTTGTTTTTTATTTATTTAGTTATTTATAATATATATATATATATATATATATATATATTTGTTTATTTATTTAATTATTTATAATTTTATTAACTATTAAATATTTTTATAATTAAATTGTATTTAAAAATAATATACTATAATTGAAATATTTAAAATAAAAAATAAATATTATATAAATTTATATATATATATATATATATATATATATATATATATTTACCATTTTTTTAAATATTAAATAATTTTATAATTAAATTATTTTTATTAATAATATATTATACTTAAAATATTTAAAATAAAAAATAATGTTATATAAATTAAAATAAATTAAAAAAATATACTTAAAATATTTATATATACCTATATATATTTATTTATATTTTATTTAACTATTAAATATTTTTATAATTAAATTATATTTTTAAATAATATAATATTTTGGAAATATTTAAAATAAAAAAATAATTTTATATAAATGTATATATATATATACACATATATATTTATTTATTTATAATTTATTTAACTATTAAATAATTTTATAATTAAATTATATTTATAAATAATATACTATATTTAAAATAGTTAAAATAAAAAAATAATCATATATATATATATATATATATATATATATATATATATATATTTATTTATATATACCTAAATATATATTTATTTATAATTTATTTATTTATTAAATATTTTTCTAATTAAATTATATTTATAAATAATATACTATACTTAAAATATTTAAAGTAAGAAAATAAGATTATATAAATTTATATATATATATATATAATGATTTATATAAACATATATATATTTTTATTTTTAGTTTATTTTATTATTAAATATTTTATAATTAAAATATTTTTATAAATAATACATTGTACTTAAAATAAATAAAATAAACAAAATAATATAATAAATATATATATATATATATATATATTTATAGATATATAATTTTTTTAACTATTCGATTTTTTTATATTTAAATTATATTAAAAAATAATATACTATTTTTGGTTAAAATAGACATTTTTGACCTAATGACCACCCTTTGACCCAATAGGTCAACTTTTGAACAGAAAGTCAACTTTGATCAAAATGGTTAATTTTTGACACAATGACCAACCCACTCACTCAATAGATCAACTTTTTGACCAAAATGTCATCTTCAGTCAAAATGGTTAATTTCTGACCCAATTACCAACTCATTGACCAAATAAGTCAACTTTTGACCAAAAAAGTAACTTTGGTTAAAATGGTCAATTTTTAACCCAAAGACCAACCCATTGACCCATTAGGTCTACTTTTGACCAAAAAGTCATCTTTGATCAAAATGGTCAATTCTTGACCTAATTACCAACTCATTGACCAAATAGGTCAACTTTTGACCAAAAGTCGACTTTAGTCAAAATAATCAATATCCGACCGATGACCACGCAGTTGACCCGATAGGTTAACTTTTGAGCAAAAAATCGATTTTGGTCAAAATAGGTCAACTTTTGACCAAAAAGTAATCTTTGGTCAAAATGGTCAATTTCTAACCCAATGACCACCCCATTGACCCAAAGACCAACCCATTGACCCAATATGTCGGTTTTTTACCAAAAAGTAAATTTTGGTCAAAATAGTTAATTTTTGCTCTAATGACCAATTATTCACTCAATAAGTTAATCTCTGACCAAAAAGTCATCTTTGGTCAAAATATTCAATCCTTAACCCAACAACAAACCTATTGACCCAATATGTCAACTTTGACCAAATAGTTAATTTTGGTCAAAATAGTCAATTTTTGACTAAATGACCACCAATTGACCCAATAAGTCAACTTTTAACCAAAAAGTCAACTTTGGTCAAATGATAAGTCACCTTTTGACCAATAAGTCAACTTTTGACCAAAATATGTCAACTTTTGACCAAAATATGTCAACTTTTGACCAAAAAAGTTAATTTTAGTCAAAATGGTCAACTTCTGACATAATGACCTCCCCGTTGACCCAATGGCTCGACTTTTGACCAAAAATTTAATTTTGGTCAAAATAATTTATTTTTGACCTAATGATCAAAATAGTTAATTTTTTGAATTAATGAACAATTAATGAACCAATAAGTCCATCTCTGACCAAAAAGTCAACTTTGGACAAAATGGTCAATGATGGACCCAATGACAAACCCATTGCCCAATAAGTCAAATTTTGACAAAAAAGTCAATTTTGGTCAAAATAGTCAATTTTTGACCTAATGACCACCCATTGACCAAATAGGTCAACTTTTCAAAAAAAGTCAACTTTCATTAAATGGTCAATTTTTGACATAATGATCAACCCATTGACTAAATTGGTCAAATTTTGACCGAAAATTCAACTTTTTAGGTCAAAATAGACAATCTTTGATCTAATGACCAATTATTGACCCAATAAGTAAATCTCTGACAAAAAAGTCAACTTTGGTCATAATTATCAATCCTTGACCCAATGACAAACCCATTGACCCAACATGTCAACCTTTGAACAAAAAGATAACTTTGGTCAAAATGGTAAATCCTTGACCCAATAACTAACCCACCGACCGAATAGATCGACTTTTATCCAAAAAGTCAATTTTGGTTAAAATAGTATAATTTATATACAAATTGACAATTATATAAAAATTTATATATAGTTTTGACAATTTCTATAAAATTTATATAAAATTATATAAAAATTTATATAAAATTATATAAAAATTGACAATTATATAAAAGTTTATATATATTTTTGACAATGAATATATATAAAATTAATAATTTATATAAAAATTAACAATTTCTCTTAATAATTTAAATACACACACACACACACACACACACACACACACACACACACACACACAAATATATATATATATATATATATATATATATATATATATGTATGTATATATTTATATATACACATATATATTTAATTATTTATAATTTATTTAACCATAAAAAAATTTCATAATTAAATTATATGTATAAATAATATCCTATACTTAAAATATTTAAAATAAAAAAGTAAAATTAAATATATATATATATATACCTATATATATTTTTATTTACAATTTACTTAACTATTAAATATTTTTATAATTAAATTATATTTATAAATAATAATCTATACTTAAAACATTTAAAATAAAAAAATTATTATATATATATATTTAGATATTTATGATTTATTTAACAATTAAATATTTTTATAATTAAATTATTTTTATAAATAATATACTATACTTAAAATAATTAAAACAAAAAATAATATTAAATATATATATATATATATATACATAAATTTATATATACCTATATATATTTTTAATTATAATTTATTTAATTATTAAATATTTTTATAATTAAATTATATTTATAAATAACTTACTATACTTTAAACATTTAAAATAAAAAATATTATTATTATTATTATTATTATTATTATTATTATATTTATTATTATTATATATATATACATATATATTTATTTATTATTTATTATTTATAAACATTTATAAATAATAAATAAATAATAAATAAATAAATATATATGTATATATATATATATAATAATAATAATAATAATAATAATAATAATATTTTTTATTTTAAATGTTTAAAGTATAGTAAGTTATTTATAAATATAATTTAATTATAAAAATATTTAATAATTAAATAAATTATAATTAAAAATATATATAGGTATATATAAATTTATGTATATATATATATATATATATATATATATATATATATATATATATATATATATATATATATATAAATTTAATATTATTTTTTGTTTTAATTATTATAAGTATAGTATATTATTTATAAATATACTTTAATTATAAAAATATTTAATTGTTAAATAAATCATAAATAACTAAATATATATATAAAATAATTTTTTTATTTTAAATGTTTTAAGTATAGATTATTATTTATAAATATAACTTAATTATAAAAATATTTAATAGTTAAGTAAATTGTAAATAAAAATATATATAGATATATATATATATATATATATATATATTTAATTTTATTTTTTTATTTGAAATACTTTAAGTATAGGATATTATTTATAAATATAATTTAATTATGATATTTTTTTATAGTTAAATAAATTATAAATAATTAAATATATATAAATAATAGTTAAATATATATATAAATAATTTTTTGTATATTTATATCTGTGTGTGTGTGTGTATATATATATTTAAAATATTAAGAGAAATTGTCAATTTTTATATAAATAATTAATTTTATATATATTAATTGTCAAAAATATATACTTAAAAATTTATTATTTATTATACTATACTTAAAACATTTAAAATTAAAAAATAATATTATATATATATATATAATTTTATTTATATTTATAAATAAAATACTATACTTAAAACATTTAAAATAAAAAAATAATTTTACATAAATATAAATATATATATAAATAAATATAAATATATATATATTTATATATACACAT